>CM069241.1:26188656-26608656 GCA_035582765.1 Acer negundo | reverse complement strand
TTATGGATCCTAGACGAGTTCAATGTTATGCATGGCCTTCCCAAGCTTGGGAAGAAAGTTAATGGTGTTTATGGACCTTGCCAATAAGGAAAACAAACCAAGAGCATGCACAAAAAGGGCAAGTATCTCTCCACCAAGGAATCCCTAGAGCTTCTCCACATAGATCTAATGGGTCCTATGCAAACCAAAAGTTTAGGTGGAAAAAGATACATTTTTGTTTGTGTTGATGACTTCTCTAGGTTCACATGGACATATTTTCTTAGAGAAAAATCCAAAACTTTTGACAAGTTTAAAATGCTTTGTAATAAAATTCAAAATGAAATGAACTATAGCATTAAAAGCATTAAACGGATCAGAAGTGATCATGGAAGGGAATTTGAGAATGTTTCTTTTGAAACATATTGTGATAGTATAGACATTTCCCATGAGTTTTCGGCTCCTAGGACGCCTCAACAAAATGGAGCTGTTGAGAGGAAGAATTGGGTCCTTTAAGAGATAGCCCGTGTGATGTTGCTTAACAATAATGTCCCTAGGAACCTATGGGCCGAAGCCATCAATATGGCTTGCTATATAGGGAATAGAGTTTTCCTAAGGCCCGGTACTAGACAAACCTCCTATGCGCTATGGAGAGGTAGGAAGCCAAATGTTAGCTACTTCCATACATTTGAAAGCGAGTGCTACATTTTAAATGACCATGATCAACTTTTCAAGTTTGATGCTAAGAGTGATGAGGGTATCTTTATTGGCTATGCCTTAAATAGTAGAGCTTATAGAGTTTTCAATTTGAAGACTCGGAGTGTCATGGAATCATCAAATGTTGTCTTCGATGATAATAGGCTCAAGTCTAGTGACCATAAGGAGAAGGTTGTTGTAGTTGATGATTCTCCATTAAAGAAGGTTGTGGAGACTCCTATTGTTGGGACATCTAACCTTGATGAAGAGGACACACAACCTCTTAATAGAGTTCCTCTCTTGAACTCTAAAGAACCCGCTCTATGGGTTAAACATCTCCATAACAAAGATGATGTTATTGGAAATATGAATGAGGGTGTTAGAACTAGACATCAAATAGCTAATCCTATTAGCTACGCGTGTTACACCTCTCAAATAGAACTCAAAAAGGTTGATGAGGCCTTAAATGATGAATTTTGGGTTCTTGTCATACAAGAAGAGCTAAACCAATTCGAAAGGAATGAGGTTTGGACTCTAGTTCCTAGGCCTAAGACCACTAATGTCATAGGCACCAAATGGATATATAGGAACAAATTCGATGAGGATGGCAACATAGTGTGTAACAAGGCTAGACTTGTTGCACAAGGATACTATCAAATTGAGGGTATTGACTTTGAGGAGACATTTTCTCCCGTTGCTCGTTTAGAGTCCATTAGGCTTCTCTTGTCCATTTCTTGTGTGCACAAGTTCAAATTGCACCAAATGGATATGAAGAGTGCCTTCCTCAATGGCTTCTTGCAAGAGGAAGAGTTTGTAGAACAACCTAAGGGGTTTGTGCATGCACACCACCCCAACCATGTCTATCTCCTCAAGAAGGCTTTATATGGGTTGAAACAAGCACCGATGGCTTGGTATGAGCGCCTCACTCAATTTCTTGTTGACAATGACTACACAAGAGGTAGTGTTGATAAGACTTTATTCCTCAAGAAAAACAATAATGAGCTTTTCATAGCTCAAATATATGTTGATGATATAGTTTTTGGCTCCACCAACAACACCAAGGTTCAACAATTGTTGATTTCATGTCTCAAGAGTTTGAGATGAGTTTTGTTGGTGAGTTAAGTTACTTCCTAGGTTTGTAAATTAGGCAATTAAATGATGGGGATTTTTATAACCCAAGCCAAATATGAAAAAATCTAGTGAAGAAGTTTGGTCTTGAAAAAGCCAAACATTGTGATACACCCATGAGTACCACTTTGAAGCTAAGCAAGGATGCTAGTGGAAAAAGTGTGGAACAAACTCTATATCGGGGCATGATTGGTATCTTGCTTTATTTGATCTCAAGTAGACCCGATATATCTTTTAGTGTGGGTGTGTATGCTAGGTACTAAACGGATCCTAAGGAGTACCATCTCTCTTCCGTTAAGAGAATCATTCGCTATATGAATGGGACATCTAACTATGGGATTTGGTACTCTTTTAACACTAATGCTAGTTTGGTTGGTTTTAGTGATGCGGATTGGGTAGGAAATTGTGATGATAGGAAAAGCACATCGGGCGGTTGCTTCTTTCTAGGCAATAACTTGGTGTCTTGGTTTTGCAAGAAGCAAAACTCGATTTCCTTGTCCACGACCGAGGCCGAGTACATAGTCGCGAGGAGTGGATGCACACAACTCAAATGGATGAAGCAAATGCTAATCGACTACGGATTCAACCAAGGTACACTCACTCTCTTTTGTGATAATAATAGTGCTAGTAATATTTCTAAGAATCCGGTACAACACTCTAGGACTAAGCATATTGACATCCGTCATCACTTCATAAGAGAACTAGTTGAGAACAAATGCATAGTACTTGAACATGTAGGTACTAATAATCAACTAGCGGACTTATTCATTAAACCCTTAGATGCAACTAGGTTTCATGCACTTAGTAGATCTATTGGGATATACCTTGTGGAGTGATGTGGTTTGGTGATTGACCCCATTTGGGGAACTCAAGCAAAGAGAGCAATTGCATATTTGTTGAATGCAAAAATTTGAAAAATTTTATGCTTCTTTATTAATTGCTTGAGTATCTTGGTTGCACATATGTATATATGTTTTTATCTCAATAAGTGTGAATCATGCTTTGAATGCAATCCATGTTATTTTTATGTTAAAACATGCATTTTTGGACTAGGAGATTCACATAGGAAGTACGTATTGATTGACCTATAATAATCTCTATAACATGATTCTTAATGACATGCTCAAATGAAAAAGCATGATTTGATGATTGCAATTCTTAAATGCAAAACAATGTGTGAAAATCTTATGAGACACAAAATGAACAAATGATCTTGTATCCATTCTAAGGATTTTAAAATCCAAAATGTCTCTCTTTCTTTATTTGTTGAACATGTCTACCATCATACAGATATCTTATCTGAAAAAATCAAATAGAGTGCAAAGTTGCTCATGACATATTTTGTTTATAAAGTTGGATATAGTTCTCTAAAATTTAAATCAATAAATTCTCTATATCCTTGCTTTAATTCATGACAAATGGTGAAATTGGTTTGAATTCATATAGGAAACCTTTGTCATTTACTTTGCCAAAATCCATTGATCTTTGGACTTGAATGCAATATGTCTTGCATGCAAAGTATTTTAATCACACATTTTCATTAAAAATTAATCTCCTTATTTCTCTCTATTTAATTGAGTTGCATAAAGTGCCTTATATGATTATGCAAATGACATGTATGCTTCTATCTCTCTTTGCTATAAGTGACCCGTTTCGGGGAATACTTATTTGCCTATCTCATGACAAAAAGAGGGAGTAATATGTGGTAAGGGGGAGGATGCTAATTGTGCTAATTGTTGTAGCAAAAATTACAAGTTGGGGAGAATACATATAGAGGGGGAGTAACCCGTTGATGGGGAGCATTGCATTCACATACATTGCATGATGTTGTGCTTAAATTTTTTAATGCAAATGTTTGTTTTAACTTCACATGATTACCTCACAATACACTTGCTTTGGAAAGTGTAATCTTTGTTGTCTTGAAGGTTTGATAGTTCTACAAGAGATTGAAGACTTGAAGTTTAATTTTTTATATATCACTTTGTATTGTAGAATATCATTGTTGACCTTTAGTTTCAATTATGTTGTGAGGATTGATGTGAGTGGTGGTTTTGTCACGAAATAGCCAAAGGGAGAGATTGTAAGTTCCTCAAGGTTGATTGGCTTATTTCGGTGACAAACCACAAGTGGGGTTTGTTGTAAGGGTAGCTTAGGCTTTTGATGGTTGGTGCTTTGCACAACCAAGGCCCTCTCAAGACCTCAAGAGATCAAGCACTTCAAAGGTAAATTTCTAAGTGCTTACTTGCTTTGAAGAGATGTAGTTGCACACACTCACAACACATGCATAATTCTTATTTTTGTATGTTGGGGTTCTTTATTATGTGTGAATTAATGTTCATTAATCTCTCTTCTTGCGTGTTTAACTTGATTGCATCTTGTGTGTTAAATGCCATGTCATTGATGCATTTTGTTTTTTTAAGGGTGCTATAAAACCGTTCTACAACCGCTCTACGTAAGGCGGTTGAACAGCGGTTGAGCAAAATTGTTCTTGACCGCTCTACGACCGCCCTTCGTAGAGCGGTGCCACTGGAGGATTTTTTAATCGCCTAAAAACCGCCTTACAACCGCCTTACGTAGAGTGGGTGTAAGGCGGTCCTCAAAATCCCAAGAGCAATCGCCCCCATTTCACCTGAAAACCGCCTTACAAGTAGAGCGGTCATGAAGAACATGTTCTTCATTTCCTAGGTGAACCGCCTTACAACTGCCCTACGTAGGGTGGGTGTAAGGCGATCAAGGTAAAATTTTTGAAAACTTTGCAAAATGACGTAGCATCAATTTGTCACCCTATATATATACTACTTTGATTTTCAGTTTTAAGAGAGTCCAAATCATATTTTAACTTAGCATTTTTCCAAAGATAAAAAATCACCAAAGAACTCTCCTTTGTTTACTCAAACTCATATCCAAGTTCATCAAATCATCTTCTAGCATCATCCATGATCATCTAAGTGACATTCATGCTTGGTTTTTATTCAACACTTTTGGGTTGGTAAGTTGGTCACTAATATCAAATATATTTTGTGTCTTTCTTAACAAGCAATCTCATTTATTACTTGCATGCTTATAGAACATGTTCTATTGACAAGATTGAGATAATTGTGTTAATTGTTTGAGAGTTGTATTTTGATAGCTATTTTTAGGATTGCTTAATCTTTGATAGCTAAGATTTATGACATGTCATATAGCAAAGATTGATATCTAGGATTGTGATTATTGTCATCTTTCATCTGAGATAGGCATTTAGTGTAACCTAGCATTACTTACTCTTTGAATATCATATTATTCACATTAGATTGGTTATTCTCTTCATTGAGAAGTGAGTCTTGTGACTACCGGTGAGTGGTGCAAGCAAATTGGACTAGGTCCACTTTTATAGGCCTGCAGGTAGTAATGGTGGGTTATAGACCGTGAGAGATTAAGGTCAATCTAGGTTGTAAACGTCATTGCAATTAGTGGTTTCGAGGTTCGTGTGTGGGGCACATAATAGCCCGTGGTTTTCCTTGTTGAAGGTTTCCACGTAAATATCAATTGTCTTTTATAGTTCCGCATATATTACACTTGTTATATAAATTGACTAGTTAAGGGCATTTTTGTAAACTTGACTGATCACGAAAATTGGGTAAAATCGCCCCTCTTCTAGATTAATATTGAACACACCATAATTTGTTTCAGGCGACAAGTTGGTTTTCCTCATTCTTTATGTTGATGATATACTACTTATCGGAAACGATGTAGGTGTATTGATATCAGTAAAAGAATGGTTAGCAAAAAAAATTTGATATGAAGGACTTAGGAGAAGCAAGTTATATTCTTGATATCCAAGTAATAAGGGATAGAAAGAATAAAACGATTGCATTATCCCAAGCTTCATACATTGATAAAATCTTTTCTAGATTCTCCATGCAAGATTCCAAGAAAGGTATGTCACCTTTCAGACATGGAACCAAACTTTCTAAGGAACAAGTTCTTAATAATGAGCATGAAAAGCAATTCATGAGTAGAGTTCCATATGACTTGGCAGTTGGAAGTCTCATGTATGCAATGCTCTGTACTAGACCAGGTATTTGTTTTACTGTTGGCGTACTTAGCAGGTTTCAATCGAAACCTGGTCCTGATCACTAGACGGTAGTCAAGCATATTTTCAAGTATCTCAAGAGAACAAGAGATTATATGCTTGTATACTCTTGAGGGGATTTAATTCCCGTTGGATACACAGACTCTGATTTCCAGTCGAATTCTGACCCTAGAAAATCCACATCAGGATTTGTTTTTACTATTGGAGGAGGAGAAATCAAATGGAGGAGTATCAAGCAATCATGTATTGCTGATTCCACCAAGGAAGCTGAGTATGTTGCTGCATGCGAAGCTGCCAAAGAGGTTGTTTGGCTCTGCCAATTCTTAGTTGACTTGGAAGTGGTTCCTAATGCGAATAAGCAGATCACTAATTACTATGACAACAGTGGAGAAGTGTCTAATTCGAGAGAACCAAGAAGTCATAAGAGAGGTAAGTACATTGAAAGGAAGTATCATCTTTTAAGGGAGATCGTGCATAGGGGTGACGTGACGGTTACCAAAATCGCGTCAACAGAAAATCTAGCGGATCCCTTCACAAAGGCTTTACCGCAGAAGAGTTTTGATGGGCACCTAGTGAACATTGGAATGTGAGATATGACACATTAGTTATAGCGCAAGTGGGAGATTATTATGATTATACTCAATAGCAAGAGTGTAATAGTGTAATTGACAATCTTTTCATATTAATAAAGTAATTTCTAATTTAACAAATCTTATAGCATTTATAGTTTATTATTATAATTGTCAAAGTAAATAATCATAAGGTCAAAAGACTATGAGATATAAAGAATTGTTCGTACACCTAGATATGTATGAGGTATACACAATTCTTTAGTTAGTCTTGAATATTTTTCACAACTTAAGATAAAGGTTGGGCACCTTTACCTTGTTAAAGTTATAGATTCTTTTGCTAGCCTTTGAGTGAGATCAAATGAGATATGATAAGTCTAAAATCATCAAAGTGTCTTTGAGTAAAAGAATCTAGTGCACTTGGTGTATTGAATAGGATCACATTGAAATACTTTATCTAGAACAGCCAGTAGATAAAAGTTTTTCATTATGAGGACAATCGGAGAGTCTATCTTAATCTTGAGATAAATGATCGACTTATGGTTGCAAGTGTTATCATTTTAGATATCAATGAGTACGATTATATAGCATAGTCTATCCTCGATAGTTTTGTGGTATTCATTTGTTAATCGATAGAGGACTTTATTTATAGAGATGGACATCGTGGCTCCATTTATTTAAATGAGAGTATAATATTATCATACGGATGTTTTGAGGTATTGGATATTAAATCTTAACGTTAAGTTTTCGATAGTGACTATTGAAACATGGCTTCTGGACAAGTAAAAATATCCAAGTTCAAAATGTGGTCATATGAGTAAATGTGGTAACTAGGAGAGCTATAGGCGGTTTATGAGCTTTTGGCGATTACTGATATTACTCACGAGGATACACTACTCCTATAAGATTGTCTAGGGTTTGAATGAGAAACATTTACTTGTTCAATCTTTATTTAAGAGTACATTTTTAGCTCTTTAGTGGAATGAGCTAAAATTAATAGATCGGACCTAAGTGAATAATTTGTTGATTATGATTAGGTTATGTCTATTGAAGCTTAAATTTAGATAGCCCGCCAAGATCCCCAATCCACACGGACTTGTATGGATCACTTGATATATTCTACCGGACCAATTTATGGGTCAATCTAGAATTGTACTTAATATATTAAGAATATAATTTGTACATTATTTATTTAATGGGCTATTAAATTATATTAATATATTAATGAAAGGCATGTGGGCTTGTTTCTTTCAGTAAGAATGAGTCTAGTTCAAATGTGGGCTTTTTATTAAAGTCTAATGGATTTAATAAAATGGAAAAACAATGTGTAGCCCATATACATATATATATATATATGTTGGGTGGCAATGTGAATTAATTTGCCTAGTGTATTGTTTTATTTTGTTATTTAATTTATGGGAATTAATTAATTTATTAATTAATTATTTAATTAAGATTCAAAATCTTTTTCTGGCTAGAAAATATTTTTCTCATTATTATACTATTGTTGGTAGTAGAATAAATATAAAAGACCTTATTTGGTAAGTAGATAAATAAAATGAATTATTTATCTAGTCAAATTAGGAAGGTTTTGAGATAGTCACAAATACACTAAAGAGTTGGAATAGGGTTTGGAAATCAAAAGAATGATAGGAGTCATTGGTGGAAACACAAATCCTCTTGAAGTGAGGATTTCATTCACCACCTATTATTCCTATTAGGGATTTTCGGCCAACCCTAAATAATTAAGGAAAGAATTCGGCCACACTATATATTATTAGGGATAGAATTCGGCCACCCCTTAGTTGCTTGAAAGAGAATTATTTTTCTAGAGCTTGAAAAATAGAATCCATCTCTTAGTTGTGTGTGATAAAATTCGGTCAAGAGAGAAAAAGAATAGAGATCGTTTTAATTTCGATAGTGCAATAGTAGCTTATACATCAATAGGTTTTGTGCATATCTTCGAATAAGGTTCATGCGAGTTTCGATCAAAAGATTGATAATTCAAAAGTGACCGGAACGTTCTTTATGATCTCTTGTGAGTTTTTGTGACTAACGAAAAAGAAAAATCTTTTCTTATCCACCCTCAGGTACTCAATTCAAAGAAAGGGGGACCACACTCCTAGGTGATCCACTTTCGTGATTGAATTGGAAGATCTTGCGGATTACCATTGACGCAAAGTCAATCGAATCACACGGCAAAAGGTATTTAACTTTTGTTAATACATTAATTTAATTAAGGGTTAAGATTCATCTTTTAAAAGGGAAAATTTTTGTTATATACCAAACCTATTTTCGCATTCCGCTGCACGTATAAAACCATTCTTTTCCCTACAATTGGTATCAGAGCCTTGGTTGTACCCTTGACTAATTAATGTATGTACATACGTGGATCTATTTCTTTTTCTTTTATTATATGCATGTTTTAGAAAGAGATGACACTCTAGGTATTCTCATATATAATTACATATGGAATGTATGGATTTATATATGTTGTTATAAAGTGACTTGTTTTTGCTTGGTTTTGGTCCTAGAATTTCAATGTAATTTTTGTTTCGGAATTGTAACAAGAAGGGTAGTCTATTATCGCCATAATTCCTTCTTGGTAGTTGCTAAGTTTTTCGATTATTTTTATTGTGTCGTAAATAGTGCAGTTTTTAAATGTTTTAAAATAGTGCAGTATTTTTTTTTTATATATTGTATTAAAATACTGCAGTGAATAAAAAAAAAAAAAACTGCATTTATTTATATTTAATACTGCTGTAAAATATTCTCAAATGTTGAAGATTCGAAGAATTGAAGAATTGAAGAATGGGGAGCAACCGGAACAAGCGTGGAACTGTGCGCAACATAGCGATATGCGTGCCTACAGGTTAGCGGGCAGCTGCTCATGTCGTAGCATGGGCTGCACACGGCAGCCCTTTGGATTCCATGGGCTGCGCACATTAGCCCTTTGTGGTGCTGTGGGGTGTGCACGCCCATAGGAGGCAGCCTAGGGTTGCGCAATCGATTGATGGCCGCATGAAGACTTGTTCGCCAAGAAAGGAGTTTTTGTATTCCAAGCAAATGTAATTTACTTGTTTTTCTAGGATGGACCAAAATTGTAGCTATTTATATTTCCGTAAATATTAAAATATTTGTTGTTGTATGATAACATGTCATATAGAATAGGAGTGTCATTCATATATTTCTTTTGGTATGAACATGCATTGAATGATTTAGGTATCTAATTGGCATCTATATAACATGGTAAATCATTCTATGGAATTTAATCACACGCCTTAAATAATTGAGCGGGAGAAGGTGTTTTGAAACACCTATGGCCTCCAAGGTTAGTTGAGCTTTATGTTTTATTGGTAGTCCCCCGAAGGGGCGTCCATGAATGGAATTTAGCAAGATACTTCCATACAAGGATATACTAGACAATTGACTCAAACAAAATCTACTCCCAAATGAGGGATTTTTCGTGAGAGAAAATTGAGGGTTGATATCTTGGTAATACACTCAGTGTGGTTTTATTGATATCCTCAGAAGAGTTCTTGTTAATAAAATCACATGGCTAAAATTGAAAACGCTGGTTGTTATGTTAACAATTAGGTGGGACCTAGTCCAACTAATAAATGGTGCGAACTCCCAAAGGAGGCATAACATTTATGGATGTTGGATCATTATTGAATTTTACAATTGAGTTATTTATTTAATTCAAGATAAATATTCGAAAGTGCTTTATCATGATTATTTACTTATGTATAATTTTTGTTTTATTCAGAAATCATGACCCCATCCCTAATGAACATCCTGAAAGATAACACTTTAACTGGAGATAATTACGTCACATGGAAAAGGAAAATTGGGTTGTTGTTGCAAGCTGAAAAACATAAGTTTGTTCTGACTACTCCTAAACCACCTGCTCCTAATAATAAATCTAATGTGATGCAAAGAGATGATTATGAGCAGTGGAAGACTTGAAATGATATGGCAAAATGTTACATTATGGCTATTATCTCCAACGTGTTGCAACAGCAGCATGAAGGAATGGGGTCTACTACTGATATAATTATGTCTCTAGAGGAGATATTTGCTATGAGGTCCAGGACGACTATGAGAGAGGTAGTGACTGCTTTCATGAATCTTAGGATGAAAGCTGGACAGGTTGTGAAAGATCACATGATGAAAGTCATAGCACATCTCAATATTACAAACTAAATGGTAATGAGATAGATGGTGAGACAAAAATTGACATGGTTGTCAACTCACTGTCAGATTCCTTTGATTAGTTCAAGTTGGACTACACCTTGAACAAAAAGGAATACACCTTGCAAGGCCTGATGCAAGATGTTCAAAGCGCTGAAAAGATCCTTGTGAAAGGCAAAAGTCAAGAGATTCATATGGTTGGTAAAGTTGCTACTGTTAAGGCCCGTCAGAAGGTCAAGAAACAACAGAAGAAAAAAGACAACTTGGGCCTACCAAGAAGGACACAAAGAAAGTAACCAAGATAAAAGGGAAATGCTTCCTTTGTGGTGAAAAGGGATATTGGAAAGGAAATTGCCCAAAATCCCAGAATAAGAAGGAAAAAGGTAATGTTAATTATCTTGAAACATGTTTTCTGGCAGATTCTACAGATTCTTGGATCATAGACTCTGGAGCCACTAATCATGTTTGTTATTCCTTACAGCGGTTCCAAGAAAGGAAAAGGCTAAATAAGACTGAAATCAACTTGCGTTTAGGCAACGGAACGTTGGTGTCTGCAAGTGTAGTGGGAGATATTAGAGTTTATCTAGATTCTAGTAGGCATTTAGATTTAATAGACGTTTATTATGTACCTCAATTCAAGAGGAATTTAATTTCAGTTTCTTGTTTAAATAAATTTGGATATTTGGTTACTTTTAATAAAGTTTTTATTATTAGTAAGAATGACAAAATTATTTGCAAAGGTACATTGGAGAACGGTCTATACTTTCTATATAGAAATATCTCTCACTTGTTAGACACAGAATTAATGGAACCTAATCATAAAAAAGTGAAATTATCAAAAGATGAAACCTACATATGGCATTTGCGCCTAGATCATATTAACCTTAATAGGATTAAAAGATTGGTTAGTGATAGACCTTTAAGTGACTTAAAGGTTGATGATCTACCAACTTGTGAATCCTGTTTGGAAGGTATGACCAAAAGGTTGTTCACGACTAAAGGCATAAGAGCCACTGAATGTTTAGGACTAATACACACTGATGTATGTGGTCCTATGAGCATTCATGCTATAGGTGGATATGAGTACTTCATCACTTTCACATATGACTAGTCAAGATTTGGCTATATGTATCTCATGAGACATAAGTCGAATGCTTTTGACATGAGACATAAGTCGAATGCTTTTGACATGTTCAAAGCATTTAAAGCTGAAGTAGAAAATTAGTATGAGAAACATATAAAAATCTTGAGATCTGATCGTGATGGTGAATATCTATCTGGTGTGTTTCACCAATATCTTATTGATAATGGGATTGTTTCTCAGCATTATGCACCTGGAACACCTCAAAAAAATGGGGTGTCAGAAAGGAGAAAGAGAACTCTTTTGGAGATGGTCAGGTCTATGTTGAGTTATTCAATGCTTCCTAAATCGATTTGGGGATATGCCTTACAAACTGCAATGTACATCCTAAACGATGTAACATCTAAGTCAGTACCTTAAACACCACAGGAGTTGTGGATTGGGCGAAAACCTAGTTTACAACACTTAAGGATATTTGGTTGTCCGTCACATGTATTAAAGGGAAAAACAAAAAGATGGAGTCCCGTTCGGAAACATGCATATTTGTGGGGTATCCAAAAGAAACAAAAGGATATTATTTCTATAGTCCTTCAGATCTTAAAGTATTTGTTTCGACAAATGCTAAATTTCTAGAACATGACTATATGAATGACTTTGTGCCTAAAAAAAGAATTGTCTTGAATGAGATGTTAGGAGATACAATTCCACAAGAGATTTCACAACCCAACCCAATTGTAAGTTCCACACCATCACAAGATCAACAACCTACCATTCCTCATCGTAGTGGGAGGATTAGTAATCAACCCAAGAGATACATCGGTCTAGGAGAATCAGTGGAGAATCTCTCGAATAACGATGATCCCTACACGTGTAAGGAAACAATGGAGGATGTTGATTGTCGCCATTGGTAAAAGGCAATGCAATTTGAAATTGAATCTATGTTCAACAACAAAGTCTGGTCTCTTATAGACTTGCCTAAAGGGATAAAACCTATCAGCTGCAAGTGGGTATACAAGAGGAAAAGATGAATGGATGAAAAGGTGGAAACCTTCAAAGCTAGATTAGTAGCTAAAGGTTACACACAGAAGGAAGGTATCGATTACGAGGAAACCTTCTCTCCTGTGGCCATGCTTAAATCCATTAGGATACTCTTATCCATTACAGCATCTCTAAACTTAGAGATTTGGCAAATGGACGTCAAGACAGCTTTCCTTAATGGAAGTCTTGATGAAAGCATTTATATGATGCAACCAGAATGATTCATTGAAAAAGGCCAAGATGAAAGGGTATGCAAGTTGCAAAATTCCATATATGGACTAAAGCAAGCATCTAGTTCCTGGAACATAAGGTTCGATCAAGCTTTGAAAGGTTTTGGATTTATTCAAAACCCTGACAAACCCTGTGTATACAAAAGGATTAAAGGCGACAAGTTGGTTTTCCTTATTCTTTATGTTGATGGTATACTACTTATCGGAAACTATGTAGGTGTATTGACATCATTAAAAGAATGGTTAGCAAAACAATTTGATATGAAGGACTTAGGAGAAGCAAGTTATATTCTTGGTATCCAAGTAATAAGGGATATAAAGAATATAACGATTGCATTATCCCAAGCTTCATACATTACCAAAATATTGTCTAGATTCTCCATGCAAGATTCCAAGAAAAGTATGTTACCTTTTATATATGGAATCAAACTTTCTGAAAGTTCCTCAAGGTTGATTGGCTTATTTCGATGACAAACAACAAATGGGGTTTGTCGTAAGGGTAGCTTAGGCATTTGATGGTTGGTGCTTTGCACAACCAAGGCCCTCTCAAGACCTCAAGAGATCAAGCACTTAAAAGGTAAATTTCTAAGTGCTTACTTCCTTTGAAGAGATGTAGTTGCATACACTCACAACACATGCATAATTCTTATCTTTATATGTTGTATGTCTTAATAATGTGTGCTTTAATGTTTATTAATCTCTCTTCTTGCATGTTTAACTTGATTACATCTTATGTGTTAAATGCCATGTTTGTGATGCATCATGTTTGTTTAGGGGTGTTGTCAAACCGCCCTTCAATCGCCCTACAAACGGTGGTTGAACAACGGTTAGAGCAAATTTGCTCTTGACCGCTCTACGACTGCCTTTCGTAAAGCGGTGCCACTAGTGGATTTTTTAATCGCCCACAAACCGCCCTACGTTGAATGAGCGTAAAGTGGTCCTCAAAATCCTAAGAGCAATCACCCCTATTTCTCCTAAAAATCGCCCTACGCGTAGAGCGGTCATGAAGAACATGTTCTTGCCTTACAACTGCCCTACGTAGAGCGGGTGTAAGACGATCAAGGTAAAATTTTTGAAAACTTTGCAAAACGACGTAGCATCAATTTGTCACCCTATATATATGCTACTTTGACTTTAGGTTAGTTTTAAGAGAGTCCATATCATATTTTGACTTAGCATTTTTCCAAAGATAAAAAATCACTAAAGAACTCTCCTTTGTTTACTCAAACACATATCCAAGTGCATCAAATCATCATCTAGCATCATCCTTGATCATCTAGGTGACATTCATGCTTGGTTTTTATTCAACACTTTTGGCTTCGTAAGTTGGTCACTAATATCACATATATTTTGTGTCTTTCTTAACAAGCAATCTTATTTATTACTTGTATGCTTATAGAACATATTCTATTGACAAGATTGAGATAATTGTGTTGATTGTTTGAGAGTTGTATTTTGATAGCTATTTTTAGGAATGCTTAATCTTTGATAGATAAGTTTTATGACATGTAATATAGCAAAGATTGATATCTAGGATTGTGATTATTGTCATCTTTCATCTGAGATAGGCATTTAGTGTAACCTAGCATTACTTGCTCTTTGAATATCATATTATTCACATTAGGTTGTTTATTATCTTCATTAAGAAGTGAGTTTTGTGGCTACCAGTGAGTGGTGAAAGCAAATTGGACAAGGTCCTCTTTTATAGGCATACGGGTAGTAATGGCAGGTTATAGACCGTGAGAGGTTGAGGTCAACCTAGGTTGTAAACGTCATTACAATTAGTGGATTCGAGGTTCATGTGTGATGCATATAACAGTCTGTGGTTTTTCCTTGTTGAAGGTTTCCACGTAAATATTAAGTGTATTTTATATTTTCGCACATATTACACTTGCTATATAAATTGACAAGTTAGGGGCATTTTCGTAAACTTGACTAATCACGAAAATTGGGTAAAATTGATTAAAATCTATTCACTCCCCCTAGATTAATATTGAACACACCATAATTTGTTTCACTTTCTAAGAAACAAGTTCCTAAGAATAAGCATGAAGAGCAATTCATGAGTAGAGTTTCATATGCCTCGACAGTTAGAAGTCTCATACATGCAATGCTCTGTACTAGACCAGATATTTGTTTTGTTGTTTGCATAGTTAGAAGGTTTCAATCGAAATCTGGTCTTGATCACTAGACGACAGTCAATCATATTTTTTAATATCTCAAGAGAACGAGAGATTATATGCGTATATACTCAAGAGGGGATTTAATTCTCGTTGGGTATACAGATTCTGATTTCCAATCAGATTCTGACTCCAGAAAATCCACATCAGGATATGTGTTTACTATTGAAGGAGGAGCAGTCATATGAAAGAGTATCAAGCAATCTTGAATTGCTGATTCCGCCATGGAAGTTGAGTATGTTGCTGCATGCGAGGCTGCTAAAGAGGCTGTTTGGCTCTGCCAATTCTTAGTTGACTTAGAAGTGACTCCTGATACGAATAAGTAGATCACTATTTACAGTGACAACAGTGGAGTAGTGGCTAATTCGAGAGAAGCAAGAAGTCATAGGAGAGGTAAGTACATTGAAAGGAAGTATCATCTTTTAAGGGAGATTGTGCATAGGGGTGACGTGACAGTTACCAAAATCGCTTCAAGAGAAAATCTAGTGGATCCCTTCACAAAGGCTCTACCGTAGAAGTGTTTTGATGGGCACCTAGAGAACATGAGAATGAGAGATATGACACACTTGCTATAGCGCAAGTGGGAGATTGTTAGGATTATGCTCAATAGCAAGAGTGTAATAGTGTAATTGACAATCTTTTCATATTAATAAAGTGATTTCTGATTTAACAAATCTTATAGCATTTATAGTTTATTATTATAATTGTCAAAGTAAATAATCATAAGGTCAAAAGACTATGAGATATAAAGAATTGTTCGTACATCTGGATATGTATGAGGTAAACACAATTCTTTAGTTAGTCTTGAATATTGTTCACAACTTGAGATAAAGGTTGGGCACCTTTACCTTGTTAAAGTTGTAGATTCTTTTGCTAGCATTTGAGTGGGATCAAATGAGATATGATGAGTCTAAAATCATCAAAGTGTCTTTGAGTATCACAATGAAAGAATCTAGTGCACTAGGTGCATTGAATATGATCACAATGAAATACTTTATCTAGAACCGTCATCATATAAAGTTTTTCATTATGAGGACAATCGGAGAGTCTATCTTAATCCTGAGATAAATGATGGACTTATGGTTGCAAGTATCATCATTTGAGCTATCAATGAGTACGATTATATAACATAGTCTATCCTCGATAGTTTGGTGGTATTCATTTGTTAATTAATCGATAGAGGACTTCATTTATAAAGATGGACATCACAACTCCATTTATTTAAATAAGAGTTTATTATTATCATATGAATGTTTTGAGGTATTGGATATTGAATCTTAACGTTAAGTTTTCGATAATGACTATTGAAACATGGCTTCTGGACAAGTCAAAATATCCAAATTCAAAATGTGGTCATATGAGTAAATATGGTAACTAGGAGAGCTATAGGCAGTCTATGAGCTCTTGGTGATTACTGATATTATTCACGAGAATACACTAATCCTATAAGATTGTCTAGGGTTTGAATGAGAAACATTTACTTGTTCTATTTTTATTTAAGAGTACAGTTTTAGCTCTTTAGTGGAATAAACTAAAATTAATAGATCGAACCTAAGTGAATCATTTGTTGATTGTGATTGGGTTATGTCAATTGAAGCTTAAATTTAGATAGTCCGCCAAGATCCTCAATCCACACGGACTTGCATGGATCACTTGATATATTATACTGGACCAATTTATGAGTCCATCTCGAATTGTACTTAATATATTAAGCATATAATTTTTACATTATTTATTTCATGAGCTATTAAATTATATTAATATATTAATGAAAGACATGTGGGCTTGTTTCTTTTAGTAAGAATGAGTCTAGTTCACATGTGGGCTTTTTATTAAAGTCTAATGAATTTAATAAAATGGAAAAACAATTTATAACCCATATATATATATGTTGGGCGACAAAGTGAATTAATTTGTCTAATGTATTGTTTTATTTTATTATTTAATTTTATGGGAATTAATTTATTAATTGATTATTTAATTAAGAATCAAAATCTTTTTCTGACTAGGAAATACGTTTCTTAGCGTTATACTATTGTTGGTAGTATAATAAATATAAAAGACTTTATTTGGTAAGTAGATAAATAAAGGGAATTATTTATCTACTCAAATTAGGAAGTCTTTGATATAGTCACAAATATACTAAAGTGTTGAATTAGGGTTTAGAAATCAAAAGAATGATAGGAGTCATTGGTGGAAACACAAATCCTCTTAAAGTGAGGATTTCAACCACCACCTATTATTCCTATTAGGGATTTTCGGCCAACCCTAAATAGTTAAGGAAAGAATTCTGCCACCCTATATATTATTGGGGATAGAATTCGGCCACCCCTTAGTTGCTTGAAAGAGAATTATTTTTCTAAAGCTTGAAAAATAGAATCCATCTCTTAGTTGTGTGTGAGAAAATTCGGCCAAGAGAGAAAGAATAGAGATCGTTTTAATTTCGATAGTGCACTAGTAGCTTATACATCAATAGGTTTTGTGCACATCTTTGAATAAGGTTCACATGAGTTTCGATCAAAAGATTGATAATTCAAAAGTGACCGGAACGTTCTTTATAATCTCTTGTGAGTTTTGTGACTAACGAAAAAGAAAAAGTTTTTCTTATCCATCCTCAGGTACTCAATTCAAAGAAAGGGAGACCACGCTCCTAGGTGATCCACGTTCATGATTGGATTGAAAGATCTTGCGGATTACCATCGATGCAAAGTCAATCGGATCAGGCGACAAAAGGTATTTACTTTTGTTAATACATTAATTGAATTTAGAGTTAAGGTTCATTTTTTAAAAGGGAAAATTTTTATTATATACCAAACTTATTTTCGCATTCAGCTGCGCGTATAAAACTGTTTTTCCCTACAATTGGTATCAGAGCCAGGTTTCGATCCTGGGACCTGTGGGTTATGGGCCCACCACGCTTTTTTGAATAAAAATTGTAGGGAAAAACAGGTTTATAAGCGCAGCGGAATGCGAAAATAGGTTTGGTATATAACAAAAATTTTCCCTTTAAAGATGAACCTTAACCCTTAATTAAATTAATGTATAAACAAAAGTTAAATACCTTTTGTCGCGTGATCCGATTGACTTAGCGTCGATGGTAATCCGCAAGGTCTTTCAATCCAATCACGAACGTGGATCACCTAGGAGCGTGGTCTCCCTTTCTTTGAATTGTTTACCTGAGGATGGATAACAAAACTTTTTCTTTTTCGTTAGTCACAAAAACTCACAAGAGATTATAAAGAACGTTCCGATCACTTTTGAATTATCAATCTTTTGATCGAAACTCGCGTGAACCTTATTTGAAGATGTGCACAAAGCCTATTGATGTATAAGCCAGTAGTGCACTATAGAAATAAAAACGAACTCTAATCTTTTTCTCTCTTGGCCAAATTTTCTCACACATAAACTAAGAGATGGATTCTATTTTTTTAGTTATAGAAAAATAAATCTCTATCAAGCAAAAACTAAGGTCGGCTGAATTCCTCTTCACCTAATTATGTATTGTGGCCGAATATAATATATGTATATGTATATTGCAATTCCTTTGCACAAATATATATTTTGTGCTGCACGAATTCAAGTGCCTATCATATATATAGTGCTGCACGTATTCAAGTGCCTATATTTATTATATATATATATATAAATATATATTGTATTGGCCCAAATTCTACATGCCATATATATATATATATTTATATATATTGGCCGCATTCTGCTTCTATAATATAAATAATATATATATCTATTTAGGCGAATTCCTTGCTCTATATATTTATATATCACGAATTCTCTTGACATATTTCTTTATATATATTAGCCAAAATCTTCTCCCAAGTAGAATTTATGTCTTTTAATCTAAATCATAACCCTATGTAGATTTTCTTAGAATTCCAAACCCTAATCCAACTCTTTAGTGTATTTATGACTATATCAAAGACTTCCTAATTTAACTAGATAAATAATTTCTTTTATTTATCTACTTACAAAATAAAGTCTTTGATTCCTTTTATACTACCAACAATAGTATACTACTAAGAAGCATATTTCCTAGTAAAAAAAGATTTTGATTATCAATTAAACAATTAATTAATAAATTAATTAATTCCCATTTAATTAAATAATAAAATAAAACAATACATTAGGCAAATTTATTCATCTTGCCGCCCAACATACATATATATGGGCTTCATATTGTTTTTTCATTTTATTAAATCCATTAGACTTTAATAAAAAACCCACATGTGAACTAGATTCATTCTTGCTAAAAGAAACAAGCCCACATGTCTTTCGTTAATATATTAATATAATTTAATAGCCCATTAAATAAATAATGTACAAATTATATTCTTAATATATTAAGTACAGTTCTAGATGGTCCCATAAATTGGTCTGGTAGAATATATCAAGTGATCTATACAAGTCCGTGTGGATTGAGGATCTTGGCCGGTTAGCTAAATTTAAGCTTTAATAGACATAACCTAATCACAATCAACAAATGATTCACTTAGGTCCGATCTATTAATTTTAGTTCATTCTACTAAAGAGCTAAAACTGCACTCTTAAATAAAGATAGAACAAGTAAATGTTTCTTATTCAAACCCTAGACAATCTTATCGGAGTAGTGTATCCTCGTGAATAATATCAGTAATCGCCAAGAGCTCATAGACCGCCTATAGCTCTCCTAGTTACCATATTTACTTATATGACCACATTTTGAACTTGGATATTTTGACTTGTCCATAAGCCATGTTTCAATAGTCACTATCGAAAACTTAACGTTAAGATTTAATATCCAATACCTCAAAACATCCATATGATAATATTATACTCTCATTGAAATAAATGGAGCCACGATGTCCATGTCTATAAATGAAGTTCTCTATCGATTAACAAATGAATTCCACCAAACTATTGAGGATAAATATATTAAAAAAAAACTGCAGTATTTTATTGTTAAAAATATGTTGTAATTTTTTTTTTTTATTTAACCAAAAAAATACTGCACTTTAATATATATATATATAGTGTAGAATTTTGTTACATTATTTTTCTATGGTACTTATATTACAATAGCAAAAATAAATTAAAAATTTAGCAACTACCAAGAAGGAATTATGGCGATAATAGACCACCCTTCTTGTTACAATTCCGAAACAAAAATACATTGAAATTCTATGACCAAAATCGAGCAACAACAAGTCACTTTATAACAACATATATAAATCCATACATTCCACATGTAATTATATATGAGAATACCTAGAGTGACATCTCTTTCTAAAACATGCATATTAATCAATAAAAAGAAATAGATCCGTGTATGTACATACATTAATTAATCAAAGGTACAACCAAGGCTCTGATACCAATTGTAGAGAAAAAACAGTTTATACGCGCAGCGAAATGCAAAAATAGGTTTGGTATATAACAAAAATTTTCCCTTTTAAAAGATGAACATTAACCCTTAATTAAATTAATGTATAAACAAAAGTACCATACCTTTTGTCGCGTGATCCGATTGCCTTAACATCGATGGTAATCCGTAAGATCTTTCAATCTAATCACGAACATGTATCATCTAGGGGTGTGGTCTCCCTTTCTTTGAATTGAGTACCTGAGAATGGATAACAAGAACTTTTTCTTTTTCATTAGTCACAAAAACTCACAAGAGATCATAAAGAACGTTCCGGTCACTTTTGAATTATCAATCTTTTGATCGAAACTCGCGTAAACCTAATTCGAAATTGTGCACAAAACCTTTTGGTGTAAAAGTTTTGAATGTACTATCGAAATAAAAAGGTCTCTACTCACTATCTCTCCTTTGGCCGAATTTTCATAAGAGAGGGATTCTATATTTCAAACTTAAGAAAAATAATTCTCTCCTTTTTAAGCAATTAGGGTGGCCGAATATAATATATGTATATATATTATGCGATTCCTTTGCACAATATATTATATATATCTAGTGCACTTTAATTGCACAATATATTATATATGTCTGCGTGAGTTCTTCTTCCCCGTATATGTCATTTATATTCCACCACCTCCTTTATATATAATATATATATATATATATATATTTAAAAAAAAAAAAAATTGGACTAATCTAAGGGGAAAAAGCATCACAAATGATCATATGCTGAAAAACCCTTAGACAGTATCCATATATAAAAATAAAAAAATAAAAATAAAAAGTAAAAAGAGACAAAAAGCAACAAAGCACAAAGCACAAAGAACCAAGGGGAAAACAACCCCAAACAAAAAGAGGCACGCAGGCCATACAAAAAGAAAAAGAAAACATCAAGAAAAACGAAAAGATTCCCGACCTATGTAGTCGTTGCCAACTAAAGTAGAACAGAACGGCGGGGCAGAGAACCACCAAGAATCACCCTGAAGCTCCAAAGCATGCTTAGAAAGTGTATTTGCAACCTGATTCCCCTCCTTGGAAATATGGGAAACTTGAAAATCCATCTGCGAGATTTAGAAGATGCAGCGCTGCCACGCTTGACGAACCCTCTAAGGAACCATCTCAGAACGAGAAGAAAGAAGCTGAACCACATAAGAAGAATCGCTTTCAAGCTAGAGACGATGCCACCCATACTTCCATGCAAAATTAATGGCCAAAGAAGCCGCTAGAAGCTCAGCCTCAAACGCAAAAACCTGACCAAGAGGAATAGCAAAACAACCCTTCACAAAGGCTCTGCAGTTCCGAAAGATACCACCACAACCAGCAATCCCCGGAAAGCCCATAGCAGCGCCATTTGTATTCACTTTGATCCAACCAGGAGCCGGAGGCGACCAAATCACACTCTTGATCACCGGTGCTTTAGAAGGGCGACCCTGAAGACCAAATTGACGAAGAATCAAAAGGTCATCCATACAATTATGCATACAACCAATATCAAGGCGATTAGCCTCTGAAACTGCACGCCAAACCAAAGAAAGGATGGAACTAAAGTCCAGCGACTTCCCTTCAAAGATCCACTGATTACGGGCAGTCCACACCCCCCATATCACTGCATGGATAGACGCTTTCCATAAAATCCTAACCTGCTTACTAAAGGAAACTGAGATGGCTTGCAAGAAGAAGGATTGCCAAGTTTGGTAGAGACACGTCGCTGGAAAGTAGAGAAAACTGCCTCCCAAAGAGCAACCGCCAGGGGACAATGAAGAAAAAAGTGATTTGCAGATTCACTACTAACCCCACAAATACTGCAATGAGAAGCCAACTGGAACCCGGACCTACAAAGACGATCCGCAGTAGGAAGCCTGTTCAACATAAGACGCTAGGTCAAAATTGAGCGAGAGGAGGGGATAAAACGGGACCAAACATCTCTTTACCAAACAACCTGAGGAATATCACGGAGAAACTGGGAATAAGCAGTCTTGCAAGAAACACGACCATCCCGAGAATTAGCCCAAACCAGAGAATCCACAACAGGAGAAATCGCAATCCGATCAATCCGAAAACACAGATCCGAGAAGCGCGCTTGGAAACTATCGTCCAGCACCCATCTACCCTCATGAATAAAATCTGAGACCCTTGCCCGGAGAAGATTAGTTAAATAATCTGGAATCCCTAAAAGCTTCAAAATGGGGAGCCCCAACCAATTATCCTGCCAAAAGTCTCGTTAAGAGTTCTCGTCAATCAGCCAGACACCTTCCTTAAGAAGGGAACTATAATTTGTCTGAAGAGAAGACCAAATTGAGGAGGTGACATACCCTCCATAAGGCTTTTGCAAATGTTTGAGATACCTCTCCCGCAGAAATGAGAAAGCAAAACCATCAGAGGTTATAAAATTCTAAGTGAATTTCCACAACAACGAGTCATTCAGCAACCTAAGATCTTTCAGACCAAAACCACCCTGTGAGTAAGGCCGACAATAACGATCCCAAGCGAGTCTAACCAACTTAGTCTCCTCACAGGAACCAGTCCACAAAAAGTTCCTCAACTTACGGTTAATCAGTGACAGTAAAGAAGAATGCCACTTGTAAATCATGAAAGAGTGCACAAATGAACCAGTGATGACTGACCTGATTAGAGTAGCACGATCGGCCAGAGAGAGGGACTTGACTTTCCATTTAGCGAATTTAGACAAGACCTTATCCGCAATAGGTCGTAACACCGCCTTTCGAGGCTTACTTCGAAACAAGAGGACTCCCAAATAAGAAAACGGGAGTTGCCTAATCTGCATACCAACCACAGACTGCAAACTACCAATCCGAGAGGGGGAGATAAAAGATCCGAAATAAATCGAAGACTTACCCCAGTTAACCAACTGGCCTGAAATATCACCATAATCCCTAAAAGCACCCATGATATGCTTCAGATTCTTTTGAGTGCCTCTACAAAATATCAGAACATTATCTACATATAGCAAATGAGTTGGAGCCAAAAAACCCCTTAGGGAAGAAATTGGCAGAATCTGAGAAGAACCCACTAACCTCGTCAATAATCTACTAAGGAAGTCTTCTACAATACCAAACAAAAGTGGAGAGAGCGGATCTCCCTGACTAACCCCTCTAGAGCAACAGAAATACCTTTCTGGGACCCCATTAAATAGAACTGAAAGCCTAGACGAACAAAGAATGCCGTCTATCCAATCCACAAAAACAGAAGAAAACCTAAAAGCCTGAAGCACTCTGCAAAGGAAAGACCAGTCCAAGGTGTCAAACGCCTTGTGGATATCAATCTTCATGGCTAAGTTATCCCCATAGCACTTCTTCTGCAACACATTCACACAGTCAGAAGCCAAAGCAATACAATCCTCAATATGCCTGTCTCGAATGAAGCCGAACTATTGAGAAGAAATAATCCTAGCGGTAACTCGAGCTAAACGATTAGCCAAAATCTTCGAAGAAATTTTAAACAGAAAGTTACTAAGAACAATTGGACGAAACTGATCATCCGAAATCGAGTCTCTCAGTTTCGGAAGAAGAACAATGAAGCTGGAATTGATACCTGGGAAAATAATTCCAATAATGAAAAAATCCTGAACAGCGAGGACCACGTCACTACCTACAACATCCCAACATCCCAACATCCCAACATCTTTGATAAAAACTACCAGAAAACCCATCTGGCCTAGGTGCAGAAGCTGCATCCATAGCAAAGACCGCATCATGAATATCATCTGCAGATGGAACGCTAGTCAAGAAAGCGTTCTCTGCAGCAGTTACCAATGAAGGGATCACATCATCTACAATAGATAAATCTCTCCCAACTTGAGAAACATCTGAGGAAAAGAGGCCAAAATAATAACTAATGATATGATCCCTGATGGTAGGCCGATCCTCCGAGAGAACCCCATTAATCGAAAGGGCTGATATAATTTTACTATACTGCCTATGTTTGATAGAGACATGAAAGAAAGATGTGTTTCGATCCCCATCACGAAGCCACCTAACTCTAGACCGGTCACGATAAAAGCACTTCTGTCTGCGTAATAACACATCAAGCTCAGAATGAACACTCGCCTCGGCCATAAAAAGATCATCTGAGAAACCCCGGTTAGATAAATCCAGCTGAATAGAATGAAGCTCCGTAGACTTCCTAGCAATGGTAGAGTTAAGATCTCCAAAAACCTCCCAATTCCAAGACTTGAGAGTCTTCTTCAAGTTTCTCAGCTTATAGTTAACAACCTGAGGAAGGCTACCTACAATAGGAGAGCTCCAAATCTTACGAACAATAGCTACAAAATCAGGATGCTCTAACCACGTGCTCTGAAACCGAAACGGTCGATGACTAGAAACCTCAAAATCTGATAACCGAACCAATAATGGACAGTGATCAGAACAAATACGGGGAAGAGCCACACACGAAATTTCCCGCCAACAGGAAATGCAACCATCAAAAACCAAAACTCTATCTAATTGTCTCTCAACTCTAGTGCGGTTACTGTGACCTCTAACCCAAGTGAATCGGGCACCTTGAGAACGAATGCCAACCAAATCACAATCATCAATCATCAACCTGAAATCCTCACAAGAACCATGGGCAGGAGAACGAGAACCCAAAGCCTCATGAGCACCCAGAACCGCATTAAAATCCCTAACAACCAACCAGGAAGAAGAAACCAAACTAACCATATATCGAAGAAACTGCCAAAGAGACCTACGAACCACTGTAGAAGTGCTCGCATAAACAAAAGTGAAACAGTGCACCCGAGAACCGATCGAGAGCGAAATAGTAAGATGTTGATCATGACAGTGAACTATCTGAGTCTCAAGAAATAAAGCACAAGTGAAAACCTAAATAGTCTGAATCAACCCACCCCTATCGTTCATATCCACCAGGCGAAGACCAAGCAAAGACCAGAAACCTGAAGAGATAGAGGAAAAATCAACCATAGGCTCTGCAATACAAACCAAAGCAGGTCTATGTAAACAACACAACTCTCTTAATACCCGTCTCGTAGGCTCGCCTCGGATCCCATGACAGTTCTAAAAGAGAACATTAATCATCGGAAACCGTTGAAGGAGCCCGGTATCCTGACTTTAAAGAAGCTAGCTTACGCTCAACCCTCAAAGCTCTCTGAGCAATCTCAGCATCAACTAACTCACCCTCCTCCACCTGGGAAGCCCATGAAGAATCTGCAATGAGGAGAAGCTCAGCCTGAGAAGCTGACCACCGACCCGAACTCTGAATCTGCACCTTAGGATCCATAACTGAAGAACAAGAAAAATCGGATCCATTTCGTAAACTACTCTGATCCACATTGACATTCAAAGTTGAAGACACAATTGCCTCATCAAATGATTGATTGCCTAAAACCTCATGAACCCTAACTTGCCGACGAGCCGTATGACCCGGACGAGAAGATGACCTAGATAAAATGGTAGAGACCATAGGGCGAACTTGATTAACCACCGAAGAACCCTGAACAACAGTCCTTGAATAATGCACCACCCCTACATCCGAACTGACAGAACTAATAGAAGGATCAACAACCGAGGAACTAGAAACCAGAATAGAATTAGTGACCTCGTCATCAAATCCTGAATCCTTGCTAATCTGTAATGCTTGGGAAATCATTAGAGGAACCGAACTTGAAACCACTTTCGCAATAGCTGAAACATTAGATGAAGACGGATTTAAAGAAAGAACCAAACCAGCGGACGAAGTGGAACTCGAGATCAAATTAGACCTTACTGAAGTATGGACAACAACTGAATCATGACCACCTACATGCTGGTGAATAGCTGAAAAAACATTGGATAACGGGACCTCCTCCTAAGGAGCAATAATAGGGCGATAAACTGATTTGGAGGAACGGGTCCTAACAGGCTGAAAACCATTATCCCTAAAAACTCTAGAGTCCCCCGCTATATCCTGGGTCGATTTTGTAGTTTTATTCAGAGGAACCTTAGAAGACTTATTCCAACGACAAGAACTAGGCAAATGACCTATAGAAGAGCAAGTGGAGCAAAAAGTTGGGAGATTCTCATACTCAACAGCTATAAAAGAACTATGAAATTCATCCCTCTCCAGCAATACAGAAGTAGGCATCACTGATGACACATCCACATCAACTAGAACTCTAGCATAATGACCAAAATCCCCATCACTAGTAGCCTTGTCCAACTGCAATGGCACCCCAATCCCTCTAGCCAAGTCAGAAATAATTTTCGGATGCCAGTATTCCCATGATAGATCAAAGAACCTAACCCAAACCTGAGCATTTGTGGACTTCTGTAGAGATGGGTTAAAATCTGAGACCCAAGGTTGTAGGCGCAAAATACCTAGCTTTAGATGAACCGAACCGAACCCCCAAACATGATTCATCTTAACAGGAGACTTCAAAAGAATCTGATAATAACCTCTCCCCTGAGATATAAGATGTCAATCAGAATTTAGCATCCAATGCTTGCTAAGTCTTGCCTTAAGATCCACAAGCTTCCAAGGCCGCTCACCACTAGAAAGCACCACACGACCAATAAGAGCATTCCTACACAACTCAAGACGGGCCTGATAAACAATCCGATCCACCCGAACAGAAACATATCCCCCTTTTTAGAGGGAACTGATGGCACCAGTAAAGTCTCAAAAATAGGAGATTTGAAGAGACCTACAAAAGACTTACCACCCTGGACTATAGGCACTGAACTCTGAATGAGACCTGTAATTGAATTCGGAACAATCTCCGAAACATCCCCCTCATGCTGAGGAGGAATCGGCTTACCAACTAAGGAACACACCCTACCAGATGCGAGAGGAACAACCCATGAAGAGGAATTCACTCCACTCACCATACTCATACCAACCTGAATAGCCGAGATGGAAGACATCGCTACCGGAGATGAAAGAGAAAAAGCGGCCTCCATGCACATAGGATCCATAGAGCTCGATATGGATGCAACTCAGTGACGCAAAACGGCGGTGTAACCCTAAAAGAAAAGTAAAACCAGTGTAGAAACTTGAAACTGGCCTAAAACTATGAAACAAACTCCAAATCATGATATTCTTGATTCCATGTTACATGAAATTTTACGATCTACAACTTTTATGAAGAACATAAGATCATAATCTGACAGGAAGATGCTCAAAATTACAAAACGCCGCTGAAACCTATCCTTAGAGAAACAAACCAGAACAGAAAACTTGAAACGGACGTAACTTAGTGACGTGAACCCCATATCACAAAGTTCTTGATTCTAGATTGCATAAACAATCACGATCTACAATATTGATGAAAGACAAAAGAACTGAATCTTATTGAAAGTTGGCCAAAAAAGCAAAACGGTGGAGCAACCCTAGAATAAAAGACAAACTTGTGCAGAAACTTGAAATTGATGTAACTCTATGTAAACAACTCCAAATCACGAGATTCTTGATTCCAAGTCGCATGAAATTTCACGATCTACAACTTTGATGAAACCCATAAGATCAGAATCCGACCAGAAGATACTCGTAATCACAAAACGACGCTGAAACCCTAAAACCTAAGCATAAGGAAAGGAAAACTCTATATATATAATAATAATATATATCTATATATATCATGAATTCTTTCACATATATAATGTGTAGCTGAAATCTCTTCCTTTAAAATATATTAGGGTTGTTGAATTCTGTTGTCGAAATCTTCTCCCAAGTAGGATTTATGTCTTGTAGTCTAAATCCTAACCCCATGTAGATTTATTATCTTTGGCCAAAATCCTCACACAAGGAGGATTTGTATTTTTACCAAAGACTCCTATCAATCTTTAGAATTCCAAACCCTAATCCAACTCTTTAGTGTATTTGTGGTTATATTAAAGACTTCCTAATTTGACTAGATAAATAAATTTCTTTTATTTATCTACTTACCAAATATAGTCTTTAATATTAATTATACTACCAACAATAGTATAATACTAAGAAACATTTACTTTTTCTATCTTTATTTAAGAGTACAGTTTTAGCTCTTTAGTGGAATAAGCTAAAATTAATATATCGGACCTAAGTGAATCATTTGTTGATTGTGATTGGGTTATGTCTATTGAAGCTTAAATTTAGATAGATCGCTAAGATCCTAAATCCACATTGAATTGCATGGATCAATTGATATATTCTACTGGACCAATTTATGGGTCTACTTAGAATTGTATTTAATATATTAAGTGTGCAACCAAATCAAAAGGATTGGTCACTCAAGCTTAATGAGGCTTTGTAAGCGTACAAAAATGCCTACAAAACCCCTATCAGAATGAGCCCTTGCAAGATAGTCTTTAGTAAGGCATGTCATTTGCCAATGGAGTTGGAACACAATGCCTATTAGGCTAAGAGGAAGAACAATCTCATTACCTTTGCATCTAAGTAAGCACCTTTCCTCTTAAAGACGAAATTTGCATGAGAAGTTGTCCAACTTCCTTTGAAGTTTGATAAACCATGAATCCTAGACAACTAAACAATACAAAGTAAATATTGTTTTGATATAAAATAATGCCAACATAACTCAAAATCCTAACAAACAAACATTCCCATTCTAGATTTCATCGAAGATCACAAAGGTCTTTCCCTTTGGTTGTAACGGGGTTGTGGGGTGAATTGTGGTGAACAAAAGAATAGGAAAATTGGATTCAAAGGTCACCAACCATGCTAAGATACATTACAGAACACACCCAACTTAGCTCTACTTACATGTAAACTTGAACTCTAGCATCTAGGCATAACTTTCACATATTTGTGCTTCAAAGTTGTACTATACTTGTGAGTACTTTACATTCACATACAAGGCTCTTTTCTTTTCTTCGCCTTTGTTTTTTCTTTTCCTTTCTTTTATTTTGCACATTTTACATTTGACAATTTGGCTCTAAGCGCAAATTTTGGCACTTTTACAATTTTTAGCCTATTGCTTGCACACTAACAATATCGCCTATGTACACACTATTTTCATATGAGAGCTATACACCTTTCAACACCACATCTACACATCCTAACATGATTAGCAACCAGGGTAGGCATGTGTTTAGGCTTATGGCTATATGGTTGTATGTAGTGCCAAATGAAAGGGTAAGTGTTTGGCCTTAAATTTGGCTTTGAGCACACAGTTAGGGATAAGGGATGTGTTTAGGCAAATTTACGTGGTTAATGCATATACATCACCTAAGATCATTTCAACAAATCTATCTATCAAGGGAATGTTAAGTGTCCATCAAGTAGTCCACAATATGATGCAATGTCCTATGGCATATGATGCACATGACGAGAAAAGTGTTTAAGAGTAGAAAAATGATAACACTCAACATACGTTCTTTCAGGGCTTGTGTTTGTGAACTCACTAAGTGGTCTCCACTATTAGAACAAGGCGCAAGAGCACTGAGTCCCCTCAAATTAAACACAAAAAGGATAGGACTAGCCTACGAAAGTGAAAGTGAGAACCTAGAGTGACAACTAGCTACTCAATTAAGCACACTACACATGAGTACACTCGCCACAAGCATCGCTCAAGGCATCACACCCAAGCTAATGAATGCTTTAAAATTTTGGCCATGTGATAATTTGAAAATTTTGACACTAAAATACTCAAGACACAGAAGACGACTCAAAAAGGCATCTACACCTCCAAACCAAAACCCAATATTGTCTTCAATGTTGAAGACAAGAGAGTACGACCTAACAACGCACACCTAACATGACTCAAAACAAACCTAGGCACTAATCAAACGCAATCAATGCCCAACAAAATAGAAAGACCAAAACTAGGCTCAACATAAAGGCAATTCTAATGCAATATTATCATTAAGCATAAAGGCACACAAATTCATGCTCAAAACCAACATCATGCATTTACCAAAAATGATAGAATTGGGGCATAACAACCCCCAAATTGAATTAAACTATATGCACAAAAAGTAAGACCCGTACAAAACTGCATGCATCAAAACTCCCAAACCGAATTGGGCTATATTTGGCAAATTTAATCTGTAAATTTGCATGCATCATTCACAAGAGCCTTCGGCTCATTCATAATCCAAAAATGAATCAATAAAACCATGCTAAAAAATATCCACAAAATAGTATCTATCAAGGGAAGCATAAGATATCCACCAATCATCCACCAATTATTCACCAAAGCAAATAAAGCTTAAAATAAGAAATCGTTCAGCAATGCAAACTTAGGTGGGTTGCCTCCTACAAATGCTCTATTTATTGTCTGGGCAAGATGTTGACATGGCACTTTGGCTCTTCAAACTCCAAATTACTGTTTTTATTCATGAAGATAAGGATGTTGCTCTTTTTATGAGCACTCTTGACTTGCCTGTCCCTCCAAGACTCACAAGTTGTCACTGTTTCCTCCTAAGAGATGAGAACCTAGCTTTAACTCCCAAGCAACACAAATCGCTTCCGAGAGAAGCTATAGACAATCTATGAACTCACAAAATATATTAGAGAGTTCAAGCAAACAAGATTCACTCAATACGTGCAATTGCCAAATTAGAACCTAATACCATTTATTAAAGAAAAACAAACTTAAACCAAAAGGAAAAAAAAAAAAAAAAAAACATAGCATTTTTATCATAAAGCACATCGGCGGTTTCCACCTTAATATCAACAACCATATTCATAAGCACATTAAATAGCAATAAACACTTCCTAAAACATTTAAGCACATACATCGGTATGCCCAATCAACTCACTCAAACATGTTTCGACAATAAGCACATTGTCTATAAACATTTAAGTTAAGCCCAATCTATGTAGGGTAATATAAAAAAATAGAAATAGTTAGAGGAGTCGATTACCGAAGTTACAAATTGGAAAGAAATTTGTAGAGACACTACCTCTAACTGCACTCTAACCTATTTTCCACTTAATGCTCATTCGCGGCACCCTCGCGTCCTTGGTTGTATCAACCACATTGGTCTTCGTTACGCTGCCGTTTCGCTTGGTAAGGTTGTTGGAATGCATATGAAAATACCTATAAGGTTATACTAAATAACCTAGAGGGGGGGTGAATAGGTTAACACTCTAATTTTAAAAACTCTTTCGTAACTTATGTAAAAAAATCTTGGTGTGCATACAAATTAACCTTTTAATATGATTGTTATGAGAAAACAATTAACACATGTATGCTCAATTCACCACCCTTAGTCTACACAACATATAACAAGAGACAATATATCTTATATACAAGTATATTCAATGAAGAGCAAATTCCACAAGTTGTACTTTGAATATTACAATGTAAGTACACTAAGTAAACTTTACAACTTTATATAGAATATCACAAGATACAATGTTCAAACACTTACATGATACAAGAAACAAATGTTGATTCAACAAATAATGTGTTCATCTCTTTCTCTACAAATATCTTGTTTACAAAGAAATGAGAACGTGAAGATCTTAAACAAGATATATTGATTATATATACAAAAATAAAGAGAGAGAGATAGAGACATTTGACACATTGTTTTTTATGTGGTAAACCTCTGAAGAGGAAACGTCCACGAGCTGAATCCATAACCACCGGCAAAGTAATTCACTATGATGAAAAAGAATTACAAACTCAAGGCTATCAACAAATGATATCCACCCTAAGCTATCAATTCCTAGTCTACCCCTAGGCCTAGTAAACCACCTAGCCTACTCCCTATCCAAGGTGTGTCCTACACCTCTAGGAAGCAACTTCCTATCCAAGACTCTCAAGCCTCTAGGAAGATTTTCTTGCTTAGCTATCTAGATCACAAATGATCCTAGTCAAGCTTCCCTAGCTCAACCATCTAGAGTATCACACTCCTAGCTAAGACTTTTGTTTAGTTATCCGGATCCTCTTGATCCTAACTAAGACTTCTTGCTTGGCTATCCGGAACACTTTCCTAGCCAAGTCTTCTTGCTCAAATTAAGGCTTCACTCACCTTAACAAGAGACTTCCACCTTTTGCAAGGCAAATGATCTAAGTGATAAAAATTATGCAAGCACATTCAACATAGGACATATGATCAATACGAACTATGGAAACTAGAATTAGACAATGAGCACACAATGTATGATATTCTAGTTTAACAATCCAAGTGATGCAATCATACAAGAAGATGCATGAACATATGAAATGTACAAATCAAGTACAAATCATGTAGACATAGACTTAATCATGTGAGCACACAAGTCAAATATTGTCTAGTCATAAAAACATGAATTGAAACCTAGAGCATGTGAAACAACTAACACATGTGATTCCTAGTTTCATTCACAAAGCTAACACTTGAATAAATCATATACATGAAGCACATATTCAAGATATTAGAAACATATACCAAAAATTCTAGAATCACAAAATATGATCAATGAATATTCTAGCAAGTGTTTAAAGCAATAATATAATGAATAATCAATTAAATCCTAATTAGCTTTAAACATAAAATCAAATGTGTTAATCCTAGATTTGTTCAATAAAAGGATCCAAGCACATGCTAAGATTATTAATCATAAAATGAGTCAATCAAAACACAAATAACCTTAGATATCACGCTAATCACAATACAACTCACAAACATGTGAAAAACTAGAATTCTAGAAAACTATTGCACATTCAAGTCTCTTATTAGACTATATTAGCTTTGATTTGAAGCTATCCTTCTCAATATCTTTCATCAAACATACACATACATATAAAAGAAAAAAACCCAAGGTAATTAAAGATCATAAAAGATGAAATCACAAAGTTTAGTTCAATACCTTGGAATTCTATGCAGTTTCGGTTTTGAGGGTAGAACAGTCACAAAACTCAATCAAACTAAGAGATTTCAAGGATTGTGTGAAATTGTGATATTTCTATTAACCTTAGAATCAGTACTTTATACCAAAGATACAAAGAATGTTTCCTAGTCTATTTCTATGAAAAGGGAAACTAAATCAATGTGAGTAAATGAGAAATTAATCATTACAGAGAAAGTAAACTCTACAAATAATTGCCTAAGATGTAGCTCATGTAATCACGTTCTATCATGCCCCCGCAAGCACAAGGATCCCAGAAGGATGCTAAACTTGGAATGATGATTTTGAAATAAGTGACGGGCTAATGGTTTTGTCAAAAAGTCAACCAATTGATCTGACGTATGAACATGAGACACTCGAATTTGTTTCTTGGTAACCTGGTCACGAAAAAAGTGGAAGTTGATAGCTATGTGTTTCATGCGATAGTGAAAAACTAGATTGGAGCAAACATAAGTAGCTCCCAAATTATCATAGTAGACCATTGGTGAAAAGGAGAAAGACACACCCAGCTCAACAAAAAGATGAGTGAGTTAATTAACTTCAGCTGTGGTAGATGTAATGGCTCAATACTCAGCCTCGGTAAAAGAGCGAGCGATAGTTGCTTGCTTTTTAGAACTCCAGCTGATAGGATTAGAGCCTAAGAAAACAACATATGCTAAGGTAGACTTGCAAGAATCAATATCACCTGCCCAATCAGAATTGGAGAATGCATTGAGGGAATCAACATCTGTAAAAGCATGAAGAGAAAGAGGAGAATGGCTGCTAAGATACAGACCATAGTGATAAGTGCCTTTTAAGTAACGAAGAATTCTCTTAACCGCATTCCAGTGTGTTGTAGAAGTACGATGCATAAACTGGGAGAGTTTATTCACAACAAAAGACATATCTAGATGAGTGAGTGAGAGATATTGAAGAGATCTGAGAGCTTGACAATATTCTGTAGGATCATGAGGAGGAGATCCATCATTCAACTGAAGTGTTTAGGTTGAGGACATGGGAGTTCCTACCTCTTTGGTATCATTCATCTTGGTCTTGATAAAGAGATCGGTGATATATTTCTTTTGAGGCAAGAAAATTCTAGCTTTTGTCTGATAAGATTCAACACCCAAGAAGTAACCAAGATCACCAAGTTTTTTAAGAGAGAACCGAAAGGACAAGCTGGTGATAACTTGTTTGATTGCATGAGTGTCACTGCCAGTGATGATTATATCATCAACATACACAAAGAGATATATCATGCATGACCGAGTTTGAAGAATAAACAGAGAAGTATCACACTTTGAGTTATGGAACCCAACTACAAGAAGAAAATTTTAGAGCTCATTATACCAAGCTCGCAGGGCTTGCCGAAGTCCATAGATTGCCTTGTTCAATTTACAAACATGAGTAAGAAATTGAGCATCAATAAACCCCTGTGGTTGCTTCATAAAACATTTTCAGTGAGAGTACCTTGTAGAAAAGCATTATTAACATCCAATTGTTTCAAACCCTAACCCATAGAGATTGCAATCGTAAGAACAACTCTAATAATGGCAGGTTTCAACACAAGACTAAATGTCTCATTAAAATCAATGCTCGGGTGTTAATGAAAGCCCTTTGATATAAGTCGAGCTTTGTAATGGGCAATGGGACCATCAGGGTTCTTCTTGATGCGATACACTCATTTACATCTAAGAATATTTTATGTAGGTGATGTGGGAACTAAGGACCATGTTTTGTTATTGTGAAGAGCTTGAAACTCCTATGTCATGGCAGTTTTCCAGTGAGAAAATTTCTTGGCTTGAGTGAATGAAGTAGGTTCGATTAAGGTGGAAGAAGGAGTAGCCTAGTGAGAGGTTTGTGTAGTGAGAGAAAATAGTTTTTTTGGCTTGAAAATTTGGTTTTGTGCTCTAGTGATAATGCAAGAGGTATTCGATGGATGAGGTAAAGGCATAGAAGGATTAGGAAGAGAAGAGTTTACATGAGTTGAAGAGTGACTGGTGGCACCTTGAGGAGAAGCGAAAGCAGGATTATTGCTTGGTGGGGAATGTGGAGTTAAGGTATGTTGGATAAATTTGGATGAGTTGGAGAGAGGGGTGGTCGAATTGAAAGGTGTGGTATTTGTGGTTGCTATGATTGTGGGAGATATATTTGGTAACTTGACAGAGAGTTTAGGTGAGGATTGATTGGAGGAAGATGAGAAACTTGCCAGATCGTTTTAAAAAAAATAAAGAGAATAATTTTGCAACTGATGTCGGAGTAGCACACAAGTTAGAGGATGAAATATTTTTTTAAAAGGAAAGAGATTTTCAAAAAAGACAACATGCCTAGAAATGAAGATTTTATGGGCGGTTGTATCTAAACAAGTAAATGCATGATTTTTTAGTGAATAACCATGAAACACACTTGGTCGGGAATGAGGTTCTAACTTATGTGTCGTGTATGGTCTTAACCAAGGATAGCATAGACAACCAAAAACTCGTAGAAAGGTATAGTTAGGATGATGGTGAAAAAGTTTGTGGTAGGGAGTGTCATTTTGTAAAACTGGGTTAGAGAGGCGGTTAATAAGATATGTGGCAGTTTGAAAGGCAAATTCTAGTACTTGAGGGGTACGGCTGCATGATGGAGGAGTGTGAGGCCAGTTTCAACAATATGACGGTGTTTACGTTCAGCTGAGCCAACATGTACAGGGGTGTAGGGGGGAGGTGAGATGTTGGATGCTAAATTTTGTTAAAGTATGAGAAAGTGATTGATATTCACCACCACCATCTGTATATGCTGTCTTAATATTGACACTAAAGAAGTTTTCAATAAGAGTTTTAAATTGTTCAAATACAAAGGTACATCATATTTAAGTTTAAGAGGGTAAAACCATGTATATTTGGTAAAATAATCAACAAAAATAATATAATAACGGAAATTATCAATTGAATTGACAGGGGATGGACCCCAAACATCCGAATAATCAACTTGAAAAGGTTTTTCACACACAATTGAAGAATTTTGAAATGGACGTTTGTGACTTTTATTACAAAGGCATAAGTCACAGAAATTTTAAAAACTATAAGAATTAGAAACTGGAATATTTTGACCGGCAAGCAATCTTCTTTGGACTAGTGGATAGGGTGGCCAGGTCATCGATGTCATAAATGAGAGGAAGAGGCGAGAGAGGTATTAAGCTAAAAAAAAAAAAAAAAAGTGATCGGATCAGAAATAAAAGGTTATTCTAAGAAAGCCAAAGCTCTGATACCATAAGAGATTTCAAGGATTGTGTGAAGTTGTGATGTTTCTATTAACCTTAGAATCAATACTTTATACAAGAGACGCAAAGAATGTTTCCTGATCTATTGTTATGAATAGGGAAACTAAATCAATGTGAGTAAATGAGAAAATAATCATTACAGAGAAAGCAAACTATATTCAAATAATTACCTAAGATGTAGCTCCTGTAATCAAGTTCTATTACAAACAACTACAAACCTTTTTGGAGAAGGTAGGGGACTTGAATACAAATATTCTTCAACTTGAATCACTCAATTCGGAGTCTGAATGAGAAAGTTATGGTGTTTGGAAGTTGAGAAAATTTGAGAGAAAATTCTGTACTCTATAAGAGGTAGACACATCGGCTCCACGTGTGGACCATGTGTGGTACACATGGGCAAAGGGCTGGTCTGGTCGTGTGCCACACGTGGCTCACACGTGGACTCCAAGCTTGGCCGTTGGCCACGTTTGCTCCTCAGACGCTCTGTTAGCATTCTTCGGCTGTATCCGAGCCTCCGAACTTCGATTTCAAATCCATCTTAGGATTACGAATCGTGACTCCGTCACACACAATAAAAACTATAAAAATTTGACAAAAGGTTGAGAATTCATCTCGGAAAATGACGACGAAGACAACTCAACGAATGAGAACGCAAAGTAGCGTAGCTACATTGTTTGGACTAAAAACCTAATGAATGAGTAACCGAAATGACCGGGACTCAATAAGGAATCATAAGAGATCATTGTGCAAATTGACAATGTTTGTCAATTCGAGACCAATGCATATGCATACTTAAATGTGTGTGAATGTGTTATACCAAATGTTTGCACAATGATCTAGGGACACACATGAATGAATTGTGTGTGCGTTCACACCTTGCCAGAGGAAGAAGAAACTTGATACCTTTGCATTCCTGTATGTGATTTTCCTCTTGAAGACGATATTTTCATAAGACATCGCTTTTAACCTTTAAAGCTTCTTTTCACCAAGAACCACCTAAGCAACACCTATTACAAATATAGAGAGTTTTGCAATGGAATCAAACCAATACAAATCAAGAACCTTACAACATATAATGCGCTCAGTGTTCTCTTGAGTTGTTAATCTTGGCTTCCTTGATTGTTGGTCTCCATTCTAGCTTTGACTTGACTGCTCCCCAACCTAAAAATTTGTCTTTCACTACACAAACACAACTAAAATAACATCAAATGCATTTACTTTAAACAAAAAGAAAAATATAAAATATTTAAATTAATACATTATTAGCCAAAACTAGAAACAATTAACGAATAGGCCACCTCCTTGGCAGCGGCACCATTTTGAACGCGATTTTTGTGTCATTATCAAATTGTGAATTCAAAAGATATTTATAAAGTTCTCATACGCAATGTGTTTTAAAGTTTTGAAAACTAGTAAAGCCGTATGTGAGGGTATCGTCCACATGGAGGTGTCATCCGTCAACCGTTTCATATTTTAGTGATTATTAAAAGCAATGTAAATAGAAACATGGCAAATGTGAGAGTGGTGTGTGTGAAATGTGAGCATGGTTGTGTGTGTGTGTGTGTGTGTGAGAACAAACAAAAAGAAAATAAGAAAGATAAGAGAATATGGAAGGGGTGAGAATGGAGATTAAGTGAGATAAATGTGACTGAGTGCTTGCCTTGCTAAATTAAGCCACTCCTAATTAAATTAATCTACTCCTAAAGGCAAGCACCCTAAGTCACGAAAATAAGTGGCTAGGAGAGATGTAGACAATGTACACACATGGTACTCATAACCACCACAATATTCGTGCCACCTACAGTCACCAACCGTGTAAAATACCCAAGATCGGGTTCAACCTAGCCTTTAATACAACCTCTTAATATGGAAATGGGAAGAATCTTCTAGTCCTTGATTGCTGAAATTCCCTTAAACAATTATAGTGTAATTATACCTAAAGGGGGGGGGGGGGGGGTGAATAGGTATCTTCAAACTCATTTTTCAACACAACAAGGATGTGCACACTTGGTGTGTTTAACAAATGGATTGCTTTTATCAAGTCAATGAGAGTTCAATACATAAGTGATACAACCAATACAAGTTATGGAAGTAATGAACTGTAAAGCGAAACTTGGCACAAGATATTTTTACATGGTAAACCTTCTAATAGGAAACATCCATAAGTTGATACCATAACCACTGACAAACGCAATTCACTATGACGAAAAGAATATACACACTCAAATACAATCAACACATGATACACTCCTCAAGCTATCAACTTCTAATCTACCCTCGGGCCTAGTGAGCCACTTTGTCTCAACTCTCTAACCGAGACAAATCGCTTGCCTCTAGAAAGCCACTCCCTAACCTAGACTATCCACAAGTCTCTAGGGAGATTTCTTTGATCGTTCTTACTTGAAACCACTTGCTTCTTACCAAGACTTCCTTGCTTAGTAATTCTGAGCCCCTTGCTCTTAACTAAGACTTCTTGCTTGGTTAACCGGACCACATATCCTAAACAAGTCTTCCTTGTTGTAAGATCCTTGATTTGTATTAGCTTGATTCCATTGCAAAACACACTTTATCTGTAATGGTTAGTTGCTTATGTGATTCTTGGTGAAAAGAAGCTTCAAAGGATAAAAGCAACTTCTCATGTGAAACAAATATACGGTGTGTATAATATCAATCTAAAGGGGGGGTAAATGGATTATTTTCAATTTCACCCAAATTTTCGTTAATAGTCAATGTTCTGAAAAATCCCCTAACTAGTCATAATAACATCACAAGTAAAATATGTGCGGAATTTAAATAACACGTGATATTTACATGGAAACCCTTTCGAGAAAAATCACGGGCTATTATGTGAGCTACACACGAACCTTGAATCCACTAAATGTGTTAAAGATTACAACCTAATCCCGGAAGTAATCACACACCTACCTAATCCAAGCATAAGTGAACCTAGTCCAATTGCTTGCGATCTAAGCAACCTAATCCCGGAAACTACACACAAGACTTACTTCTCAATGAAGAGATAAAATGGCCTAAGTGAATATATGATGATATTCAATGAACAAACAAGGCTAGGGAACCTTTGAGGCTTATCTAGGATGATGAATATGCAATAAAAAGCAATCCTAAATATCAATAGCTAAATGACATGTCAAATAGCTTAGCAATCAAGATTAAACACAACCTAGAATGCTATCACAACACAACACTCAATCATTTCATCACAAACAATCTCTATCTTGTATCTAGCATGTGTTTTAAAAACATACAAGTGAATAAAGAGAAGACTTGTTAGGAAAGGCACTAAAATTAGATAAAGTTAGTGAGATTCGCACCAAGCAAGATGTGATGATGCAAAACCATGCATGGATGCACTCTATGTGAGCATAGATGATGCAATATGAAGTTTGATGCAAAAAGGAAATGCTTTGAGTGATTAAAGGTGAGTTCTTGAGGATTTTGGCTTTTAAAAAGTGTTCTAAAAGAAAAATATGCTTTTGGAACTCTTGGAGGTAACCTAGAATGAAAGTGGGATATTTATAGGCTCCCAACAAAACTGCAGTGTTTTGATCATTCTCGCGCTGACGGACTGCCACAGTTACGACTGTCACGGCTGGTTAACCGCGGCACTTCAACCACAGCACAGAGACAATATCTCTGTCTCCTGGATGCTGCGATTGTTCAGCCATGGCACTTCAACCACGACACAGCAAAAATATTGCTATCCTCTGGCCTGCCGCGGTTAACCAACCACAGCAGTGATAGGTAAGGCCTTCTCATGCGGTTTCTCACACAATAAACATGCAACAAGTGCGAGTGTGTGAGTGAAAACAATTTATCCTAATGCCTAACATGTTATGGTACCTAACATGTTATGGCATTTAACAAGCTAGATGCAATCAATTACACATGCAAGAAGAGAAATTAATGAACATTAATGCACACAATATAAACACACACAACATACAAGAATAAGACTTATGCATGGGTTATGGGTGTGTGCAACTATCTCTTCAAAGCAAGTAAGCACTTAGAAATTTACCTTTGAAGTGCTTGTCTCTTGAGGTCTTGAAGGAGCCTTTGAGCTCGATCCTCAATCACTAAAGCTACGCTTACAACAAACCCCAACATGTGGTTTGTCCACGAAATAAGCCAATCAACATATGGGAATCCTTACAATCTCCCTCTTTGGCTATTTCGTGACAAAACCACCACTCACATTGATCCTTACAACATAATTAAAGCTACAGGATATTCTACATTACAAAGAGATATTAAAAAGGAAAAACAAACTTCAAGTCTTCAATCTCTTGTAGAACTATCAATCCTTCAAAACAAAAAGTTACACTTTCCAAAGCAAGTGTATGTGAGATGATCAAGTGAAAATAAAACAAGCATCTGCATTTAAGAATTTAAGCACAACATCATGCAATGTATGTGTGTAATGCAATGCTCCCCCTAAATGGGTTACTCCCCCTCAATATTTGGTCTCCCCAATATGCATAATTGCTACTACAATTAGCAACTCCCTTCACCACCATTCTACTCTCCCTTTTTGTCATGATATAGGCAAAGGAGTAGTCCCCAACCGGGTCACTTAAGGCAAAGAGAGATAGTAGCATACAAGATATTTGCATAATCATATAAGCCACTTTATGCAACTTAATCAATTGGAGAGAAACAAGGAGATTTATTTTATGAAAAATGTGTGAATTAAACAATGCTTTGCATACAAGACATGTAGCATTCACGTTCAAAATACAATGGTATTTGGCAAAGCAAATGACAAAGGTTTCCAATAAAAGTCAAACTAATTTCACCATTTGTCATGAGAGAAGCAAGGATATAGAGATTTCATTGAATTTAATTTGAGAGCAACTATATCCAACTTTATAGGCTAAACATGGCATGAGCGATTTTGCACCCTATTCAATTTTTTCGGGAATATTTCCCATATGATAGTAACCATGTTCAACAAATAAAGAAAGAGAGACAATTGATTTTCATTTGAGTCTCATTAGCTTTTTCACACATTGTTTTGCATTTAAGAATATGCAATCATTAATTCATGCTTTTTCATATTGCATTAGCATGTTAAAAGAAATTCATTTTATTCATTTTTAGCATGTCAATTACGAATCATCATGTCATGGAGATAACTATAGGTCATTCAAATAGTACTTCCTATGTAAATCTCCTAGTCCAAAGATGTATGTTTGAACATAAATATGACATGGATTGCATTCAAAGCATGGTTTACACTTATTAAGATAAAAAAACATATATACATATGTGCAACCATTGATACTTAAGCAATTAATAAAGAAGCATAAGATATTTCAAATTCTTGCATGTAACAAGTACGCAAAATAGCTTTCTTTGCTTGAGTTCCCCATATAAGGTCAATCACCAAAACACATCGCTCCACGAGACATACCCCAATAGATCTACTAAAGGATTTAAACCTTGTTGCATCCAAGGGTTTTGTAAATAAGTCTACTAGTTGATCATTAATGCCTACATGTTCAAGCACTATGCATTTATTTTCAACAAGCTCTCAAATGAAGTGATGACGGATGTCAATATGCTTAGTCCTAGAATGTTGTACCGGATTCTTGAAAATATTATTAGAACTCATATTATCACAAAAGAGAGTAAGTGTACCTTGGTTGAATCCGTAGTCGACTAGCATTTGCTTCATCCATAGGAGTTATGTGCATCCACTCCCCGCGGCTATGTATTCGGCCTCGGCCGTGGACAAGGAAATCGAGTTTTGCCTCTTGTAAAACCATGACACCAAGTTATTGCCTAGAAAGAAACAACCGCCCGATGTGCTCTTCCTATCATCACAATTTCCTGCCTAATCCGCATCACTAAAGCCAACTAAACTAGCATTAGTGTCAAAAGAGTACAAAATCCCATAGTTGGATGTCCCATTCACATATGGAATGATTCTCTTAACGGAAGAGAGATGGGACTCCTTAGGATCCACTTGGTACCTAGCACACATACCCACACTAAAAGATATATCGGGCCTACTTGCGGTCGAATAAAGCAAGCTACCAATCATGCCCCAATATAGAGTTTGTTCCACAATTTTTCCACTAGCATCCTTGCTTAGCTTTAAAGTGGTACTCATAGGTGTATCACAATGTTTGGCTTTTTCAAGACCAAACTTCTTCACTAGGTTTTTGGCATATTTGGTTTGGGTTATAAAAATCTCATCATTTAATTGCCTAATTTGCAAACCTAGGAAGTAACTTAGCTCACCAACAAGACTCATCTCAAATTCATGAGACATAACTTCAACAAATTGTTGGACCTTGGTGTTGTTGGTGGAGCCAAATACAATGTCATCAACATATATTTGAGCTATAAATAACTCATCTTTGTCTCTCTTGATGAACAAGGTATTGTCAACACTACCCCATGTGTAGTCATTGTCAACAAGAAATTGTGTGAGGCGTTCATACCAAGCCCTCGGTGCTTGTTTTAACCCATATAGAGCCTTCTTGAGGCAATAGACATGGTTGGGGTGGTAAGCATCCACAAACCCCTTGGGTTGTTCAATAAACACTTCCTCTTACAATAAGCCATTGAGGAAGGCACTCTTGACATCCATTTGGTGCAATTTGAACTTGTGCACACAAGAAATGGACAAGAGAAGCCTAATAGACTGTAAGTGGGCAACGGGAGCAAAAGTCTCCTCAAAGTCAATACCTTCAATTTGACAGTACCTTTATGCAACAAGTCTAGCCTTGTTATGCACTATGTTGCCATCCTCATCGGATTTGTTCTTATAGATCCACTTGGTGCTTATCACATTAGTGTTCTTAGGCCTAGGAACTAAAGTCCAAACCTCATTCATTTCGAATTGGTTTAGCTCTTCTTGCATGGCAAGAACCCAAAACTCATCATACAAGGCCTCATCAATCTTTTTAGGTTCTATTTCAGAGGTGTAACAAGTGTAGCTAATAAGATTAGCTAGTTGACATCTAGTCCTTACACCCTCATTAACTTCTCCAATGATATCCTCTTTATCATGGAGTTTTCTAACCCATTGGAGCGGGTTCTTTAGAATTCAAGAATGGAACTCTATCAATAGGTTGTGTGTCCTCACCAATAGGATTAGACATCCAAACATTAGGAGTCTCCACAACCTTCTCCAAAGGAGAATCATCTACAACAACAACTTCCACTTTATGGTTACTAGACTTGAGCCTTTCATCATCAATGACAACATTGGATGATTCCATGACGCTTCGAGTTTTCAAATTGAAAACTCTATAGGCTCTACTATTCAAGGCATAGCCAATGAATATACCCTCATCACTCTTAGCATCGAACTTGCCAAGTTGATCATGGTCATTCAAAATGTAGCATTTGCTTCCAAAAGTGTGGAAGTAGCTAACATTTGGTCTCTTACCTCTCCATAACTAGTAGGAGGTATTTCTAGTTCCAAGCCTTAGGAAAACTCTATTTCCTATATAGCAAGCCGTATTGACGGCTTCGGCCCATAGGTTCCTAAGGACATTGTTACTAAACAACATCACACAGGCCATCTCTTGAAGAACCCTATTTTTCCTCTCAACAACTCCATTTTTTTGAGGTGTCCTAGGAGCCGAAAATTCATGAAAAATGCCAACATTATCACAATAGGTTTCAGAAGAGGCATTTTCAAGTTCTCTCCCATGGTCACTTCTAATCCATTTTATGCTTTTAATCTTTGAGTTTATTTCATTTTGAATTTTAGTGCAAAGCATTTTAAACTTATCAAAAGTTTCGGATTTTTCTCTAAAAAAAATATGTCCATGTGAACCTAGAGAAATCATCAACACAAACAAAAATGTATCTCTTTCCACCTAAACTCTCGGTTTGCATAGACCCATGAGATCCATACGGAGAAGCTCTAGGTGCTCCTTGGTGGAGAGATACTTGCCCTTTTTGTGCATGCTTTTGGTTTGTTTTCCTTGTTGGCAAGGTCCACAAACTTCATTGGCTTTCTTCCCAAGCTTAGGGAGGCCACGCACACAATTGAACTTTCCAAGGGTTCGTAAATCCTGAAAGTTCATGTGGCCAAGTCTTTTATGCCACAACTCAATTTGCCCATCCATGGACACATTTTTGAGACTGTTCTAGCTTTAAGACAATAGCAATTGTCGCTAGATCTCATACTTTTTAACAAGGTTTGTCCATTGGTCAATAGAATAGAGCAATCATCTTTACTAAATAAGATAGAAACTCCTTCATCACTTAGATGTGAAATGCTTATCAAATTGGCTTTTAAACCATCAATAAATAAAGCATTTGACAAGGAGGGTAGACCGGGAATGGAAATGGTTCCTTTCCAAACAACTCTCTTTTTGGATCCATCACCAAAGGTGACACATCCTCCTTCCTCCATGACAAGAGTCTTGAAGAAACTCTTGCTTTCCATCATGTGCCTAAAGCACCCACTATCAAGATACCAAAAATAAGAAGAATTTGCTCTTAAAGCAATTTGTCCAACATGGCAAACATTTTCATTCTTTCTAATCCACTTAGATACTATCTTTTCTTTTCTAGTGGTTTTTGGTACATGGGCTCTTGATGTTCTAGGATCATGCAATTCAATTTTCTCATTCCTAGAAACATGCATCATGGCTCTAGTCTTTCTCTTTTCAATCATGATTCTAGTTCTACATATTTTAATGTTTCGAAAGCAATTTGGTCTAATATGACCATCAAATCCACAAAAATGACATGTAGGAATGAAATAAGGAATCATACCATGCCCTTGTACACGCATGGGAGCTTGTCCATGTCTTTGTGGTTGAGTGGGTTCAATCTATTTTCGTTGTTGAACCGGTCTAACTTGCTTCCTAGCTTGAGGTTGCATGATTGGTCTCTTTCCTTTGTGAGCCATTTGTTAAGGAATGTTGACTTGAGGGACCCTTGTGGGTTGAGCTTGAGGTTGCCTCCTTAGCACCACCTTCACTTACGCACTATGAGAACATTGTCCTAGTTCTAACTTCTTCCTAGGAGTTTGCACCGATGAAGATTCTTGGTTCCATAAACTCTTAACAAATATGGTCTTCTTAGAAGTGGAGGTCTCCTTACCATCTTCAAACCCAATACCTCTTTTGTCATATGGTCTCCTTTTCAACACCAAGTAGATGATCAAGCTTCTTAGCGCTATAATCTATCTTAGCTAAAGACTATTTCACTTCTTGAAGCTCTCTATTCAAATCTTCTTCATTCCTCTTAGATAAGACTAAGTCCTTTCTTAGCTTATCTTCAATTTTCTTCAATCTTTCCACTTGTTCACTTAAGTGGTCATTATGAGATGAGAGCTCAAGATTTTCTTCTCTCAACATTTTTTTCTTTTTAGAGGTCTTATTCTCTAAGCTCTTGAATTCGGCGTAGTGTTCAATAAAAACCTCTCTCTCCACATATCCATTTACGAAGTGAGTTAAGGAGCCATCTTAACTTGAGTCATTTTCCTCTTGACTCTCTTCGTCTTTTTCACTTCTACTTTTGCTCTTATGAAAGGAGGCAAAAGCTATGAAGTTAGCCATTTCATTATCCGAGGTTTCTTCTCCTTCAATAGAGTCATCACTACTACCACTCCATGTGGCGGCCATCACTTTACCCTTCTTCTTGACCAAGTGATTTGCACATTCGAGGGCAAAATGACCTCTACCACCACACTTAAAACATTGGACCCATTTCCTTTCGGTTTTCTCTTGCTTAGGCTCAAACTTGTTGTAAGAACCCTTTTTCTTGTAGTTTTGACCTTTGGATCCAAAATCCTTTTTCTTGAACTTCATAACCTTCTTGAACCTCTTCACAAATAAGGCAAGGTCTTCGTCCGAGTCATTCTTTTACTCTTTTTCATCCTTGGAGGCTTTCAAAGCAATTCCTTTTTGCTTTTTAGGAGAAGTAGATTTAGGAGCCTTTATAGACTCGTAGGCGAGGAGTCTTCCAATTACCTCATTCGGCGTCATGTCCTTATATCCTATTTTCTTCTAACGCCGTCACTTTTGATTCAAACCTATCGGGGAGAGACCTCATGATTTTCTGCTTGACTCTCTTATCTGAATACAGGTCTCCGAGTTGGTGACTTTGATTGATGATATCCATCAACTTGATTTCGAAATCATTAAAGCATTTGTCCTTCTCCATCCTAAGCAACTCGAATTGAATTTGAAAGACTTGAAGCTTGGATTCCTTCACCACATCGGTTCCTTCATATGCAATTTGCAAGATGTCTCAAGCCACTTTCGCCACTTGAGTATTCTGAACTAGCTTGTACTGATTTTCGTCCATTGCACTAAGGATGGTGTGCATATCCTTCTTCTTCCACCTTAAAGCCTCAAATTCTTGTGCACTCCATTGAGCCTTTGGCTTCAACACTTCTTCTTGTCCACCCGCGAGAGTAATCATAGGTAGATCATATCCATCTTCAGCCGCCATCCATGCCCGGTCATGAATTTGACGTATGTAGGATTCCATCTTCCCTTTCCATTGGGAATAGTTCAAACCGGTAAGGAAAAAAGGTCTCGTGCTAGAAGCTCCCTCGTTGTTGCCACCGTTTCCACTCATTGTGTTTAATGAATGAAATGAAATGTAGGCAAAATGTATGGATAAGCAAAAAAACACACAAATGCAAATCACACCAAAAAGATCAAGGATCACCTAAGTATATCTAAGAACCCGCTCTGATACCAAGTGAAACAAAAATACTGTGTGTATAATATTAATCTAGAAGGAGGTGAATAGATTATTTCCAATTTTACCCAAATCTTCGTTAATACTCAATGTTCTGAAAAAACCAATAACTAGTCACAAAATATCACAAGTGTAATATGTGTGAAATTTAAATAACACATGATATTTACGTGGAAACCCTTTCGGGATAACCACGGGCTATTATGTGAGCCACACACGAACCTCGAATCCACTAAATGTGTTAAAGACTACAACCTAATCCCAAAAGTAATCCACACACCTACCTAATCCCGGTATGAGTGGACCTAGTCCAATTGCTTACGATCTAAGCAACCTAATCCTGAAAGCTACACACAAGACTTACTTCTCAATGAAGAGATAAAATGGCCTAAGTGAATATATGATGATATTCAAAGAACAAACAAGGCTAGGGAACCTTAGATGCTTATCTAGGATGATGAATATACAATAAAAAGAAATCCTAAATATCAATAGCTAAATGACATGTCAAATAGCTTAGCAATCAAGATTAAACACAACCTAGAAGGCTATCACAACACAACACTCAATCATTTCATCACAAACAATCTCTATCTTGTATCTAATATGTGTTTTAAAAACATACAAATGAATAAAGAGAATACTTGTTAAGAAAGACACTAAAATTAGATGAAGTTAGTGAGATTCTTACCAAGCAAGATGTGATGATGCAAAACCATGTATGGATGCACTCTATATGAGCATAGATGATGCAATATGAAGTTTGATGCAAAAAGGAAATGCTTTGAGTGATTAAAGGTGAGTTCTTGAGGATTTTTGGCTCTTAAAAAGTATTCTAAGAGAAAAATATGCTTTTGAAACTCTTGGAGGCAACCTAGAATGAAAGTGGGATATTTATAGGCTCCCAACAAAACTGCAGCGTTTTGATCATTCTCGCGCTAACGGACTGCCGCGGCTGGTTAACCACGGCACAGCAAAAATATTACTGTCGCCTGGCTTGCTGCAGTTAACTAACCGCAGCACTTCAACCACGGCAGTGAGAGGCAAGGCCTTCTAACGCAGTTTCTCAAACAATGAACATGCAACAAGTGCGAGTGTGTGAGTGAAAAGAATGCATCCTAATGCCTAACATGTTATGGCATTTAACAAGTTAGATGCAATCAATTACACATGTAAGAAGAGAGATTAATGAACATTAATGCACACAATATAAACACACCCAACATACAAGAATAAGACTTATGCATGGGTTGTGGGTGTATCTAACTATCTCTTCAAAGCAAGTAAGCACTTAGAAATTTACCTTTGAAATGCTTGTCTCTTGAGGTCTTGAATGAGCATTTAATCTTGATCCTCAATCACTAAAGCTACCCTTACAACAAATCCAAACATGTGGTTTGTCCACGAAATAAGCAAATCAACATATGGGAATCCTTACATCATGCAAATATCGTATTCAAGAGGAAAAGCAATTATATGGATGCTAAGGTATCAAGTTACTTCTTCCTCTTGCAAGGCTTAAGCGTACACAAACACAATTCATTCATGTGTGTCCCTGCATCGTTGTGCAAACATTTGGTATAACATATTCACACACATTTAAGTATGCACATGCATTGGTCTTATATTGACAAACATTGTAGAATTGCATGTTTTATCACTATCGCATAGATATGGCATACTTGGGTGACATTATGTTTATTTGTTTGTGTTTATTGTATTTTGGAATTGAACATGATCTTTTATGATTCCTTATTAAGTCTCAGTCATTTCAGTTACTCATTCATTAGGTTTCGAGTCCAAACGATGTAGCTATGCTACTTTGCATTCTCATTCGTTGAGTTGTCTTCGTCGTCGTTTTCCAAGATGAATTCTCAGCATTTTCTCAACGTTTTATAGTTTTTGTTGTGCGTAAGGGAGTCACGATTTGTAATCCAAATATGGATTCGAAATCGGAGTTCAGAGTCTTGAATACGGTCAAAGAATGTCAGAGGAGTGTGAAAGGAGGTTGCTCGGCCAAAGGCCAAGCAAGTATGTCCACGTGTGAGCCACATGTGACACACGGCCAAGAGAGCCCTGTACCCATGTGTGCTACACGCGGTTCAAACGTGGAGTCTGATATGGCTGCTTGTGATTGGGTTGTTTTTCCCTTGAATTCTTTCAAAAGCTCTCCTCATTCCCTCCAAATATTAAGTGTAGAAAATTTTAAAAAGATTAAATCAGAAATTTTCTCTCAATTTTAGTTTTTCTTATTTTGATCATAACTCTCTCATACGAACTCGAAATTAAGTGATCCAAAATCAAAAAATGTTGGTCTTAAAGAGAGCTACAAACTCCAAGTATTTTTAGAGTCATTTGAGTTTGTGAGTTCGTACAGCTTGCAGATTTATGGCTGAGATTCCATTGTTGTATGTGAAACTTCTTCTTATCACTTTCTCTTTGATCATCTCTTTTAATCTTCCTATTTGATAGATGATTTGTGTTAAGAATGATGTTAGATCATATTCTAGAGGTGTTTGATCATTAGTTAATTGATTTTTAGCTTTTTGATTTCTCTTGAATATATATTTGCTAAACTTGATTTAACTTGAAATTGATTCTAGAAATGATATATGTGATGTGCTTCATGATATTTTCTAGGTTTAATTTCATGATCTAAGAAGCTTGACTATGATCATTTGTGATCTAGATAGCTAAGCATGGAAATCTTCCTAAAGGCTTGGGAGCCTTGGATAGGAAGTTGCTCTCTAAAGGTGTAGGCCACATCTTGGATAGAGAGTAAGCTATGTGGTTCACTAGGCCTTGAGGGTAGATTAGGAGTTGATAACTTATGGTGGATATCATTTGTTGATAGCCTTGAGTGTGTAAGTCCTTTTCATATAGTGGACTGTTTTGTCGGTGATTGTGGTTATCAACTCGTGGATATTTCCTCTTTGATGTTTACCACGTAAAATACTTGTGTCTATTTACACTTTATTTTTTATTATCTTCCATATGATGTATTGATTGTATCTCTTATATATTGATTTTCACAATTGACTCATACTATACAATTGTTAAAACATATCAAGTGTACATTTCATTCTTGTAATCCGTAAATTTTGAAGTTGGAAGAAATTTTGAATATACCTATTCACCCCCCCCCCCCCCCCCCACCCCCCCGGTCTAGGTATAATATACACTACATCTCTCTAGGGAATTTCACTTTTATATTGAAGAATCACTCAACGACAAGAGACTTCCCACCTTTTGCAAGGCAAATGATCTAAGTAATGCAAATGATGCAAACACAATCAAACAGAGAAAGTAGATCACAAAACTCTATGAACATATAATTAGATAACTAGAATATGCTTTCAACAATCAATCACAAAGTTATCTAGAAATATAAGCATGTGAATCAATAAGAACAAGATTAGAAAAACCAATATCTCAATCAAAATTCCTAGTTCTTAGATCATTAAACTAAATCTGGAAATCAACAATCATGCTCATTACACAAAACATTTCTATAATCAATTTCATGTGAATCAAGTTTAGCTTTCAAAATGTTCAATCAACATCAGAAAAAACTATTACTCGAAAATCAATCAAAAAAGTCTAAAATTGGAATCAAAATCATTATAAACATTTTTCATCAATCAAGTAATAAGATCCATCAAATTGATCATAAGAAAAATGCAAAGAAGATGATTACCAAAAGAAAAGATGAACCATGAACTGAAATAAGTTCAACGTGAATAATCTAGACATATTTCTCCTTGAAAAGGCTTGGGACTTGTTCCTCTCTTTAAGGCCAACAATTTTGGCTTTTGGATCACTCAATTCGGAGTTGAGATAAAAGAGATATGACAAAAACAAAAATGCAAAAGTTGTGAGGAATTTGGCACAAAATTTGAATATATAGGGAGGGAAAACAAATGGAGAAGGAGAAGTAGAAGGGCAAGGAAATAACTTGGCTAGAATATGCTTTCAACAATCAGTCACAAAGTTATCTAGAAATTTAAGCATGTGAATCAATAAGAGCTAGATTAGAATAATCAATATCTCAATCAAAAAATCCTAGTTCTTGGATCATGAAAATAAATCAAGAAATCAACAATCAAGCTCATTACACAAAACATTTTTAGAATCAATTTCATATGAATCAAGTTTAGCTTTGAAATGTGTTCAATCAAAATCACAAAAAGCTACAACTCGAAAATCAATCAAACAAGTCTAAAATTGGAATCAAAATAATTCTAAACATTTTTCATCAATCAAGTAATAAGATCCATCAAATTGATCATAAAAAAAATGCAAAAAAGATGATTACCAAAAGAAAAGATGACTCATGAACTAAAATCAGATCACTGTGAATAATCTGGACATCTTTCCACCTTGAAAATACTGGGACTTGTTCCTCTCTTCAAGACCAACAATTTTGACTTTTAGATCACTCAATTCAGAGTTGAGATGGGAGAGATATGACTAAAAATAAATGCAAAAGTTATGAGAGATTTCAGCACGAATTTGAAATATATAGGAAGAGAAAACATGTGGAGAGAAGAAGGGCAAAATGGTAATCAACCATCACCCAACCTCTTGCATCTTGTGGATGCACACGGCCATCATAGGAAGGCAGAGAGGTGTCCCTCCCGTGGTGGCCACACGCCTCCATAGAAGAGAGGGTTGGTTAGCCTTTGCCACCTCTCTTCACCTTTGCTCCCTTCGTGCACCTCTCGCTTTCTTCGACCGTTCTCCGGCCTCCGGCCTCCGAACTCTAAATTTGAATCCACTTTCGGAATACAAACCATAACTCAATAAAACACAAAGAAGACTATGAAATTTTCACCAAAGATTATGAATTCAGCTCGATATACGACAACGAAGACAATGCATTGTAAGAGAACATAAAGTAATGTAACTTCCTCGTTTGAACTCAAAAACTAATGAATGAGTAACCGAAATGATCAGAACTCAATTAGAAATCATATGAGAACATATTCAAGTCTAAAACAATAAAACACAAATAAATAAATACAAGGTCACACGAGTATGCAATTTCCTAGAGATAGTTCTAGTACTTACATTTCTACAATGTTTGTCAATTCAAGTCTAATGCATGTGCATACTAGAATATGTGTGTGAATGTATTATACAAATTTAGTGCAATGATGCAGGGACAAAAATGTATACAATATGTGTATGTGCGCTTACGCCTTACAAGAGGAAGAAGAGTCTGGATACCTTAACATCTAAGTAAGCGCTTTTCCTCTTGAAGACGATCTTTGCATGAGAAGTTGCTTTTCTCCTTTGAAGCTCATATCAACCAAGAATCACCTAAGCAACTAGACATTACAAATTGTTAACGGGAAAATGTCAATGGGGTGAATTTCCAATTAACACAATGTGTGTATCGTGAAGACAAAAGAATAACACTTTTTATTTATAAATAATACACAGTTACAATGAAGGTTTTATGAGAGGTTTAGGTTGGAGGTTTCTGACACAATTGATTATAGCGATCTCGTGCTAGTCGATAAGTGGAAAAATTGTAATCAAAATTTTGATCCCCTCTCTTTCGAGAGTCTTGTTACATTTATAAATCTTTTTTCTTGCTACTCACTCCGTTAATTAGTCAGTCAATTTAGCAATCAAAGGAACGTTGATGGTGGCTTCATTTAGGTGCTGGAATAATCCCAAAATCAAGTGATTTGTTTCCTTTTTTGGCGAAATTGACAGAGTTGACTAATATCATTTTAAATGGAATTTACAGATGGCGAGAAAAGTTGAAAATACCTCCAAGGTTATACTAGACAACCTAAAGGGAGGGGAGGGTGAATAGGTTGACACTCTGATTTTAAAACTCTTTCGTGACTTATTTCAAAACCTTGGTCAGCATACAAATTAACCTTTTAACATGATTGTTATGAGAAAACAATTAAATATACACAACATATAACAAAAGACAATGTATCTTATATACAAGTATATTCAATAAAGAGCAAATTCCACAAGTTATACTTTGAATATTACAATGTAAGCACACTAAAGCTATGTTTAGGATTTCTTTACTTATGAAATAATCCGCTTTTAGCTTAACTTAATGAATAATCAGCTTACAAGATAAGTTGATAGATATTTAGTAAATTGACTTTATAAATAATTAACTTTAGAAAAAAGTAAGGAAAAAGTGTTTGGTAAACTTTAATTGATTATGAAAAATGACTAAAATGGACATTAAAATGTAATATATTATTCAAATATTTTTTTTACTACTTATTTGTTTGTTTAAATTAAAAATACAAACATAAAGCATAGAAGCTGTCAAAAATATATATATGAAGTACATAATATATATATAATTTAATATTCTGCTGAGTTAACTCATTATTCTCAATACTAATATACTGGGTCAACTCAGTCTTCTCAGTTCAAATCTACTGAGTCAGCTCACTCTTCTAAGTACAAATATACTGAGTCAACCCACTCACTCAATCTTCATCAATGGAATCTCTACAACTCAAGCTCCAAATCCGCCACCATCTCCTACTCCACTGGATTCTCCATCGAGAGCGTCGCCATCCTTCATCCTTCGTCGCTGACATCGTCTCATTCGCCACCGTCGTACAAGTTTTGAAATCGTGAGATTTCGTCCTGGATTCATCGAGAAAATGGTGGCTTCAATCGCAAAACAGAGGAGGCTTCAATCGTCCTTCAAGAAGCAGAACCGATATCTCTGGCGTAACGGAATCACGACAGAATGGAGATGCTGGAGATGCAGACTTCAATCGTGAAACAGAGGAGGCTTCAATCGCGAAATAGAGATGACGGAGATGCAAGAGGGTTCAATCACGATCTACTGCTGAAGGAGGTTCGTCATCATCCAGCCTCCGTCGTCGGTGGTGGCCACCACCAGCGAGCATTGGTCGGCCACCACTGTACGATTCTTAAAAAAATTAATTTATTAAATTTTAGTTTTTAAAAATATTATTAATTCAAAAAACAAAAATATCATTATTAAATATAAGGGTGTTATTGACTTTATATTAATAATAGGGGTATTATACACATTTTAAAAACAAAGGGGTAGCTTCTCGGATAATCAGCTTCGAAAAGCAACATTCAGCTAGCTTCTCAAAAGCTGATTATTAGAGAAGCAAATTATAAAATAATTAGCTTTTAGAAAGTTTACCAAACATCCACCTACTCAAAACTTGGGAAATAAATGAATATTTCTCAAGTAAAAGCATTCACAAACATAGCCTAAGTAAACTTTACAACTTGATATAGAATATCACAAGATACAATGTTCAAACACTTACAAGATACATGAAACAATTGTTGATTCAATAAATAATGCGTGTATCTCTTTCTCTACAAATATCTTGTTTACAAGGATATGAGAACATAAAGATCTTAAACAAGATATATTGATCATACATACAAATATAAAGAGATAGAGATAGAGACATTTGACATATTGATTTTTACATGGTAAAACCTTCGAAAAGGAAACGTCCACGGGTTGATATCAACACATGATGATATGATGAAAAGCAATTCACTATAATGAAAAGGACTTACACACCCATGGCTATCAACACATGATATCCACCATAAGCTATCAACTCCTAGTCTACCCTCGGGGCATAGTGAACCACCTAGCCTACTCCATATCCAAGATGTGTCCTACACCTCTAGAAAGCAACTTCCTATCCAAGATGCTCAAGTCTCTAGGAATATTTCCTTGCTTAGATATCCGGATCACAAAGATCCTATTCAAGCTTCCCTAGCTCAACCATCTGGAGTATCACACTCCTAGCTAAAAATTTTGCTTAGTTATCCGGATCCCCTTGATCCTAACCAAGACTTCATGCTTGGCTATCCAGAAAACTTTCCTAGCCAAGTCTTCTTGCTCAAATTAAGGCTTCACTCACCTTAAAAAAAAACTTCAACATTTTCACAAGGCAATGATCTAAGTTATGCAAATGATGCAAACTCATGCAACATAAAATATATGATCAATACATCTTATGGAAACTAGACTTAGTCATGTGAGCACGCAAGTCAAAAATTGTCTACTTACAAAAACATGAATTGAAACCTAGAGTATGTAAAACACCTAACACATGTAATTCTTAGTTTCATTCATAAAGTTAACACTTGAATAAATCATATGTATGAAACACATATTCAAGATATTAGAAACATATAACAAAAATGTTAAGAATCATAAAATATGATCAATGAATATTCTAGCAGGTATTTAGAGTAAGGATATAATTGATAATCAATTAAATCCTAGTTAACCTTAAATAAAAAATCAAATGTGTTAATCGTAGATTTGTTCAATTAAAGGATCCAAGCACATGCTAAGGTTATTAATCATGAAATGAGGCAATCAAAACACAAATAACCCTAGATATCAAGCTAATCACAATACAACTCATAAACATGTGAAAACCTAGAATTCTAGAAAACTAGTTCACATTCAAGTCTCTAATTAGACTAGATTAGCTTTGATTTGAAGCTATCCTTATCAATAGCATTCACCATACATACACATACATATAAAAGAAGAAAACCCAAGGTAATTGAAGATCATAAAAGATGAAATCACAAAGTTTAGTTCAATACCTAGGAATCCCGTGCAGTTTCGATTTTGAGTGACGAACCACCACAAAACGTGATCAAAAAACTACAAACTCTTTTGGAGAAGGTAGGGGACTTGATTACAAAGATTCTCCAACTTGAATCATTCAATTCGAAGTCCGAATGGGAAATTTATGGTATTTGGAAGTTGGGAAAGTTTGAGAGAAAATTTTGCACTTCTCTTTTTAAAATTTTCTTCTTATAATGAACTGGGAGGAAAAGAAGAGTTTTTGAATGAATTCAAGAGAGGGAATTTCAGGACCAATCAGGGGCTGCCACCTCACCACCCCGTGAGAGGCACATGAGCCTCATTGGGCAGAGAGGTGGTTGGCCCGTGAGCCTCACAGAACACCCTAAAATGGCCTTTGGCTATTTCACACCTCCCTCGCGCTCCTCTCTCGTTCTTCAGCCGTATTCGGACATCCGAACTCCAAATTCAAATCCGTTTTCAGATTACAAACCGTGACTCCCTTACACACGAGGAAGACTATGAAAATTTGACAAAAGGTTGAGAATTCGACTCGATACATGAAGACAAAGATAACTCAACGAATGAAAACGTAAAGTAGCGTAGCTTCCTAGTTTGGACTCGAAACCTAATGAGTGAGTAAACGAAATGACTAGGACTCAATAAAGAATCAAATGAGATCATGTTCAAGTCCAAAAAACAATAAACATAAAATCACACATGTATGCCATTTCCTAGACATAGTCCTAGAACATGTAATTTCACAATGTTTATCAAATTAAATCGAATGCATGTGCATACATTACCAAGTGTGTGAGTGTGTTATACTAATGGTGTACAACTATGTAGGAACACATATGAATGCCATGTGCGTGTGCGCCTAAAGGCCATGCAAGAGGATAAAGGTCTAAGTATACTTTTGATGCTTTATCCTCTTGAAGGCTTCACTTTGCTTGATATGATGTCCAATTTTCTTAAAGCTTTATAAACCATGAATCCTAGACAACTGATCAAGACAAAGGAAATATCGTTTTGATATAGAATAATGCCAACAAGACTCAAAGTCCTAACAAAAGTCAACTTTCCTTGTACTCGAATGTTGGCACATACTATCCTTCATGTAACATGGTCCTAGTCCTGGTCCTGGTCCCTTAGTGTACCGGTCCTTCCTTCCTTGATAGCCTTCTCTTTTATTGTATTGAAAACTCCTTTGTTACTATGATCCCTAATGCCTGGTAGACCGGTTCTAGGAGGAATCACGGTATCAGGGTATTATGCATGTCACTAGACCATGGTACCAGTATTCCTTGGGTACCGAGGAATCGGGACAGTGTGGTAGCGAGGACTTCAAGACCTTGACTTTAATGTTTCCTGGTACCTAGGGATCTAAATGACCCCAATCTTGATTCATAAATGGCATGCCTGGGTATATCGGTCTTGTCTTCTTCTCGGGATAGCTGGATGCTCCCTATAGTGTCCTTCTACTTCAGGCGATCTTGGCAAGGATAGGAAATTCTTCTTTGGACCCCTGCCTTTTTAAGCGATTAACACAAATAAAGAGATTTTTGCCATGGAATCAAGCCAATATAAATCTAAAACCTTACAACTTTTTACATTTTCCTCATTGCTTTGGGTTACGTGGCAACCAACCATTGGTTGGTAAGTATGTGATCGGTCATTTATTGTATATGTTTTTATTCCCCATTCCTTCTGTCAATTGCTTGTTTTTCCAGTCTTTTAGGGATTTAATTTTTGTGTTTGAGCATTTTTAAGTTATTGGATTCAAATTATGTGTGAAGAATTTCAGATTAAAAAAGCTAATTTAGAGGATCTCAGGGACTTTTCTACAAAAGGACATTTGCGCTGTCAAGACTGTTTCTATTTTTCACAACTGTCCCAGCAGCAGTTCAAGTACAGTGAAGACTGTTGTATCGATTGCTCTCAATTACGCTCTCAAAGCCACAACTCTGCACCTTACGTGAAGACCGCATCGGCACTCGCAATGGTTTGGCAAATCTGTGCAATGCGAGGAGTATACTCTCGATCAGAAAATTGAGGCTTATAAATACAAAAAGATTTTAGGGTTTTGGCTCTCTCTCGCTCACTCTCGAACCACAGACCATTCACAACACAGCTCATAACACAATTCTCTCACCCATCTTTACACAGAGAAGATTCGAAGACAAAGAAGATTTCATCATCAAAGATTAGAAGAATTCATCGAAGGCCTCAATGGGTTTCATCTTTTCTATCTCTTGTCTTTTTATTTCCATGATGTGTAACTAACTCCATACTATGGGATCGATGTGAACCTATGTAATGCTCATTTCATGATTCAAACTCCATATCTTTATTAATCAATTCATATTTAGATTTGTTCAATTCATTATATGTCTAGATTCTTGACTCGTATTGACCTACCTAAATTAATTGATACCTGTTTATGGGTTTTGATAATTTATAAATTAGGGTTGCACTACCTAAATAGGTAATCTTAATTACTTTTCAATTGAATGAGTATGATTGTTCTCGACATAGTAATTAATACGAGACAATTTTGGTTCAATAATCTTGCACGTAATGGGTTCTTGATCATAGCTCACACCTTCGACGAGTGTGAGTTGTGATTAAGAACACGTGGTTAAATCCTAGGAATTAAAGTAATACCATATTTAAAGATAAGAATGAATTCTAAATTTGGAATGAATCTATTTAATGGAATTAGTTGATGAACATTGAATATTACATATGGGGAGCATCGGTTACCTAGTCTTCCATCTCTTTATCACATTCACATATTCTTGTTAACTGCTTTCTTAGATAATTCGGTTCTAAATCAATCAATCAATCAATCAATCTCAAATCTTTTGGATATTGTTACTTGCTTAGCTTTAATTAGAATTAGTTTAATTGATAATTAACTTTTCCTCATGAGAATGATCCCTACTTGTCAATGTACTTATCTCACGATTCGTGCACTTGTGAGTTAGGTTTTTATAACACGATTTTATCCATAATATGACACTCGTCTGGACTAGCCATTTCTCATGTGAACACATGTCCACTTGAGTGGCATTTTAGTAGTCAAAACAAAAGGAATGGGCATTCATTAATGATAGTTTCAAAAATAGAAAAAGATATTATTATTTTCCACTCTCACTTATGAAGTATTAGACGTTTTGCACCCTCTTGTTTTGGTATTGGTCATTTTCCACCCTAACATTTCATTTAATAGTCAATCTCACCCTTTTTAACATAATCGTTAACTTGACGTTATGTATGTAAGGGTAATAAAGAAAATTAGTGGTATTTATGATTTAAAACAAACTTAAAGAAAGGTAATATAGTAAATAGACTTCTATTAAAAGTTAATTAATTGAATTAACTTCTCATTCAATGATGTGTTACTTAAAATTGTTTCCTACCTCCACCTTATTTTCTCTTTTCATCTTTCATATCTACCATACGTATTGTATTTCGCTCTTCTCCACCAATCACCATCTTCTTCTTCCTCTCCACCATCATCTCCCAACACCAAACCCCAGCCGCCACCACTGATACACCAAACCCTTGCTGCCACCCTAACCCACCAAAATCACTCTAACCACCACCTCTATGAGAGCCAATCGTCATCCGGACAAGGTGATCAGTGCTCAATTTCCTTCCTAACGATGTGACTGATGTTCGATCAATCTTCTCTCGCCGCCGATCGTCTATTCTTTCTTTTTCTTCTTATATTCTCCATATTCTTTCTTTTAAAAAAGGTTTGGTTGCTATTTGGTTGCAGTTTGGGTTGTGGGATGGTGTTTCTGGATTTTTATGGATTGGGTGGGTCGACGAGATTATGGGATTGTGGTGGTTTTGGTTGTTGAATCTGAAGATGGCTATGGTGTATGGTTTTGGAATTAGTTGTGAATATATTGGTGATTAGGTTAGGTTTGGTGGTGGTGTGTTTCTGGGTTTTTTTTTTTTTATTTTTTTTTTTTTTATTTTTTATTTTTTAATTGTGTATTTCTAGGTTTTGAACTTGATGAACTAGTGAATTCTTATTTGGTTGTGAATTTATGGAATTTGGTGAATTTTATGATGATGATGATAGTTAATAAACACCGACGATGATGATGATGATGATGGTTGATGAACCGATGAACTTGACTTATTTTCTTATGTTTTTTCTTTAAATTTTTATTTTATTTTTAAAATTCAAAAGATTCCCAGGGCAACAATGTAATTTCACAACCTTTAGATGTCAGAACACCACTTTTCCATCCAAAACTAACGGTAGAGTGGAAAATGGCTAATACCAAAATATGAGGGTGTAAAATAACTAATACCTCATAAGTGAGAGGGAGAAATAATAATACCCCTAAAAAACAAAATTACCATTTAAAGATGCTTTAGATGCTTTAAGGGAGGGTACAATAAGGGAGTGTACACTTGCAAGTGACTTTAGCATTTTCCAACATTCCTAAAACAAAATTAAAATCTTATTTAGTTTAGCTTTGTCAGATTTTAAAATATGTTTATATATATCACATGGGAGGGAACGGGGAACACAATTTTTAATACAAAATTTAACACGATTTTTCAATCATTGAATCCATGAGAATTGAATGGCTTAGATTTAATAAATTGATTTCTATTTTATTTTCTACTCCTTTATCTATCATTAGATTATTTTCTTTTCTCTTCCCTCTCTCATACATTAATTTTCCTAATCAAAATCTAATCACTTTCTCTTGCATTTTTTTTTCCTCTTCGCTGTTAATATACATTTTTTTTTAAGTGGAAATTATTAAAAATAACCACATCAAATATGGAAAATTCTATGTTAGTCACATACGAAATTTTAATTGTTAATAACCATATTTAAAAAAAAAAAAATTCAGTGTATATCTATAAATTACAAAAATACCCCCAACATCAATTTTTCTATTTTCTTTTGTTTTTTCTATCGTCTTCTTCCTTCTTCTCTCTTCCTTCTTCCTCATCAAATTTGAATTGTTGTTCCTACAAATCAACCCACTAAATGAAGGTTTGATCTTGGAATTGTGTTGAAGATTTTAAAAATTTATTCAAGAAAAACTTTTCCGATTTGCTCTAAAATGGTCTAAGGTGTGTAAATCTCTTTCATTTGTTCACTAATTGAGTTACAAACGCTTACTTTAACATGGTTTTAGCATTATTACATCACTTTTGTATGTGTTTTATGAAAAATCGAATTAAATTAGGTATCAAGTTTTTTCCAAAAGATTTTAAATTTCATTAGTACGAAAACTTGAAATCTTCCATAAAAACTCGAAATGTTGAGAGAAAACATGAAATCTTTAATAAAAACTTGAAATTTTTTGTAAGAACTTGAAATGTTGACAAAACTTCAAATCTTGTGCAAAAAACTTGAAATCTTTTGTGATGATGACCTCTTCTCTTCCGATTGCCCCGGCAACGGCGACGACGCCCTCTTCTTTTCCGGTGAGCCCGCTTCTCTCTCTCCTCTCTCGGTGATATCACCTCTTTCTCTCTCTCTTCTCTCTTTCTCGATTGTTCAAGATTTCATGCTTCAATTTTTGTTTATGGTATTTAAACGTTGGTATTCGGGTAATTTCTCAAAAATGTGGTTATTAACAATTAAACTTTCGTATATGGTTAGAAACAAAATTCTAATGTTTTGGATGGCTACTTTCGATTTTCTCTATTTTTCAAAAAACCTTTTATCTCAAATTTTGTTTACAAGTAGATTCTATAAAACTTATCATCCACCAAAAAAAAAAAAAAAAATTCAAATCAAAATTTAAGCAAATTGATAAATTTCATGGAGGTCCTTACTATATATTAAAATAAGGGATTTCTCATGAAAAAACCACTGTATATATATATACACACACACATGAGTCTTTCTCCTATCAGTTAATCCTAATAATAATAAAAGTTAAGACGATCATCCAATGTATAAAATGTTTTTGAATTAAAATTTTTTTTTTAAAAAAAAAAGTATTTTTCTCTCTAAATCTTTAAATACTACCATATTAAACTATATCTCCCAATTTATCTCTCCTAAATCCTTAGCTTAACTTGAGAATAAAATTTGAGAATTTTTTTATCACTAGAACTGTTTATTTTAATTTTGTTAAACATGAAGGCATTAGAAAAATGAGAGAAATATAGGAAAATTCAAAAAAAAAAAAAAAAGTTCTAATACCTCAACAACTTTTATTCATAGGTAGATTTCAATGAACTTATCATCCACAAAAAAATTCAAATCAAAATTCATAAAAATCGATATTATTTTATCAAGGTTTTTAATTAAGCAATCTCTCTCTCTCTCTCTCTCTCTCTCTCTCTCTCTCTCTCTCTATATATATATATATATATATGGTAAAATTGAAAAGTAGCCAAAAAATTAGGGGATTTATTGTTTTTAGTCGGAATTAGTATTTTTATTGTTTCTATCATAATATCCATTTTTTGGACAAAATTGCTCTTCTTTATAAATATATATATATATATATATATATATATTCTTTTCTTCTTCTTCTTCCTAGAAAAAAATCAACATTTTTTCTCTATTTTTTTTCTTTTTCTTTTTCTTCTTCTTCTTCCTAGACCTCCATCTTCATCTTCTTTCCGGATATGTTTAATTGTGTTAGACCTGATGTGTTTAATTTGGTCTTGCCCTAGTGTGTTTAATTGATTTTCTATAGTGTGTTTAATTGGTTTGTCATGGTGTGTTTAATTGGCCTGCCATGGTGTGTATAATTAATTTACACCTGGTGTGTTTAATTAGTCTGGTGTGTTTAATTGGTCAGCCTTGGTGTGTTTAATTGGTTTACATCTGGTGTGTTTTAATTGGTCAGTCCTAATGTGTTTAATTTGGTCTTACCCCGATGTGTTTAATTGATTTTCCATGGTATGTTGAATTGAGCTGCACTTGTATGTTTAATTGGTCTACCCTGATATGTTTAATTGGATTGTCATGGCGTGTTTAATTGGGTTTCCCTGGTGTGTTTAATTGATTTACATCTGGTGTGTTTAAATTAGTCTGGTGTGTTTAATTGATTTACACATAGTGTGTTTTAATTGGTAAGCCTTGGTGTGTTTAATTGGTCAGGCCTGATGTATTTAATTGGTTTACATCTGGTGTGTTTAATTGGTCAGTCCTGATGTGTTTAATTGGTGGTCTAGTGTGTTTAAAGAAATCTGGAAAAAAATTCAGATTTTAATAAATTTGGAAATTTTCCAGATTTCCTCACACAAAAAATAAAAAATAAAAAATAAAAATCTTTGAAACAATGGATCTATAGTAAATTAAAGAAAATTTGGAAAAAAAAAAAATTAAAACATAATCTGGAAAAAAAATTTAACAAACATAATCTGAAAAATTTTTAAAATCTAGAATTTTTTCAAAATCAAAAAAACCTGAAATTTTTTTTTAAATCTGGAAAAAATTTTAAACAAAACAAAATCTGAAATTTTTCTTAAACAAATAATACCCAAACTTAAGCACAACCACAACCACCTTTTAAATCAACAACTAACACTCAAATCCAAACATTTTTTAAATCTAAAAAATTTTCAAAATTAAAAAAAAAAAAACTAAAATTTTTAAAACAATCTGGAATTTTTTAAAATCTGGAAATTTTTTTAAACAAAACAAATTCTAAATTTTTTTTTAAACAAACAATACTCAAACTTAAGCATAACCACAATCACCCTTAAAATCAACAACTAACACTCAAATCCAAACCTTTTTAAAATCTGAAAAAATTTTAAAATTTAAAAAATAAAAATAAAAATAAAAATAAACTGAAATTTTTTTAAAAAATGTAGAAAAAAATTTAAAAACAACAAAATCTGAAAATTTATTAAACAAACAATACCCAACTTAAACACAACCACAACCACCCTTAAAATAAACAACTAACAACTAACACTCAAAAAAAAAAAAAAAAGCTTGGATTAAAGAGGAGAGAGGCGTGAAAGAGGAGATCTGGAGAGGAGATTTTGGTTGCAAAAAAAAAAATTATTGTGGAGAGAGGAGAGAGGCGTGAGATTTGGTGGAGAGAGAGAGAGAAGAAAAGAAAATGTCCTGGAGAGAAAAGGAGAGAAAAGAGTTAAAGAAAATAATAAGGCACATTTAAGTCTCTACAGTGGATTGTTTGACAAAAACAATCAATTTACTAATTCTGGCTAAAAACAATAAAGCCCTTAATTTTTTTTGGTTAAAAATAGGTATTTTCTCACATACATACATACATATATATATATATATATATATATATATTTAGTGAGTCTCTTATAAGGGATTCTTTATTTTAATTTCGGTAAGAACTACCATAAAATTACATTGATTTGAATGAATTTTGATCTGAATTTTTTTGTGGATGATAAGTTCATTGAAATCTACATATGAGAAAATTTTGAAATTTTTACAAGTACCAGAACTATTTATCCCAATTTTTTTAAATATGAAGGCAACATAAAATGAATGAAATATAGAAAAATTCAAGAAAAAATAGTTCTGGTATTTGAAAATTTCTCAAATTTTATACATATATAGATTTCAATGAACTTATCAGCCATAAAAAAATTCAAATCAAAATTCATTCAAATCGATGTGATTTCATGATAGTCCTTACCGAAATTAAAAAGGGATCCCTTATGAGAAACTCACTCTATATATATATATATATAAATATATATATATATATATATACACGGTCTCGTTCCTATCAGGGCATCCTTATATAACTTTATTAGGATATTGAATGTGAGTCATTCATTTATAAAAGTGATTTGACAAGTGTATATATATTAAATCAAAGTATGTAAAACGAGTGGCTCACATTCAATGTCCTTATATAATTCTATCAGGACATCCTCTAGGAAAATTCCCGTATATATATATATATATATATATTATGGTTTGCATGTTTCTTCCACTCCCAAGTTCCTAACACAACAAGATGAGGAACTTGATCATAGTATGGCTTTCAGCTTTTGCATCTCTTAACTACTGTTATATCATCGATAAAATCATCCCAAAAGCGGTACTTTCAATAAGGCTCTTTGCAATCTGTCTCCTTCTCATCCTTCCTCGTTTGTCTCACCAACCTCAAACTTCTTCTATTTGCTTTCGATAAAGGCCCTTTATCGTCCCACCACCTACTTCTCAATTTCCCACATTTCATCGCCATTGCTTGTTTTCCTATCAAGATCATTCCACAAAAGAGCACCAAAAATGGCCACAAATCATCACCTAACTTTGCCTCACAGTTTCTTCTTCTTGTTGCATTTTTACCTATTTACATTAACAAAGAAAATGTTCACCAAAATGTCATGATGTTTCTTTATTGCATATATGTGTATATTATCCTAGACTTGAACAGTTGAACTTACACATGCTTCGAGACTTGGTTAAGTTCTTGATAGGCGTCGAGCTTCAGCCAAATTTCAATAAACCACACTTGTCTACTTCACTGTAAGATTTCTGGGGCTGTAGATGGATTGTCATGGTTTCAGACATCCTATGCTCAGCAGCGTACAACCTGGTGAGATACATTTCTAGCCGTCTGATCGGGGAGAAGTGGGCCAAATATCCAGCAACTCTCACAACGTTTTTTGTTTCTGGTTTGATGCATGAGCTGCTACTGTATTACTATGGAAGAGTGAAACCTACCTAGGCTTCTTTCTCTTGCATGGGATATGTGTGAATATTGAAATTGCTTTTCAATGGCAAGTGGCGGCGGGGGTTGCCTAGAATAGTGGTGGCGGCGCTAGTGGTGGTTTTCGCGGTGGTTACAGCTTCGTGGCTGTTTATACTGGAGATGTTACGTAATGGTGTTGATGTTAAGGTACGAAACGAGATAATTGGTTTCAAAAAATTTGTTGAAGGATATTGTAAGGCACTTTATCTTCGTTTCTAACAAGTGTGTGATAAGACTTTGCTTCAATTTGTTATGTTCTGTTAATTAATACAGTTAAAATTAAGCGTTGAAAAAATGTGATATTTTAATATAATTTCGTTATTATTTTTAGCTTGGATTCCCTATTCACGGGGACCCAAATCTAGAGGTGGCCATGGTTTCGGTTAAACCGACGGTTTTGCCCGCGGTTTAACCGAAACCGTACTTCCAAAAACCGCCCCGAAACCGAAACCAAAACCGGAACCAATGGTTTCAAAACCGGTCGGAAACCGGTTGAACCGGTTACGGTTTCGGTTTGGGTACTTCCAAAAACCGCCAAAAACCGGCTGTTAAACCGACGGTTTTAACCGCGGTTAAGCCGCAGGTTTTTTTTTTAAAAAAAAAAGTTAAAAAAATCGACTAATCAGAAGCTGCCACATGGCACTTTTTTTGAATTTTTTTTTTGAAAAACCAAAACCGAACCCAAAACCGTCGGTTTTTAAACCAAAACCAAAACCGAAACCGTAAAACCGCCGGTTAGAAACCGTGTACCAAACCGGTTTTCCTGTTACGGTTTCGGTTTTGGGTGGCCACGGAACCGAAACCGAACCGAAACCGAACCGTGGCCACCACTACCCAAATCCCCACTCCCGGGGGTAATTTGAAATAGGTAAAGGAATAAGGATGATTTTTATCCCCAAATTGAAATGGGGAAGGGAATGGAGGCCTACAAATTTATGGAAATGGGGATGGAGCCCCATTTCCCCTAAACCTTATATGTAGAGCGTTCTCCATCTCAAATCTCTACAAATATATAGATATATATATATATATATTTTTTTTTTTTTTCTTTTTCTTTTTTTGTGAAGATCCTGGTGATCTCCAAGTCCAAATAAAAAAAGGGAACCGATATTGACACCCATAAATATGATAAACACACACATATTTTAATAAAAATTTTAAGAGATCTTCTTTTGACAATCCAATTTTTTTCTTTTTACACTTCTTTTCTAAAAGCACTTCATTCTCAAAATTTAAATTTTAAAAAATTCTAAAGACACTTCCTTTTGTTCCAAAATTATCCTTTTTTTTTTTTTAACACCCTTATTCTAAAGACACTCCATTATTTTAATAAAAGTTAGGACGAACCATCGTAGCCTTTAGATTCATCCAATGAGTAATCTTTTTTTGAATTGAATTATTTAAAAAAGAAATTATCTCTCCTAAATTTTTAATTACCATATTAAACTCTTTCTTCTCTAATACATATCTCTAATATTCTATCTCCATTCTTTCAATTCTCAAGCAAGAATAACAGTTAAAAAAATAATAAAATAAAAAAATAAAAAATAAAAAACTTACGAATAAGCTTGATTTTTAGGAGTCGTATATATGTATATATTAAAAAAAAATCTCAAAAAACAAGTACCTTGTTTTTAATTCTTTCATTAGTTTTAAAAATTATGAGTTTAATCGAATCTAGTTGTAACAAATCAAGTTTTCATATATCTACTTTTTTTTTTTTAAAATTGACTTTTTAATATATATATATATACATATATATATATATATTACTGTTAGTAAAAAATAAAAAATATTCATAAGTTTTTTTTTCTTTAACTATTAATCGAGAAATTATAGAGATATGATTTTTTTTTTTTATATATAAAAAAAATGGAGATAGTAATTAGGAGAGAGTGTTTAATATGGTAATAATAGATTTAGGAGAAAGAGTTTAATACGTAATATTTAATCTAATAATTTAGGAGAGATAATTTCTTTTTTTAATAATTTAATTAGTTTGGAGTGTATTTAGAATTTTTTTTGTCTTCATTAGTAATTTTACTTTGGGTTAAAATTGTCATTAACAAAAAAAATAAAACTAGAGTGTAAATAGATATTTTGTAGATTGTAAGGAGAAGCTCTCAAATTTTAATTACAAAAATATTCTAATATAAATTTACCAATAAGGACAAATTAGTTAATTAAAAATAAACAAAATACTATTTACACCATTTAATTACATTCATATCTTCAACTATATTACTTTATTATAAATAAATAAATAAAACAAATACCAGAAATTGTACACAAAAAATACCAAGCCGTGGACAATCAACATTTGGCGGTTAATGAGTTAGATTTTTTGGTTATTTATAGTTTAGAATGAAAAATACCTTGCCAGTTTTAAAAAATCTAGTTTGAGACCTTATTTCATTCATGATTATCACAACAGAGATTTTGATGATCAAAATGAAGAATTAACACCAGCTGCATATGTACGCAGGAATGTTTGTATTGCAGCATTTTTATATTACCAAAGAAATAATTTTCAACTCATTGAATTGTCTTCTAGAATCTAAAACCTTGTAGAGTATACCCATATTCTAGAAGCCGCTCAAATAAATGAAACCTCTCTACCACTGCTAAATCCTTATACTATTTTCAAGCGAAGTAGATCCCTTGCTACACGAATCGACCATCTCGTCCGTCATAGATCTCCCCCAACTAAGGAGTACATACAGTCTACGGCTCTTGACAACTGCTTGGTCCCAGCCACTTCGGCTGAGCAGTATGTTGACCTCGAAATCGGTCAACCTCTGATTGATCATTGGATCAGAGAAGGGTACTCTCACCTCCATATCGGAGCTGTCAGAATCATCCTCACTCTACATGGCCGGAAAGGATTACCTGTTACTGCTCGTGTTGCTCTCCTCAACACCATCTATAAGGAATATGAGCATGAAGTTATTGGCACTTGTCTATCTACGCTCCATGCTGGTAGTATATCACTCACATACTACCCTAATTTCAATATCCCTTTGAGAGATGCCAACCTCCACAACTGCCTCAAAATACAACTTCAGATCTTGGGAGCACCCATGCTACCAAATTCTTATATGGCAACTCTCCATCACCAGATCGCCTACCGGCTTCAAGATCATGCCCTTGATCTCCCCATTCCCGGCCGTAATGGCGATACTATTTTCATTAAGGCTGAACGTGAAGATGAAGTTCCCACCATTATCCAGATTCCAAAACAACTGCCTCGAGACAAACTTAAAGAAATCATGCCTCTCAAATGGATCACAAACTATGAGAAGGCTTTTCATAACACAACTCCTGTTGTTGCTTCTGACACCAAATATATGAAGGAAAATGATGGCTCTATTAAGACGGTTTATGAACATCTCTCTAACACAAATTTTCCTTCCAGCTCCAGTCCTAGTGCTCCTCCTGTGTTTCAGGCGCTAATGATCCAACCATTCACTACTGAAGATGACATCCCGATCCATAGGTTTGAAGCCAATGGATCTCCGATCTACACTGATAAAATCAATGGTCATTTCATTTGGGACGACGACCCCAACATGTGCGATGTTGACTGCACCTGTCGTGACTGTCTACCAGACCTCACTCCATGCAAAACTGTTCATAAACAATACAAACCAGATGATCCAGAAAGCCCATGGATAGGCTTAAAACCTACCAAAAAGAAAGCCCTTCCAATTTATGACAGAGCTTTACAAATCCTTCGATCAAAAGGTCTTTTACCTCTCACTGCCAATGCTACTCCATCTTTGCCTCCACCTATACCCTGTTTTATGGCTTCTAACTATGACCAAGACTTCCCTCCTCTGGAACCTTCTTCAAACCCTGAAAGGAATCGGTTTTCCAGACCTTATGTTCATACTTCTGAAGTCTTACCCGACGGTTCCCTCAAACAACCTACCCAGGCTGAGCAAGTTCTTAATTGGCAAACTCACAATGCCAAAGTACAAAATAGAGTTCTCAACTCTATTGATCAGAAGATCGATCGGGTTACACACCATGTATCTCGACATGAGAATCAACTCCAAAGTCTCGATACGGTCTTCCGTGATATGTTTTTTGATCTTCAAGCCCAGATCGCCAAACTTGATGCTGATCTTCACCGTTATATCAACCATGGATATTTCGGCCCAGAGTTTGATAAAAAAGAAAGAGAAACCAAACATCTCAAAGACCAATTAGAACAAATGAACATAGACCACTCATTCTGCACTACCTCCAAATTTGTACCAAAATCTTACTCTTCCTCTCAGTCTTTGTTTTTTCCTACATCTCCTCCTTATTCTCCTCCCTTGAGACCTCCAGACACTTCTCAGTATTTCAAATCCACTGGTGAATTATTTCGCAAGTATCCTCCGTTGTCCTCGCCGCTTCGGAAACCTACTTCCAAACCCTCTTCTTCCCGACAGAGAAACAAGCAGCCTGCTCCACCAATTGACCCAATTCTGTATGCTTCTCAGCATCCCCTCCATACTTCCAACAGATTCCTCCCATCAGACGAATCGGATATTGACACCTCGTCAGACACCTCCTCTCAGTTCTCCTCTCAGTACACCTCTAACGTCGTTACCACAACCATTTCACAGCATTCTGATTCAGCTGAAGTTACCGATCTCACACAAGTTTTTATGGCCTCTAGAATAGATCCACAGCCGTCCACCCAAACTTATGACTCCCCTGAAGAATCTTCAAATGAACCTCCGCCCATTATTGAAGAACCACCAGAACACCAGGTTCCCGGACAACCTCATGGATCTAGACCTACTAATGGTCCTTGGTTTGATCTCGGAGATTCAAACCCCGATTCATGGCGTAAGAAGATCTCAGAAATGAGCTTGGCTTGACCTCCAAATGGCCAAATCTAAACACAATCAAGAAGCAATCCTCAGAGAATTCGTTTCCAGGTTCATCGGTTCTCTTCGGGATTGGTACCAAACCCTTGGAGAGTATCGCCAATTACAAATTGTTCGAGAAACCTCAACCTCTGTAGTTATGGGCATCATTTTTAGAGAATTTCTTGAAGATCTTGACCAATTCTATAAGCAAGCTAGGCAAGAGTTCTTCAAGATGCGATGCTGCTCACTCAGAAAGAAAGACATCGATTTTCATTACAAACGCATGTCTAGCAGATATCACATCCTCGGAGGCATCAATGACTAGAGTCTCAAGAATGTTTATGTGAATTCTCTCCCTGCCGAGCTCCAAGATGAATTACACAGAAAGATAGATTCATCTGGCAGACCCTTCACTGACATCACACTAGGTGAAATCCATATGTTCACCCTAAGTGCTTTGGAGAAACTTTATGCCACCCAAAAGGTTTTCTCTAAGATGCTCAAAGAAGGAAAGCGGTGCAAAGTCCAGTGTAAACAACCCTCGTACCAGATCAAATGCAAATCCCCAAAGCAATGCATTTGCAAGACCAAGAAAGACAAGCATTTCCGGTCTCCCAAGCGAAAGGGCAAGAAGAAGTTTAAATTCTTCAAGAAGAAATCTTGACGTGCATGGAACAAGTCTCAAAAAATGTTTTATCTGCGGACAAAAGGGACATTATGCAAAAAAATGTCCTAATAAAAAGGCTAAGTCTACTAAACTAATCCAACAGCTAGCAGATGACGTTCCATCTGATGCCGATATTGAATCTATCTTCTCCGAACAAGACCATGCTGATGACAATACAGTTTTTGTGTTACAAGCTGCAGATTCTGTCTCCACCATATCAGACTCAGAATACTCAAGTCTCTCTGATACTGATTCTCTTCCAATCTCCTACAAGGCAACCTCTGTCTCTCTCCATGCGACGCAATCCGATGCACAACCAGGACCTCAAGTTCCAATCTAAATACTTCCTGACAAATATGCCAATCCTATTGATGCCATTGCCTATATTGACACTGGTTCCATCACTACCATGATGAACCCTAAGATTCTTCCTCTTGATGCTTGGAAGTCTCATGTCCGATATTTTAAGGCTGCTGATGGGAAGATATTCACGACTAATCTGGTTACAAAAGCTAAAATTGGTCTCAAGATATTCCCATCATACACCCTTTGGACACGTGTCATTGGAACCCCACTTCCTGACAAAGATATCCTCATTGGTTGGGATGTTTATTGTCAATTCAAGTCTCTTCGGATCCTCCCTACTGGACTCAGATATAAAAGAAACTTCAAAGCATTCTCCAGTATTCCAAAGATCTTTCCCTTATCTGACATTCAATCCTCCTTCCAGACAATTCAACACAAGCTCTTACAATTCTGTACCAACAGTCATGCTGATTTCCATCATCCAAATCCCCTATGGAAAAATCCAGATTTCTTTATTAAGCTTCCTTTTAAGCTCAATGAAGATGTCAACCCTACAAAGGCCTCTCATTCTGGAATGTCTCCTTCCAACATTTATATGGCCAATGCTGAATGTGATGAACTACTTAAGCAAGGACACATTGAACCTACCTCTTCGCCATGGGCATTTCAAGCTTTTTATGTTGACAAAAGAGCTGAACAACTTCGGGGAAGAAAGAGATTAGTCATTGATTACAAACCCCTCAATCTCTTTCTTAGGGATGACAAATTTCCAGTTCCTAGGACCAATACCTTGTTTTCTCAACTCCCTGGTGCTACTATCTTCTCCAAGTTTGATCTCAAAGGAGCTTTCTGGCAAATTGGTATTCATCCAGATGACAGGTACAAGAAAGCGTTTTGTCTTCCCAACGCCCAATATCAATGGACAGTTTTACCCTTTGGACTTAAGATTTCCCCCTCATTATTTCAGAAGGCCATCACTAGGATCTTCCATCCTATCCTCCACTCTGCCATGATTTAAATCGATTATATCCTATTGTTCTCCTCTGATGAAGATTCTCACAACCATCTCCTCCACCAGTTCTATGATCTGATCAACCAATATGGAATCATGCTCTCTGACAAAAAGAGTTCAATAGGACAAACAAATATCGATTTCTTGGGCATGGACATTTCAAATGGAAAATACCACCCAGGCCCTCATCTAGGCAGCCAACTATTGGAATTCCTTGATTCCAATTTAACCACAAAGCAAGTTCAACAATTTCTTGGCATAATAAACTTTATCAAAGATTTCCTGCCCCACGTGACGAGACACACTTCGGTCCTCTCAGCCCTCCTAAAGAAAAATCCTCCTCCTTGGGACAGATGTCACACGGATGCTATTGCCAAACTCAAAAAGATTGCTCAATCTCCTCCGTCCCTCACTATTCCATCCACAGGCCAACTCATCCTCCAAACCGATGCTAGTGACACATGTTGGGGGGCCATTCTCATTGAAGAAAAGAACGGACAAAAAAGTTACTGTGGACATGCTAGCGGCCAATTCAAAGACGCCCAACAGAACTACCACACAATCTACAAGGAGATTCTCGCTGTCAAAAATGGAATCCAGAAATTTGATTTTCATCTTAGGACAAAAATTTTTATTATTGAAATGGACAACTCATCCTTTCCTAAGGTCTTCGAATTCCGAAATAAGATTCCTCCCAATCCTCAACTATTGAGACTAAAGGATTGGTTTTCCAGATATGATTTCACTGTTCGACACGTGAAGGGCCAACACAATATAATCGCTGATATGCTCTCTCGACCATCAACTATTCATCTCATCACCTCCTACGGCCCTATACCTCTCGTCCTCATGGCTACATCAGCATCATCCTCCTCATCCCCAAATCCTACAATGAGGTCTTATCCACTAGAGCTGCTAGAAATAATTCCTCATGATACAAAACCTTCCTTTGCCTGTATCCAAGAATTTGCTCACTCCCATTTAAAGACCTATTTGGCCCAGATCCAGAGCCAAGGAGTTCGGCATGAATTCTCCAACAACAACAGGTCATTCTTAGACCCTTTCCTAATGCCTCCTTTTTACCTTTTCACCCCTCAGGTTTTATGGTTTCTATGGTGCATGTCTGTACTCCACCACCATGCTGTTGTTTGCCCCTTCCAAGCCTTATATGGTTTTGTCCATGATCCATCTCAAAAGGATTCTCTCCTCATGACTTTCTTGACCTGGTTCAATTCTCTTTCGTTTTGGCTGTCCGAACTCACCAAACTCATGGGTTATCATAATCTATGGAAACTTGATAAGGAATCTGCCTCGGCGGTTTCTTGCATTTGGATATTCCATCGACCCTATAGTTTCAACCCTCACAAGAGACTTCTTTGGACGTCAAACGTTTGCTATGAATGGCACACCACATATGATTATCCTAAGCTATACCCTCAGAATCTCCAGATCTCATTGCTCAATTTCCTTTGCGACGTTAATGGGGTCCCACCTCATCAGTGTTATCTTTTCCCAAATGTCATCAGAGATCCTGGTCTGAGTTGGCATCCATTCCAAGACTCTGACCCAGACCATCCACAAGACCCCATCGAACGTGACACATGGCCTTGCCATATTTGTGGAGTTGAAGATTCGGATGACAACTATCATGCCACTTGCAACCTGTCAAGCCCGTGACTTTGTCTTCACCTTATAATTATGCATGCAGAACGTGGGTGTTTTTGTTTTCTTATGTATAATAATTACTTATGTGATCACCAGTGTCCTTTCGTGTATACATATGTATCACGTGTGTGTTTTAGGGTGTCGGTGTGCTTTGTTGTGTCGGTGGCTGTACTGTTATGTTAGCCATCTTATATGCCACGAGTTTGGCATGTCACTGTACATTAATTTGGTTGTTTTCATCATCTCACCTATAAAAGAAGATGATATCTCTCTGTAAGATCCATCGAAAAATAAAATATAACATCTGTGTGCTTCAAAATCATGACTTCTTAAGTATCCTCTCCTTCTCTTCAATATCTCTTTGTGAGATAATAAACAGCCTGTAATAGTCCTAGTATGCTCTGTGCTTGCCTCTAGTTGACGATCCTGCACATCAGAAACGGGATTTTGATTCTTTGGCTTAAGGTCCTTAATCGTCCTTGTCACGTTGCTTTGTGAGTACTCTGTTTAGACCATGATAAGGTTGTCAAGTGGGGAAAACACTAATACTAAAACAAGGGCGTTTTAAGGCTCCCTGCCACCGCCATGGTTAATCAAAACTTATAAAATAGATAATCAATGTGAACTATTTTTTTTTTTCTATAGCCCAATAGAATTTACAAATAGAATTTATTATTTGTAAAATTTGGTGTGTTAATAACTTATGAGGGTTTATAAATAAATTGTATTGAAATGAAAACATTCATTTAAATAAGGATACTATTGGCATTAAGATAGGTGTTTATAGTAATGTTTTAATTTTAAATTTCAGATATGGGTGTACTTATAAATATGGGTGTGCTTATCATATTTATGGGTGTCAATATCCGTACCCATAAAAAAATTCTTAATTTTCTATTATTTTGTTATTTATATTTTCAAGTAATGTTTTATTATTTTATAACAAATATCATTTTGTTTTAAAATGATCTCTTTGCCCTTCCACTCTTGAATATGCCGTTAGATCTAACGTTGTCAGACAAGTCAACATTTGGTTAATGGTTAGTTCAAGGTATGTATATGTACTAAATACAAAAGTACAATATCCTATGATATCATAAAATTTTAGGGTCTGTTATTGTAATAACCCAATTATAATTAAGAATTCTTTAATGATTATTATTATTTTTTTAAATTATTAAAATAATTTGGGATTTATAGGTCGGAGATAAACTCGAACCCATAACCTCGTGGTGTAGGTGTAGAGGAAAAATCGCTAGACCAATCTCATATTGTCTAATTCTTTATTGATTTGACCTTCCATTTTTTTTTCACCAAGATCTTTGACCATTCAACAAAATAACAAAAACCTAGCAACTAACAAAGTAAGGAAAATTACTAAAATCGGCCTATAATTTGCTTTATCTTTCAAAATCTCCATTGTCGTTAAACAACCCCCAAAATACCCCTATTATTAGGAATTCAGTTAAAGATATACGAGTAAATAGGTAAATTTGTATATATAAAAAATTAAATTAAAAATCATCTAACAATAATTAAATTTAAAACCAAAAAGTAATAATTTCTTCCTTTTTTTCCACCAAGATCTTCAACCAATCAAAGTAACCTAAACATGAAACAAAGTAAATAATGGAATTCAAACACACAATTTACATACTTCAAGTATTTTGGAGAGATTTGAACCACAATTTCAAAATTTTCAAAATATCTTCCCAAATCTTAATGGTTGAATCACTACAAGAAATAATGTCTTTTCCGACCAACTATTTCTGACAGAGTAAAATTATAGTCAGTAATCATTTTTTTTCCAATAACAAAAATAAGGTCGTCGAAAAAGTGTAACAATAATATATATTTGTTACGACGGAACAAATACATTCAAAAATATTGTCTAAAGTTGTCATAAATAATGTGAAATTGGCGCCAATACTATTTTTGACAACAAGTATTTAGTCCTTGGAAAATATGAATATTTTCTGACCATAATAGTTGATCCTCATAAATAGTCCTAGGAAACACGATACTATTTCGTTTGTTTTTTTTTTTTTTTTTCACTCACACAAAAAATAAACATAAAATTTATATTTTAGAGTTTATTTCTTTTTTTTTTTAAGGTGAGTTTATATCAATTATATTCGTGTATTACTTAAGCAAGTTTTGATATATTTATAGATTTATATTATGTAACATTCTTGCATTATATAAAAATCATAAAGTTACGATAAACTTCAATCAATTCGACTCCGATTTTGTTAAAATTCAGACATCCTACCACATGCGTCTAAAGTAAAGATACCTTTGTAAGGGCTTATAATTGCTTGCTTTGTTCGGATAAAATAAATTATAGCATGTCAAGTTAATTGAAGGTAGGAAGAATGAATTTGGATCATCTGCTAATCTGATCTTTATACTGATGTATATAAATCTGGTAACATGTTTAATCAATGATTAAAATTTATTTGTTTATTTCCATTATCTTTAATTGTATAATATTATCTTCAAGTGTTTTAGGTCATGAAAAAAGTTCATATCGGCAAAGGATCCAGATCCTAGGAGAACATGTTCCATACTCAATTACAGTGGCTGTTGGCATTGGTGGATGCAATATATTATTAGGAGAGCTTTGAACCACAAGTTCTTTATTCATGAAACCTGAAAAACACTTCTTGGTGAATCTTTGTCTTACAATTAGTAAGGAATATTTTAGTTAGCTGATCCTGATCGTACATGCCTTTACTCGCTCGTTCGAATTCGTGTTATTTCAGCAACAAATTGTGCACGAAACTAGATTTCTGATTAACGGGTTCTTGATCCAATGATTATGATGATGATGAGTTCACAATAAAATTAAATATCTCCATGTCTTGAGTGTGTATAGAGACAGGTTTGAAGAGGAAGAGGAGATCGTTAAAAAAAAATAGGCAGAATTTCAAGTGAGTTCCACTTACTTTGCTATTTGTCACTTTTATAAATATCTTTCAGAATTCATTACTTTAGTCCTTATTTTTTCTAAAACTCATTACTTTAGTCCTTTATTTTTTCCAAAACTCTTCACTTTAGTCCATTTAACCAAAAGTTGACAATCAACTTTGACAAAGCCTATGAAAGTGTACTTTTGCCCTTGTTACTATTTAATTTAGCTAAAAAGATTATATTTGCTTTAAATTAAAATGAAAAACAATTAAATTCTCAATGACAAAATCTTAAATAAATAGATTATAAAAAAAAAAATCTTAAATAAATAAATCCAATAAAGTTTTCTTATTTTGTATTATTTTTTGGTGAATTTCAGGTAAGTCCCACTTTTTTTGCGATTTTTCACTTTTAAAAATGTCTTTCAGAATTCATCATTTTCAGACAAATTTAATGGATTTTTTTATTTATTTAAGATATTTTTTATAATCTATTTATTTACGATTTTATTATTGAGAATTTTATTTTAAAGCTATAATAATCATTTTAGCTAAAAAAAATCCATTATAAAAAAAAATAAGAAAAATTAATGTATTTTTATTATTATTATTTATTTAAGATTTTTTTGTAATCTATTTATTTAAAATTTTATTATAGAGAATTTTATTTTTTTTTCATTTTAATTTAAAGTTAAGATAATCATTTTAATTAAATTAAATAATAATAAGGGCAAAAATGTATTTTCATAGGTTTTATCAAAGTTGACTGTCAACTTTTTGGTCAAATGAACTAAAATTATGAGTTTTGAAAAAGAAAAAAATAGAGAGTAAAGGGATGAATTTTGAAAGACATTTATAAAGGTGACAAATCGTAAAAAAAGTGAGACTTTGGTGAAATTCTGCCTTATTTTTTTCATAATGGATTTTTGTTTAAGTTTTTAAGTGGAAATTGTAGAAAATGTCACATTTTCCAACTCACTTGGTGACAAAGTGACCGGTTTAATAACTTAAGTTTAAAATGCACTAAAGTAAGTAATTTTCAAAAATGCCCTTATTTTACACATTCTCTTTTTTACTTTAAAGTTTTCTGAGATTTTTTTTTTTCATCTTCCTCTGTAACAGACCTTCAATGGAGGATGGAGGTTGAACACCATAACATTATCAATTCATCTCCTTTGGATAATTAATTTTGTAGCGTTACGCAAACGCATTCGGGGGTCGATTTTGGAGCTTTTTTTTTGAATTTAAAACCCTAACTGGGTTTCTTTTCATTTGTTATCTGAGTCTTTTGTAAGTTTTTCTCTAGTTATATGAATTTTGATTCTAATTGAAAAGTCTCGGAGAAGAAATGAAAAGGCTCGGAAAAGTAATGAAAAGGCTCGGATAATTCATTAAAAGGCTCGGAGAAGTAATGAAATTAACAACAAAAAAAATTGTTGAAAAGTCTCGAAAATTAAATGAAAAGGCTCGGAGAAGTAATGAAAAGGCTCGAACAGTTCATTAAAAGGCTCGGAGAAGAAATAAAAAGACTTGGATATTCAAAATTAAAAAAAAAAATGATTGTTGAAAAGGCTCGGAGAATAAATGAAAAGTCTCGGAGACTAATTGAAAAGTATCGGAGACTAAATGAAAAGACTCGAGCTTTTTCAATTGTTCCCCGAGCCTTTTCATTTCTTCTCAGAGACTTTTCGACAATCATTTTTTTTTTTAATTTTGAATATCTGAGCCTTTTTATTTCTTCTCCGAGCCTTTTAATGAATTGCCCGAGCCTTTTCATTACTTCTCCGAGCCTTTTAATGAACTATCCGAGCCTTTTCATTACTTCTCCGAGCCTTTCCATTTATTTTTCGAGACTTTTCAACAATTTTTTTTTTGTTAATTTCATTACTTATCCAAGCCTTTTAATGAACTATCCGAGCCTTTTCATTTCTTCTCCGAGACTTTTCAATAATTTTTTTTTTTTTGTTAATTTCATTACTTCTCCGAGCCTTTTAATAAACTATCCGAGTCTTTTCATTACTTCTCCGAGCCTTTTCATTTCTTCTCCGAGACTTTTCAACAATATATATATATATATATTTTTTTTATTTTGAATCTCCGAGCCTTTTCATTTCTTATCCGAGCCTTTTAATGAACTATCCGAGCCTTTTCATTTCTTTTTCGAAACTTTTAATAAACTGTCCGAGCTTTTTTAAGCTCTGTCCGAGCCTTTCTAAGCTTTGTCCGAGACACTTTCAAGCTTTTTTAACAATTTTTTTTTGCTTCACACAATCTGTTTAAGGTTTACAAAAGAGTGTTTTAAATTGAAAAAAAAAAAACAACTAACAAGACGGTTTGTATCTCAGATGTAACTAACAAAGGCTGGGACATAAAAAAAGTCGCTATTGTGTTTGGTCATGGTCCACCGTCGTCCATTGATGGAGGATTTTGAAAGAAAAAAAAAAAACAAAATGGTGAAGAAGGTTACTGTGGGGGGTATTTTTGTCCGTTCACCATAATAGGTGCATTTTAAACTTAAGTTATTAAACCGGTGACTTTCTTACAAAGTCAGGCCCAAATAGTGACAAAAAAATTTTGAGCCCAAGTTTTTAATGGGTTTGTTGTTTTTTTTTTTAATTATTATTTATTTAAGATTTTTTTTTTTGTAATCTATTTATTTACGATTTTATTATTGAGAATTTTAATTTAAAGCCAAGATAATCATTTTAGCTAAATTAAATCCATTATGAAAAAAATACAAAATAAGAAAAAAAAAATTAATGGATTTTTATTGTTATTATTTATTTAAGTTTTTTTTTAATCTATTTATTTAAGATTTTATTATTGAGAATTTTATTTTTTTTCATTTTAATTTAAAGCTAAGATAATCATTTTAGTTAAATTAAATAGTAATAATGGCAAAAGTGTACTTTTATAGGTTTTATCAAAGTTGACTGTCAACTTTTTAGTCAAATGGATTAAAGTGATGAATTTTGAAAGACATTTATAAATGTGACAAATCGTAAAAAAAGTAGGACTTTTGTGAAGTATTTGAATGAAGAAATTTACTTCAATTTTATTTTTTTAGAGTGCATATCATATTACCACACTATGATGTTTAAGAGATTTGATTTGTTCTATCATATTTATCCATCTTGCACAAAAGACCAAAATGCAAAATATTCAATTTTTATTCAACAAATATCACTTTTCTATCTATCATGCTCAAATTAAAAGCTGTAACTTTGAACAAAAAATGTTGTAATTCTCATAAAGAGTCTTGTCAACTAATGCCCTGGATTCAATTATCGCTATCGACAATTGGCATAAAAATAAAATCATACAAAATTTTAAACTTACACAAACTCTTAACATTTTATAGTCAATTATATATCGGTATCCATAATTTACCTTAACGCAATAAAATATGAAATCCATCATAGTTTCCACTCACAAGAAGTTTTTTTTTTGGGTAATTTAATTTCTTTAAAATTATCTTTTAGGCTAGTTATCTGTTATTAGCTATATCATATAAGCAAGAAAATTAATAGCTGTAATTTGAACAAGACAATCTCCGAACAAGAGAATCTCAACTCATTCTATGCTGCTCAAATGTATATTCACAAGTCAAATGGTTGGCTATTTAAAGATACAGTCAAATTCAAATACATTCATATATATATATATATATATAATAAAAATATGCAAGATCTGAAATCTGTATCATTATAGAGTGATTTTGTAATGTTACATAATAAACTTTATAATATTAGAAAGTCAAATCCCGTACGAAAAAAAAAAAAAAAAAAACGTACGAAATCTCGTACCTGATCTTTACCTGGTATATTAATTTATACATTCTAATAAATTCCAATGTTTGAAAAACTATATTCAACTAACACAGATAGCTCCAATTATATTGTAATTGGAGACAATTAAGATTCTCATCAAAGTAAGTGGAGGTTCTGTTTCTGCACACACCTCGTTGTCTTTACTTTTTCCTACAATAGTGACAAAAAGATTCTAACCAAACCACTTCTGTTTATATATATCTATATGTTTCTTGGACAAAACACCTTGTTTTCATCACCATTGTTTGTCTGAGAAGCCAAGATTCTAACAATTGGGGCAATGCTTTCAAGCTTTGTAAGTTATAGAACAAGACATCTAGAAACTGCATTTTCAAAATTAGGAGTAATTAATTCCCATGCATCCAATTGGAAAATAGAGAAATTTTGGGGATTCAATTTGTTATAGTAGAGAAAAACTTCCATGAGACGATCTTATCTATAACTATTCAATTAAAAAAATTTCTTTTCTTTCGTCCAATCATATCTAATCTTGTTATCGCGTAACGTTTTTATAACATTATAGATATGACCATTTGTTTCCCTAGACCTCTCCGTCTTGAAATCCCTTTAAAACCCCATCAAGAATTCTGATTCAAACCATTTCTCATCTTTCTTATTCAACATTGCATACTATGGTTTTTTTTTTTTTTTTCCAATATAATTATTAGTGATTGATCCATTTAAGAGAGTCAAGAAAAATGGGAGCAAAGCTCAGCAGGCATTTGATGAGCAGATCATCAGAGAAGCAACATGGTACAAGAGCACTAGTAGTAAGCTCATCGAATAATAATAATGATCGAAAATCTTCATCGACGATCATGGAGATGATCAAGCCAGAGTGCTTGAAAACAAAGAAGGTGAAGAAAAAGAAGAAGAAGAAGAAGAGAGTACATGATGAGATAGACCCAGATGAGAAAAAGATAACAAAAGTGAGAAAACTGACTCTGGAGGAGTGGCTTTTGGCCTCACCTGCACCAGCTGGTATGAAATCTGCAGATCATCAACAGTGTTTTGGTAATAGTAGTACTGGTGGAGGAGGAGGAGGAGAGCTCTATGTTTTCAAACAATTCTCTAAAAAAGTGCACCCATCTTCATCATCTTCTTCAGATACTACTAAAGAAGTTGTAGCCACAACATCATCAATATCTAAGAAACCACCAAGAGATGAAGTTGATCAAAGTTTCTCCATTGATGATGGAGCCAGTGCCAATTTCTCTTCTTCAATGTGCAGAAGCAATCAAAGTGGGAGGTTGAAGAAGAGGGTGAGCTTCAAGTTGCCTGATGAGGCTGACATTATTGTATTTCACTCACCAGAGGACAAACTTGAGAGTAATTGAATTATCAATCGTCCTGATGATGTACAATAGTACTACTACTGGTTTTAATTTCTAGCTTCAAGAAATTATTGTGGTTTGATGCAGTTGGGTTTATGATGATGAGGTTGTGGTGTGTACCTTTGTTTTTGTTTTGAATTTGAAAAACATATTGAAAAATGTTTTTATGGGAAGTTTGTAGAGAAGCCTCATGAGCTACCCTTGGAAAGTTTGTATGCAGTTCAAAAATCTTTGATCAACATCAATTGTATGCACTGTCAAAAAAAACATCTGTAGTATGCAGATCAAAAGTTTGTATGCAATTCAATGAATTAACAAGACAAATAGGCAAATAGAATATAAATTTGCACCTGAAACTCACTGTCAGAAAAAGAAAATCAAATGTGTATATATATATATATATTGAAATCTTACACCAATCCTGTTAGAAGTGTTCTGAAATTTTATTAATTGTTACAAACACAGCCTGAAATGCAATTCTCACCATAAAAGTAGTCTCTTCACACTTTACGATTTAATGGATAAATGTGAGACTTGAACTTCTGTCACGGAATTAATAGGGAGTTGTCCAATCAAAACAAAAACCCATATTAATTTAAGTTAAGATTTTGGAATTAATTTTTTAAAATAATAATTATAATTATTTTAATGATCTTCAAACTTCTTGTTAATGATATGTTCAATGTCTTAACTCTCACAACGGTATTATTATAAGGTACATTTAAGAATCAATTTACAGAACTATTTTCAAGAAAGTTGAGATTGAAAATTCAATATATTTATATATTGCTTACAGAGTATCTCTATAAAAAATTCACGATTTGATCCATTAATTTTCCTTTATGTTTGAACTGGAGTTACTTTCTGACTGGTGAGTAGTTAGAGTTAACTTACCGGTCTTCAAAACATAATTGACTTTTTTTTTTTGGTTGTTGTTGTTGTAGTAAAGTACTTTTGATCATTTTTCTACTAAATATTAGAAACAAAGATAATTAGATACCTAAAGAGGTGGTGCTCCCTTTACCTTTCCACGCTAACGGTGTGATCAAGGGTTCAAGTCTTACTTTGCAATTTATAAATATATGTGATGATTTTTCTCTTTGGTATTGTGGGTGTTGTGGGAGTAGATTTCTTCCGGTTATGGGAGTAGATATTCGGACTGCGTATGTAGTATTTGATATGGACGGTTTTCTCTCCTATATTGTGGAGTAGATTTCTCTCGATTATAAGAGTAGATATCTGAACCGTACATATAGTACTTGATTGGTTAATCTTGACGTACCTTTAACCTAATTGGAGTCGGATTATTATTATTTTTTTTTAAGATACTTATAATTTTTAAAAAATTTGCATGTTCACCACGATGGATATTTGACGTTCGGGTTTGAGAGTACAAAATTTATACCTTGGAGAAGCACTCTTTTTTGTTAAGCCCTCTGCACTCTGTTGAAACTGTTGGGGACAACAGAAACTGATTTTTATATGTTTTAAATGGGAATATGGTAGCTTGTAAATAAGTGAAATTTACTGTTTCTTATCCATGTACTAATAGAATTATGCCTCTTAGATAAAAAAATTCTCTATATTTATGTTTATAAATTTATAATTTTTTTGGTTAAACCACAAGTGGTATAACAAAGGAGTGAGACTAATCCTGATCGGGGAAGGGAGTAGGGGCGAAGGCATTTGATAAGTAGTCTGGGTTGTAGCGCAGGCTAACTTTTTTGATTTTTTGTTTTTAAGTTAATATATATATATATATATATATAATTACATCTACTTCACTTATATTAGAGTGTAATAATTATATTTACTGCTATTATATTAGATTCTTATGAAATTACCCTTACTTTATAATTCTATTTACCAAACTAACCTAACTAAACACAGAAAATATGAAACACAAACAAAATACAACTTCTGAAAGCTAAACACGTTCCATGCAGACAAAGTTTCACTTCTCTCAAAATTTCTTGCAAACTGCAAGGTTGTCTATATGGAAAAAGAGATTACGGACACCATCGACTTATATTTCATATATAATAGATGAATTCGATGTTACGAAACCTTGTAAGACAAAATTGAGATAGTCCGTGACTATATTTGAATTGCATGTTTGTTTCTTATTTAGTCGTTATCTTTTAAAAAGTTTATGTATTTTGTTTAGAATATGAATTTTAAAGAGTAAGATTCATTATGTTCCCTTTTATCTAAGTGTATATTTAATTTTCAATTAATGCAATTTTCTCGTATTGACAATATTCGTTTTTTTCTTTTTTAATAAGTAGCCCACCTTATCATAACATCATGGCTTCGCCCCTAGGAGGGAGGCACATCCCTTAGCCAAGAGTTGTTCTAGAGCTGGATCGAACTCGGACAGAGTCCGAACGATTCGTCCGTCGTGGGGGTCGTTTTGCCACTGCGCCACAACCAACTTGGTTTATGTTTATAATTTGGTTAACTCTTTATGTAAAAATATATCATAATATAAAAAGATAAAAATAATTCACTTAATTGTCTGTCCATAAATTAGATCCTACGGTTGAGATTTGATGAATTAAGTAAAGTGAGACCATTGATGTTAACCAAATATTTTAACCTCCACGTTTGGCATACATCTGGAGGAACGTGACTGGTCCTAGTGGACCATGACTAAACCACAAAAGGGACAGTTGCAATCAATACAACGCATTAGGAACATTAAAAATTATCAATCCCGAAATATCTTTTTCATCGAAATAGTAGTTTTTTGGACAAAAATGCCCTCAAGTTTTACTAACCCAGACCTTCAGGAAAAATGTAGAGAGAAACCAAAAATTGAATTGTAAGTTTTGACATTCATTTTTTTTTTTCTTAAAATCATGATTTGACCTATTTTATATTTCCAGCAACTTTACAAGTTAACTTCCCATGATATTTTATTATTATTTAAAAAAATTAACGTGTTATCTTTAGTTTGTATTCTAAACGTAATCCTTTTTATATTTTTAGTGTGGTCATTCTTAATTTCAACATGCAATATTTAATTTATTTTTAAAATAATATGGAACATTTTTAAAAGACTTTTAAAATGATAAAAAATATCTAATTAGGTTTCATAATATGTCAGTAGAACCGTTTCGTTGATGATAACAAAGTTTGCTAAGAGTTATATTTTAATAATAATTCTTACCAATGTTTGAAAAATAAAATAAAATTAAAAATTAAAAATTAAAAATTAAAAAAAATTAAAAATTATAAATTATAAAAAAAAAAAAAAAAAAAAAAAAAGGATAAACTTAGTGGAGGGATGGAAGAAAGTATAACATTCAGTCATGGGTATTTTGGTCAACTCAATGACGAAAGCTGAGAAGAAGAGAAGTTATTGAAGTTCAATAAATTTAAATTTTACACTAATTTGAGGGGTGCCCACAAATCCAAAAAAGGCCAGTCTCTTTCTATATCACACACCTAACGTTCTTGTAGGTTCTTAAAAAAAGGAAGCTGCCTGGAAAACCCTTGCTTACTTCCAAAGCAAACCCACCTTCAGCCTCCCTCCCTTTCTGTCTACTTTCCCTTTTAAAAACCACTTCAAATATCTTTCAATCACTCATTCACTCTCTCTCTCTCTCGCTGTTTTGAAAAAACACTAATCATTTTTGTGATGGAGAAGATGTTGTTGGTTTGGGTTGTGATCATGGCTGCAGTGAGCTGCCTTGGTGGGAAGTTGGCTAATGCCCAGCTTCACCATGTCGTCGGTGGAGACCGCGGCTGGGAATCCTCTACCGATGTGGCTGCCTGGTCCTCCGGCAGAGTCTTCCGGGTCGGAGACAAAATCTGTAAGTTTTTATTGTAATAAATAATTAACTCATTTTGCAAGTCATTTATACATTAAATTACTAATATATGATGATAAATATTAATATGGTTTGGATTAATTAGTTAATATGTATAGTCTATTTTTTTTTTTCTTTTATAAAGGAAATTTTTGTTGAATTTATGAGATAAAGCTAAAATACAAACACATTATATTTGTTAAATAGCCTAATGTAGTGTTTATTTTCCAAACAAGACGGATTCGACCTTTTTTTTTTTTTTTTTTTTTTTAAGTACGACCTTAGTTAAATTAAAACTGGTAAGTTGAACTCTTTTATTAAGCTATAAGACAATGAATTAGAGGGGTTTTTATTTTATTCTTATTATCTTTTCTAATTATCTTCATTTTTTGGGGTTCCTCATTATCAATTTTAAAAAGATCACATGTGTCTCATGGCTCGTATTAATTAACAATATTACTACTTTATCAAAATCTGAAAAAAAAAGAAATGTGTTATTCATTTAAATTGTATTAAATTTATATAATTTAAATGAATGGATTAGAATATTACCATATCATTTGGACAAGTGGACAAAGTAGCATTACGATTGATTAACATTTTTTTTTTTTTTTTTTTCAATAGAGGATATACATGGTATTGTTTTCCATGAATAATAAGATATTTTAGTCACACGACAATTATGGCTTGTGTATGAGTTGTGATATTTATTTTGGCAGGGTTCACCTACTCCGCGGCACAGGAGAGCATTGCTGAGCTCAAGAGCAAAGAGGAATATGAATCGTGCGATGTAACAAATCCCATCAGGATGTTCACGGACGGTCTAAACAGCATCCTACTCGAAGGGGAAGGAATCCGATACTTTGTTAGCAGCAAGACCGACAGCTGCAAGAGCGGCCTAAAGCTACACGTGGAGGTGATGCCACAAGGGACTCCCGAGGCCCAAAATGTCACCACATCCAATTTCGGATCTGTTTCAACGTTGGCTGCCGCGCCTACAGTCCCAACCCCATCTGGCTCCGTCCATAGTAGCTATAGTTTTGCTTTGTTTTTGGTTGGGTTTTGGCTTTGCTATATGGGATTTTAAAAGGGTATTTATGTTTAGCTTGGTCCAGTATAACTCTAGCTTTGTTTTACTTTCATTTTGTATTTGGAAATCCACAAGAAAAGGAATGTATTTCAACAGTTATTTGGCGTGCTGGTAGTTTACTGAATACAGTCTGCCGTTGTGTTTATGTTAAATTTGGTGATTTTCAATGAGTTAATGAGCTCCATTTGTTTTGAAATTCAACGAAAAGTTCTTTCTTAATCAAGAAAGACACCGTTCGAACCCATAACTTACACTACATTTGGTAGAAGGGAGGGAGTATGAAGATGGATGAATTAAGAGAGAGTATGAGAGATGGAGAAGATAATATCTATCATTCATATTGTTTGGTATTGAAAAGAGGATTGAATGGATAGATTAGTATTTAATTTGTAAAATTACTATATTACCCTTAAAAAATTGAAAGGCAATGAAAAATTTAAGGTCATTATAGTTATTTCGCTCCAATTTTCTCTCTCTCCCATCCGCCCAAGGCAGATCAAATATTGTGGGCCCAGATAGATCCCACCTCCCTCCTCTTCTCTTCTCCTCTCCTTCCTCTCATCCCTCCAACCAAACAAAGAATTTAATCTCTCCCTCCCTCCATTTCTCCATCCAACCAAACACAACGTTAATGATATAGGTGTGAAGGACAATCATTAGAGCAGCTTCATTTCATTTCGTTAACGAAAAAATTCTTTTGAAATTATGAAAATCATTCTAAACCCTAGTTAAAAAGTGTTACAGCATTTCTCACAATCTCTTCCTATTTTCAAGCTAGATGAGTCCACATTTCTGTTTAACTTTTCTATCTGTTTGACAGATAGACGTGTCCATGACTCTTTAACTATACCAAACTAACTTCAAGGTGGCCCTGAAATCAATTTGAAATGCAATAAGACATAATAGCTTTACCAATATATTTGCACATCTATATCAAAAATAAAAAATAAAAAATAAAAAATTTGTACATCTTTTCTTAGCTTGTGGTAGTGGGTTAGTCCCACCACGTGCAATTATCAATATGTGTGAGAAGGATTGGTTCGGTGTTTTCGAAAAAACATGTATATACAACATTGCTTTCCATTTTAAGAAGATTAGGTTGGATAAGGAAAATGTAAATGCTAAATTTGTAACTGGAGCAAAGTGGCAGAAGACTTTGCAAGCTACAACAGCATGCAAACACAGAAAACATAAGCCCACAAACAGGGCTAAAAATAATATCCTTTACTACTTCATTCAAATTCCCTGGCTTTTCTTATAAACATCAGAGGCCAAGTCTGGCCAAAATGAGGTTACTACCATGGAAAAGGTAAGAAATCGATACCCGATAATCATTTCTCTCTCAGCACAACATAGTTAGATCCATTATTAGTCTTCTGGATCTTTGAAATTCTTCTCAGAATCTCTGCGAAAGCCTTCTTATCCTGCATCAATAAACCTTGTTAGGAATACATCTTTATATTTGGAAAAAAATGAGCGTGTTACTACAAAAACTGTACTTATTGTTTCAGGCCTTGAAGGTTCTCATACAGTGATCTGTGTTGAAAGTGACACAAACTGTACACAATTCATAATCCTAACCACGGATTATCAATCTTAACCCCACATAAGTCAGCTAGAACAAACATCGACATGCACATATCACAAGGCAAAATGAAGGTGGCCAGGAGAAGGTCTAAAAACACATGATAAAGCATACCTCAGAGGATTTTAGTCTTGCTTTAAAATTAGCAACCAGATCCTGTGTGGTCACGGGTGCCTTCTGCAACAGAACAGCCCTGATTTCTTCTTCAGTGACAGGACCAGTATTAGATGTTGCCCCAGCCATTTTTGATGCTGTTGGTGTAGCTTTTGTAGGCACACTACTTTTCGAGGCAGACACATTTTCGTCCTTTGTAGAAGGTTTTTGTTCCTGAATCCCATAAACCAATATATATATATATATATATATATATCATGTAAGTGAACCCCAAAATACCACGAAAACCTAAACTACAATACTATTAAATCAAGCAAGTCCATCAGAGGCAATGACATACATTTTCTGTCTTTACTTTCTTTGGAGGTGCAGCAGTAGATGCTTTGGCATCATCTCCATTTGATTTTCTCTTCCCCTTTGCTGATTTGGAAGCAGATGGAGTTCCCCGAGCAGATCCAGATGGAGCTGGTTTTGAAGGACTGTTGTCAACAGGTTCCTCCTTCTTAATTGTATCCTTCGGCTTTGGAGCCAGAACAGGGGACAAGTCAACATCATCATCAATCTAAACATGCCAAACAAAGACCCCCATCAATCAGAAAAGTTTGGTCAAATAAGGGTCAAAAGCTTATGCATTTCCAAGCCGTGCATTAAATTTATGGCTTTTGAGGCAACAAAGAAGCTAATGCCCATTACCACTCTGCAATGAACCACTTGTACAATTCATATAACGTCCATCTCTGTGTTTAATGATATTTGGTGTTTTTTAGCAAATCAACTTTGCTTAGACATCACAAAAGCTTACATCGTCGTCGTCGTCATCGTCATCCTCCGCATCTGAATCATTCAGCCCAGCAGCTTTCCCTAGCAGCTTCTTCAACTCTTTTCCTGATTTGCTCAGTCCTCCCTCTTCCTCTTCCTCCTCATCTTCTTCATCCTGCAAATACAAATAGCTATGATGCTTTAAGTGATGTGTAACAATTCTATATACGGGAGAAGGAAAGCAGATTCAATTGTCCAAAACCAATTGCTATATTCCTACTATCCTCTTAAGACCAAAATTGCACCTTACAAAAAATGAAAAATATGCATATAGACTAACCTGCTTAATTTCGGGAGGAGCAGGAACTTCAGGGGCCAAATCTTCCCGTTCCTCAGGATCATTACCAACAGCCTCATCGTCATCAGTGAAAATTTCTTCATGCTCCCAATCATCACCTAGACCAATAAACACATTGTGTTGAATCAGGAATATATCACCGATTCTACTAAAATAGCAACATAAGTCCTTCAGATAATATACACATATAACATAATTAGCATCACAATAAGAACCACAAATATTTGATTGCTAACAAATTTAACAGGTACTTATAAGACAAATTTGAAGAATTTTCTGACAGAAATAGAGGTTAAAGAAATTAGATATTTAAACCCCTTATAGTCCATGCTTCAGCTCAATGCCGTGTTAAGGTTAAATAAAAAAAAAAATGGTAGTCATATGATATTTAATTGTTTCATATCAACTGATGCCCTCAATAATGTTCTTAAGTTTAGATAGACTAGTTTATTCTGCAAACAGGACAATCAACTCACCCAAACTTCTTACGCTTTATGTAGTGAAACTTTCTTAGCACAATCAAAACCCTAACTATCAAGAAAAGGAATAAAAACTAATCACAGGTAAATTAATAACACCAGATGAAATTATAAAAAATAAAAAAAAAAATTTTAAAAAAAAAAAAAAAATTATCTTACTAAGCAAATGTTCTAATAACAAATTAGCTAAAGATTGCCCTGTAGACAGCCCAGCTGTTCCTAATAACAGAACTGTTAGATTTCTAATTTCCTTAAGAAGCAAGACTGGCTTAACTGCTATTCTTGCCATCTTGTTATTTGGGCCATACAATTAAATTAAGCAAATTAAGCATTACAATATGATATTGGTATTTGGTAATGAACTGACTTGAGATCATTTTCAGCAACATCTTTATCAAATGGAAAACAAGGTTCAATAAGTGCAAATGCTCACCCTTTTCAACATCATCATCATCCCAATCAAGATCACCACCCCTTGGACCTTCTTCATCATCATCGCCATTTCTTTTGTTGAGTCCAAGTCTATTCTTCCTGGCTGCCTCTTCTTCATCATCTTCCTCTCCCTTATCTGAGACGTGACCTTCATCATCATCACCACTTTTTTTACGTCCCCTTCCACCAGCTGGAGCACTTTCCTTCTCCTCAAACTTCTCCACTTCACCAAATGCAGCAGCTCCATTGTTTGCAGCTTTCATCATCCATCTTTCATATCCATCTGCAGTCTTCCTCCTGTTCTTCATCTTCTCTTCTGCTTCCTCTAAGGTAAGTTGCTTATATTGTAAAACCTTGTTGAAGTTATACCTATCACATGTCAAATAGTCATTACAACTACAACTGAGATTAACAAGATGACATTTGACGAAGCAAAAGTAACGAAATAGTTGAATCCATGACCAAAACTTGCTCCGAAGGAACAGTTTTTTCAAAGGTAACAATAATTCTTCAGATTCTTGCTTAAATAAAAAATAAAAAATAAAACAAAACCAATTCCACTAGGACTAGGACTCCTAAACTGACTTAAAATGGAAAATCTTGAAAAGTTATCAAAAAAGGCAAATTTGAGTTATTGACAAATCCTAAAAGAGCTTTTCTAAACAAATGCAGCAAAACAAATTTTACTGAAAAAGAAAATTCCTACTAAAAGTTATTCGGATCAAAAAATACTAGCCAAAAAGGAAAACAATAAAAACAAAGGCTGAAACGATCGAATTTGGGAAAAAACTGCAGTGCATCACTGTGGGTTACGGTATATTATGGGCCCCAAAATGGATATTGTTTGCTCCTTCACGGAAGCTTCCAAATGTGTCCTAACTCCTACATCAACATTATTTTCTACAATAAAGGATTTACATACTGCATTTAATACTGACTCATTAAAAAATCATCTTAAAGAGGGAACACATCTACACCTCGACTCAAATGCCTACCCACTAATACATAGTAATATGTACATGCATGTATACAGATACATAGGCATAGAGTTAGATATATGTCTCGCATACCAAGAACCAGCAGGAATAGCAACAAATTCTCTAGCATGCATCACTAGCAGGTAGTAAGTTGCTGACTGAGATCCTTCAAGATGACCATGGAACTGAAACTGGCCTGTTTCATCTTCTAAGAGCCATGGCTTATTCTTGTATTTCTCCTACATAACCCAAATATCCATTGATAAGAATAACCATGTCATGAGCCAAAAGAAATCAATATGCCACAAGAACTAGCTTTAATTGATTTTTAAAATAAGGCAGGGCAGAAGAGCCCGTTATATATGGAAATAGCATCCAATATGATGAGACATACAAATAGCCAGTGGCAGATGAACTTAAAAGTGTTGCCGGCCAGCAATACATATTTATAAAGTTCATATGCACAGTTTCATACTCAATACTCTCTGATTCCACAAGTTGATAAGTATTAATAATATACATACCCGAAAGTCGAAAGAGGTGAAAAAAAAAAAAAAAAAAAAAGAATAATGGCCAAAGTACAATAATGTCTTGAGCTTTTACAGGTGCAAAACTGAACATCAAACAGAAAGTTCATTTGTTGCAAATCTGAGTTATCAACCATGTCTGCTTTTAGAACAGAAAAGAACACAAAATAAACAACTCAATTGTTTCACTTCTTTAACATTAATTTCCAATGTTAAATGATTTAACTTCTGAAATGGTCTTAAAATTATAATGAGATAATATTATCAGGTACGGCCCAATAAACCAGTCAAAACTCCAACGACAACACTAAAAAGCACTAACATTCCTCAAACCTTATTCAAAAACACAAAACATCTCAAACATATTGTCTAGAATTCTAGAGCTATCATCGCAAAAAGGGAGTAGTACCCGCATTGCATCAGTAACTTGTCGTCCTTGTAGCCCTTCCTTGTGGAGAGTCCATTTGTTCTCGGCATTTTTCTTCTTCGAAAAATTTGGTAATCCGGTCACGAACCTACCAATGAAGTAGTTCTTATCGCTGCTAGCACTCGGTCGAACGTTATACTCCTAAAATTCGAAACATCCACAAACAAAAATCCCTCGAAATTCAGCTTCTAATAAAAACAAAAACTATAAAGCAAAAATAAATAAAACAGAAACCACACAACTGCTACAAATATAATTCAACAACAAAACCGCAGACGAATTCTGTTCACTTAACGAATTCTCTGGTTTCTTCACTAAATCGACACGATCAAATACGAATGAATCCAATAGAGAGAAAGAGATACGTACTCGAATCAAACGATTGACGACGACGCCACATTCGAAGCATTTGCTGCGGTTCTCGGCCATGGTTTTGCCACACGTCAAGCAGAGAGTCATGTGCTTGCAGTTGCTTCCGTACAAATCCGCCGTCGAGCCGCATCCGCTGCACGACGGCTTCAACAGTAGATCAACAGACATCGTTTCTCCCTCCCTTTCTTCTCTTCACTTCAAAACCAGGGACGATACTGTTAGGGTTTTCAAATAGAATTTTTATACAATAATTGTTTCGTTTCTCTATAGATTTTTGGGTTTTAGATCAAATGTCACTTTGTATCGAATAAATAGTGTTTTCAATCAAATACATTAAGAATTTATATATACATGTATATAAATAAAATATATAAGGAATATTATTTGTACTTTTTTTTTATTCAGGCTTATCGGCTCTTCCTCTTTCAAAGTAGACACGGCTGTTGTTGGGTTCTGGAAAATTATTATTTTACACGGTTATTTATTTATTAATAGATGAATAATTTATTAATTTAAAAAGCGTTTTATGTTATTTTGGTCTCTTTTAGTGTTCCGGTGCTCCTACTGTGATCGTTTCTTTTTTAGCGTGATGATATTAAAATTTTATTTTGTTTTGATATAATCACATATAACTCACAAATAATTATACGCAATTTATAAAATTTTGATGCATATTGAGCACATTTTAAATTATTATAGTGAAAATGATACAGTATTGAAATTGTCAAATGATTAAGAGATTATTTAAGGGGTAATGACTAATGAATATGACTATCTCTAATGATCATGATCAAGGGCGAAGGCAAAGGGGAGCCCATAGAGGCCACGGCCCTTGCCAATCAAAATTCAAGAAATTTTACTTATATTTATATTATTTTATTGTAATATGTAGATGATAATTTTAACTTGGCCCCCATATTTCATTGGTAAATTAGTTTCTTTCTTATTTAGTTATTTATTTTGCCAAGACAAAGTCAATCCCTTTTAGGATTTTATTTTTTTATGGTTTCATACATTAATTCTAATCTAATCTATATATATGGGTTCAACAACTACATATTTACTATATAGTTTATAAGACTAATTTTCAATCATTGAATTTTAATCCAAAGATATATAAGAATTAAAGATTTGAAAATTTAAAAGAAATTAAAATTTAAAGAAAATAACCACATCTCATAATTACCCCTGCAACTATAAATGAAATATATAGTAGTTAACATAATTCGTTTACTCGTAGTTTTTCGATTTGTCCATTAAGATTATTTTTTTGATTCCAAGATTTTAGGTTTGAGATTATAATTTAATAAATATTTTAATTTTATTTTCAAGCTTGTGTTATTATATATCTATTATTTGTTAGGTTGTTACTATAGTTTTGATAAATTTATTTTACTCATTTGTTATTTAAATTTGTTCACAAATACTTATAAGTTAATTTGGTTTGACATGAATATTATAAAGTTAAATTATAAGTGTATAAATAATCGTTTTGTAAATATATTACTGATACAAGATATTTTCTCATAAATTCTTTGATTAAGGAACTATTGAAAGAGATATTTCATTTATGCAACAAGATAAAAGATCATTTTCTCACAAATTCTGTGATTATGTATATTTAAATAGAAATCGCAAAGAAATTTAAATAAATTTAATTATAGATGATTTTTTAGAAACAAAATAGAGTCAAGTTCCATTTTGATTCTCTTTTTTTTTTTTTTTCTCAAAGTTAGTGTGATTATTATTATTATTTTGTATCATTACCTTAAAGACTAAACTATTACATTTTGGTATATTAATATATTTTTTTTTTCTTGGGTGACTTTTAATATTAGTTTCTATTTTAGCCCTCACAAATCCAAAATCCTAGTTTTGCCCCCGATCGTAATTCAAATGACAGTTGTGTTTGTACCAATGATTTCTCCAAAAAAAGGTCTTTCAAAGAGTGGTAACCTTAAATAACTACTTGCTACAAAATGTGGTGAAAATATACATTGTAAAAATTTAAGGATGATGTAGAATTCAATTTAGGTACAAAGAAAATGTAAACGACTTTAGATGTATTTTTTAGATGAGTTGAATTGAGAAAAGAAGAGTTGTAAGTAAAAGTTCATTAATATATATCATGAATTTTTATGTTCTATTTCTTTTATACAATTAACCAATTATTGATTTATATATCCGTTAGGCCTTAAATAATTTTTTTAAAAATTATTATCATATGTATTTAGCGAAGTTATTATTTTAGTACATTTGCCCGAGTTGGGATCAGAAGATTTTATTATTTAAGCAAGGTTATTATTATAGATGATAGTGGATTTCCCACATCCTAAAACACATCTCCACTTAATAGAGCTTTGCTTCATCTTTAAGTAAGTGATGCAAGTGGGGCTAGCTTTGAAGACTATATATATATATATATATATATAATATTTCTTTAATTAGGACCGTCCTGATTTTATAATTTCAGGACATCCAACCACAGCCACACATTCATAGTGGGCCCACAGCCCCACATTAACAAATACCCACACCCAATATGAATATGTGGTTGTGGTTGAACGTATTTAACTTATAATTTCAAGACGTCCTTACTATAGAACCACTATATATATAATAGTGGTCTCTCTATTTGTAAATGGATCAACTGAAGTTCAATACAAACAACAGAAAGTTAATATTCTCTCTATATTCTTCTCATCTTCTTTATTTATTTCATCGGTTCTTCAATTTATTTACAACACATTACTAGCACAATTGTATGTAAGTAAAAATGATCCTATGAAGGGTGATTTATTTACATTTAAATATTTGTATTTATTTATTTATACGCAATATATGAGACTTGCTATGGTTGTGTTAACACTCAACAGAACCTATATGTAGTTTTGGATTTGTTTATTATGCTCTTTAAATATTCGTATTTATTTATTTATACGCAATATATAAGACTGTCTAATAATGTGTCAACAGAACCTATATATAGTGCTGGATTTATTTATTATGCTCTTTAAATATTCGTATTTATTTATTTATACGTAATATATGAGACTGGTTGATGTTGTGGCGACAGAACCTATATATAGTTCTAGATTTATTTATTATGCTCTTTTAATATTCATATTTATTTATTTATACGCAATATATGAGATCAGCTAGACCGACTAACCAGAACTTGAAGTTTCTAGATTTATTATTATGAAGTTTAAGTTGGTGCGGTTTTACAAACCGATCAGAACCTGAAGTTTTGAATTTTAATTTCAATAAGAACTTGGAGTTATGGACTCATAATTATATACATGAATGTCATACTTTATTATTTGGAACCTGAAGTTTCAAATTTGAATTCAATATATATATAACTTGAAGTTATGAATTTGAATATCAAATATTATCAGAACCATAAATTCTGAATCTGATAAAGTTATAATTCTTTCTTCTCAAAAGTCAAATTGTAATTTCCATTCAGAACTTGAAATTTTTTGAATTTTAAGTATGAACCTATAGTTCATGGTTGAACCAGAAGTTCTAAAAATCAATATGATTCATGAATTTATTTTACCTCATATTTATGAAGTGATATATTTACATGTCATTCATTTGAGGAGTATCATTAAAGGATTTAAGATCATATGGATATCACATCTCAATGTTACAAATTTCTTTGATAACCCAAAAGACAAGCTGACTTCTTCAATTGGTGATGGATATGTTCATACCAATTAAATACTACTTGCAGTAGTATTATTATGTTAGTGTAACACCCTCAAATTCGGGACCCAACGAACCGGGTTGCTACATGAAACAGGACTTTTAAAAACCTTAATTCATATATATTCACAATTAGAATCATCAACAATATATCCACCAAAATACAATACCCAAACCTGATACCATCAATTACACTTAACTGCCAGATTCTACCTGTAATTACAACATTAAATAAATTGATTCCTTACAGTACGTATTCAAATGAAATTAAATCCTCCAATGGTACATATCCAACCATATGCTAATACAAACCCCATCCATTCTTAATCCATGAACTTAATCTGCAAAATGATGGTGACAAGAGGTGAGTTGTCAACTCGGTAATAAATTCATGCATAACATGTAAAATAAATAATCTTTGTAAAACATTTGCATTCAAAGCCTTTCTCATAAATCTTTCGGAAGATATTGATAAAATGGTTAAAGCAGTATTTAAAATCATATCCGTTCATGTTCTTAAATCATAAAGCATTTTGTAGAATAGTATAACAATATAAATTAAAAGATCATCTAATAATCATAGTTTAAAACACCATATTCGGATATTCACTTTATAGAATAGTAAACAATGTTTTTACAGTATAAATAATATTTTTTTTATAAACGGTGTTCATATAGTTTCATGGTATAAATGGTATTCTTTTTATAAAATAATAAGTATATAACTTTACGGTAAAAACAGTATTCTTTTTATAAAATGGTAAGCACATAGTTTTATAGTATAAACGGTAGTCTTTTTATAAAACGTTAAGCATATAGCTTTTCAGTATAAATAGTGTAATCAATATGTCAATTAGCTCATGTTCCATAGTGTCACAATTAACCCGAGTGACGCGGCAACAGTATGTCACAAGTACCCCAACAATATGTCACAAGTACCCATGTGACGCAGCAATAACAGTATGCGTGCACACAGAATCCCAGCTAGGCCAGTAACAATAACGATAACTACAGAACGATGAGCCAAAACAATTTTATACATTCACATATAATAAACTGGTAGTATTTTGTAAAGCATGTCGGTATATATAACAATAGAATTCTCAGTATAACATTTTCAATATAAATAACAATAATCAATTTGTATTGAAAATATGTAAGTAAGGAAATTAGTTCAAAGACACTTAATATGAAATACTTACAAAAACAATCTTACTTAAAATCAGTGAAATCTGTAAAAAATATTCCATAAATGAATTTACTCACTTTCCATATAAATGTTTGAAAACGTTGATGAGCTTATATATATACATTTTGGGAAAACATGATGCATTATGGATGAATTTACTTAACCTCAAACATGTACAAATCCATTCTAGCTTTAGAAATTCGAGAATCACTCAAACCTATCAATTATTACATTTAATTCACTGTCATAATCTCATAATCACAGCCATTTAAATCAACATGAGCTTCACATATATAAACCAAACTTAGAAATCTAATTTCTAGCTAATAATCACAAATGATCACCCTCTGGTCTACGATTTTTAATTAATTCTCTGCAACTCCAAATATTACGAAATTTGACATGGGTAATCTAGACATATAGGAAATACTACAGTAAAAATATTTATTCTGACTATTAGGTTATGATTATTTTTATCATACAAATATTTTTAAGCATGGGGTATACGCAAGAGTGAAGTCGATTCTGGTGACTAGGTTATGATCTGCACATTAAAGTATGATTAAATGGAGAAATGATACGATTTGTAATACCTTGGTTATAAGATTTTGGATGCTTGTAGTTAGAAATTAGTTCTGGGAACCAAGAGAAATTCCAAGTCAATAGGTCTATGTGTTTATGATATATGTTGTGTTTCATATACATGAAAATTCATTTTGGAGGAGTTTTATTTTGTTCGGTTTCTGATAAGTACTTTTTCAAGAGTTAAGGAAATTACTATGGTTTCATAGCACAACAATATTAAACCTCAAGTTACATACTAGAGTTATGGATTTGAAAATGAGTTACCTGTGTTTTATTGAAGATGAACTATGATTATTAGATGATCTTTTAATTTAGGGAAAAAATCGTTTTCCCCCCTAACCTTTACCCTATTATTGAAGTGAGGACATGGTTTGGTGAAATTGGCCTATCTGCCCTTTGAAATGAAAATATTATTGAAACTCCCCCTTCTGTTAGCTTTTTCGTTTCTGAACCCAACTCTGACATGTTTTTTTGGTGAAATGACCTAAATGCCCTCCTGTGCCTTTTAAAAACTGATTACACGTGATGCAACCACTTGCAATTTGTAAAAAGACCAAAATGCCCTCTAAATATAAAATTACAATTTTACCCTCTAATTAAAACCGTTGACACTCCCAACGGCTATATTCATGCAGTCCTCATCTATATAAACTTGCATATATACATATATTTCACATTCATCAACCATTCACAACACATTTCAAACACCCATTCCACTAGATTCACACAATAAACCATTCACAATTTCTACACCCTTATTCACATTTCATAAACATCTGAAACACAAATTCCTCCAGTTCAAACACCACAGCACCATACATTTCATAAACCATTCACACAAAATTTTGCACTCTTATTCACACACATCTGAAACAAAAAATCATACATTTCAAACACCATTCACACAGCTCCTATGGAAGGAAGTTCAAACACGATTAGTGAAGGAAGCAATATTAATGGTGGCTTTGTGATATTCAAAAACAAATTATGTAGATATGGTATGAAGGCTGGGGTTAGAATCTCAGAGTCAAGTCAAAATCCATGTAAGTTATTTTGTTACTGTGAAAAAAGGCAATACAACTTTTTTAAATGGTGGCAGCCAGACGAAATAGAATTTATAGGAAGTTTGCAATCACATGAAGAACGCAACAGAAATTCAACAGAAATTGGATAAATGAAAGGATGTGTAGACTAGAATCAAGTCTAAATGGATCTATACAAAACCTGGAAAGAAGTTTAAATAAAAGAATGCAAAACCTAGAGGGGAATTACGAATACAATTTTCAATCCGAGATGATAATGCTAGCTAATATGCTACTTTTTGGTCTCTCCATATATGTGTTTTATGTTAGTTTGATGAATATGTAATGCACTTGACCTATGTAATCAAAAAATAATTTCAGTTACATACATAATGCAAACTTGAGCACAAAAGCACTATACATTGCATTTCAGTGCATATATAAAGATGTTCACATAACCATTCATCAAAAGTTGCTGACATTTACTATAACCTAACAGTTGAGAATTGCTACCAACATATTAACAGTACCATAATAGTTCAGATTTGTTCACCTAACAGTACCATAATACCAACAGTTCAGACTAAGAGTTCAGAGTTGCTACCAACATTAATGGTAGTTACAAAAATACTGCATGCAACAGTAATATTAACAGTTGGTACCAAAATAACAAAATAACACTAACAGTTAAGATCCTGAGTCAACTGAGATTTTGCTTGAGTATAAGTCTGAACTTTTGTGGGCTGTGAGGAACCAACATTTGCCTGTCTTTTGTCTGCCTTTCCTTTTTCTGCCCTCTGTCTCTGTTCAATAATAACCTAAAATCAGAATTCCATCAATTTAATCAATCATGCATGCCATAAAAGTGGGTGGTTCAGTACAAACCTTAGTGGAAGGGTGTGAAGAAGTGGTAGCACTTTGTGATTGTAAGGAGGACACACTAACATCTGTTGTGTTTGGCACCTTCTGTTTATGTAAAAAAAATCAAAAAACAAATATATATTAAAAGAAAATAATACCATTTAAAAAAAAAAAGAAAAAAAAAATGACAACCAACATTTTAGTTACCTTGGTGGTACCAGAAGTGTTTTCACTTTTACAAGACCTTGAGTTATGTCCAGGCTGCTTGCAATTTCCATACACAACAATACCAGTTTTAGCTGCCTTTTGTTTCTCACCTGATTCCCTCTTCCTTACCAGCCTTAGCTTGCCTGGTAACTTTTTCAATGGTGGTGCATGAACATGTGATATATCAAGATCAGCCCATACACACAAGTCTGGAATGGGATGGATCATAGAATTGTAGGTTCTTAGAAAGGCAGACTTGGATAACATTGGGTCAATAAATCCAGCTAAGTTGTCCTGATCACCATGAACTCCAAAATGGTATCTAATCCCTGCCAATGCATGACTGCATGGCACCCCACTAACTTGCCACTGGCCACACTCATAAGTTTTTTCAAGTAAGTTGGCAGTGTATGCCCTACCTGCACCCAACATCTCATATTTCCCCCCACCTGAATGTATGGTCTTAAGGATTCTACTCTCCTCACTGTTTTCTAAAATCTTCTTGTTAACAGATGGTGGTATATCAGTTTTCCATATGTTGCTCTCATCTTTCCGTAATTGGAATCTACTCATCACTAGTCTCCTAATGAATTCCATCAACTGTAAATACGTCCTAGACCTAAAATCCTTGAGCATGCTATTGAAAGCTTCTGTCATATTGTTAGTCATACTTTCACATTTGATTGAAGCATCAAATGCATGCCTAGACCAGTGACAAGGTTCAATTTCACTAGGTATTTTATTGCCTTAGGATTTATACTACCTATATCTGCCAATAACTTCTTAAACTCAAACCTATCAAATGTATTTGCTGCTTTTCAGAATAAGTTCTTTAATTTTTGTCCACCATATGAGACCCTAAAATTTGAATAAATATGTCTTGCACAAAACCTGATTAAAAATATATATATATATTTCAGTGCATGCATATATATAATAGTGCATTTAGGTAAATATATATATAAAACAATGCATATATATATAACGGTTCATATATAAAAACAGTGCATATCTATTTATATATTTCAGTGCATGTATAAAAACAGTGCATATATATATATATATATATATTTCGGTGCATATACAAACAGTGCATATCTATTTATATATTTTAGTGCATGTATAAAAACAGTGCAAATATATAAAACAGTGTATATATATATATATTTCGGTGCATATACAAACAGTGCATATCTATTTATATATTTCAGTGCATATAAATAACAGTGCATATATATATATATATTTCAGTGCATATATAACGGTGCATATATAAAGCAGTTCATATATAAAACAATGCATATATATATTTCAGTGCATATATAAAGCAGTGCATTACATAAAACGTATTAGCAATATACATAATGCTTGCACATGGCTATTGCATCTTCAAAGCACCAATGACCCCCTTCTGCCTATCACTCATGAAGTAAATTGGCTTTCCATCAGGGTACCTCAAGAAAACCCTTAACTACTCTAGAAACCAAGACCAACTGAAAAATGTTTCTCCTTCATAGATGTAGTAAGCCAGTGGGTACAAACCACTGTTTGCATCTAGTGTAATTGTTGACAGAAGTACTCCTCTATATGGACCTTTCAAATGACACCCATCGATGCCAATGAAAGGCCTACATCCCTCCAAAAAAAACCCTTCCTCTGTGCATCAAAGCTCACAAACATTTGGAAGGTTGATGTCTTCTCCAGAAGTTGAATGTATGCTGCTGAACCAGGGTTGCACTGCTGCACCATTAATGCATATGCCTTAAGATGCTTAAAACAACCCTCATGCTCTTTTAAGCAGCACCTCTAACGCCTTCTTTTTGGCCTTGTACAATCTCTGAGTATCAACTACAACACTGAATTGATCTCTCAATAAATCCGAGATCACACCTGCTTGGATTCCAGGATTACTCTTCACAAGAGCTTGGAACTTCCCAGCTATCCACTTAGACCTTGCCTCTTTACTTTTGTAAATCTTATGAAAAGTATGCTCACTCTTGTTGGTCTTCACTTGCATTGTTGTATTATCACCAACATTAGAAGCATGAATCCTCCATGGACAACCCTTGGCCATACATGCCCATGTTAGTCTATTTTTATCATTCTTAATTTTGTTGAAGTTAAACCCCTCATGAATAGCAAAATCAGTCAACAATGACCTCAAACTATAAACAATGTCATGTGTTTGTCCAACCTCAAACCTTATTGGACATCTTACTAGTTGCTTGAATGAGTTACTCTTTACCACCCTAGCTAGTCTAGCATCAGAAACCTCATCACCCGAGTCATTACCGTATTCATCATCACTTTTCGATTGGTACCCTTCAAATAAATCTTCATATTCATATGTATCCTCACACACTTCCTAAGGAACCTCAGATACCACAGCTAGTGCATTCAGACCAGAAGACTCATTATCACTAGCCCTCCTACCAGGAGACTCATCATCACTAGAATCATCACCTAACCTAACCTCATCTTCATATGGACCCTTATTATCACCCTCATTATCACCAAACAAATCTTGCTCAAAACCACTAAAAGCTACATCTAGGATGTCACCCATGAACCTAGGGGGTGTGCTACAAGAGGCTTCAAAATCTGCTAGAGCTAGGATATAAGACCTCTTTTCTATTTCAAACATTATTTGAGTTTGCTTATGTTCAGTAAACCAACTAAACACTTCTAAGATATCATTGTCTGTATACACCTCCTTCTTCTCACTTGACCAAGGCAAGTAAACCTAAACAGAGTAATCATCTTCAGACACCTTATCACTACCAGTTTGTTTTTCAAACAATGTATGCAACATCTTACTAATGTGGTCAACATCACAAGTACCAAGCTGAACCACCTTAGTATCGATAGTAACATATATTTCAAAAACATCCAGACCCATTGAAACTGTGAACAAAATACAACATACAGCATTCATCATACATCAATATCACACATAAAATATAAATAGATAAATATAATATCAGAAATTTAACATATATACAAATATATCAGACATATCAGACATGAATATATACATCAATATCACACAAAATATACTTTAACATATATCAGACATATCAGACATATCAATATCACACAAAATATAAATAGATACATATAATATCAGAACTTCAACATATATACATATATATCAGACATCTCAGACGTGAATATAAATATCAATATCACACAAAATATAAATAGATACATATAATATCAGAACTTTAACATATATATATCAGACATCTCAGACATGAATATATACATCAATATCACACATCAAATATAAATAGATACATATAATATCAGAACTTTATCATATATACATATATATTAGACATATCAGACATGAAAAATATACATCAATATCAGAACTTTAACATATGTTATGTAATCGAAAATATATACATAAATATCAGAAAACGTTAACATAAGTTACACAAAAACAAAGCAACTAACTTGATTACACCATATAAAACCCTGATTATACCATTTTTCATGTATAACTACCATCAATAAATCAATGGCACCATCAATCTAACAGGTGACAACTACAAACTCAAAAAACCCAAATATTTTGACATACAAACCCTAAATCATGGCCGATATACACAAAAAACTATGTCAAATGCAACCATGCATGCAAATTTATGTGTAATAGCAATAAACTATACAATCACTAAAAAATGAACATGAGTTGAATATATGAATCTTCAATTCAAAACGAAACAGATTACCTCTTTGACAGAGTGTGCTTCCAAAAACCCCTCTTCTGTAATTGAATAAACACTAACCCATGTCTAAATCAATCAATGAAACAACAAAATCTAGTTTTTATTTTAGGATTTGGTGATGATAGGCTTGATTTTGGCTCGAAGGTTTGTGAGATTATGACTGTTTTGTTGAGAGAAAAAGTGAGAAGTTGAACGAAATAATATGGAAGCTTCTGGGACCATCAGCCTTTGTTAAGACATATCTTTTGGGTGGGACAAGTGATGTGGCCTCATGCCCTTCACTCAATTTTTTATATATTATTAATTATAAATGTCAAATGACTTATATGCCCTTCAGTATAATCTAGATTCAGTGTGCCACCATGAGTTTACTCATTTGCCCTTCAATAGTTACAGTCAATGTCCAAGTTAAACGGTCTTCCTAACAGAAGGGGGGCTTTGTAGAATAACTCAATTTCGGGGGGAGGGGGTGTTAATGGCCAATACTTAGAAACTCTGTCCTCACTTTTCTAATATAGCAAACCTCAGGGGTGGGGGGAGGGGGGGGGGGGGGGAATGATTAAATCCTTTTAATTTATATTGTTATACTGTTTTACGAAATGCTTTATGATTTAAGAACATGAACGGGTATGATTTTAAATATTGCTTCAACTGTTTTATCAATATCTTTCGCAAGGTTTATGAGAAAGGCTCTGAATGCAAAGGTTTTACAAAGATTATTTATTTTACATGTTATGCATGAATTTATTTACCGAGTTGACAACTCACCCCTTGTCACCATCATTTAGCATATTGAGTTCATGGATTTAGAATGGATGGAGTTTGCATTAGCATATGGTTGGATATGTACCGTTAGAGGATTTAATTTCATTTGTATACGTACTGTAAGGAATCAATTTATTTAATGTTGTAATTTCAGGTAGAGTCTGGTAGTTTAGTGTAATTGATGGTATCAGGTTTGGATATTGTATTTTGGTGGATATATTGTTGATGATTCTAATTGTGAATATATATGAATTAAAGTTTTTAAAAGTCCTGTTTCACGTAGCAACCCGGTCCGTTGGGTCCCGGATTTAGGGGTGTTACAGTTAGTATGTTAAAAAGTCCTTTAAATTTCAAGTAAAATATATCCTAATTTGATATATACTTTTTGATTCTTTTGTCTATTATGCATTTTGTTTTTCTTCATGAAGCATACAATATGAATCTAAACTATAAATTGAGGGTTATTGAAAAGCTAGAAGCAGTAGATATATGTCTACCCAATAGTGCAACAACTCATACAATTCTACAGAGTCAAATATTTTATGAATTTGACTTTGCTCAGAGCAAATGCTAATACTGTATCAGATCTAACATATCTGATAGAAGACTCTGGAAAAGCCATGATATTGTTACCAAACAATACTAAATTATATATTAATGATGCATTATATTCAAGCAGACACAGAAGAAATCAACTTAGTTTCAAAGATATATGGAGGAATGGATATCATATTGAAACTATAAATAGTGAGAATATTGAATATCTGTGCATTACTTCTCATGATTCAGGCTAGAAACTCATTATAGAAAAGTTGTGTGCTTTATCATCTGGATTATATTCTACTATTATAAAATGTGTAGAAGTTTATGCAATTATAAATAAGAGATTCTCATATTCAAAAATGTTTATACTTTGGCATGACCGTTTCAATCACCCAAGATCTACAATGATGTGTAGAATCATTAAAAATTCTCATGGACATCCATTAAAGAACCAGAAGATTCTTTTAATTCATGAGAATTTATGTACTGCATGTTCACAAGGGGAATTAGCAATAAAACCATCTTATTTTAAAGTTGGTTTTGAATCCCCATCATTCTTACAAAGAATTCAATGGGATATATGTGGAACTATTCATCTACCAAGTGGACAATTTTGCTATTTTACGGTTCTGATTGATGCATATGTCAGATGGTCACATGTTTGCTTATTATCAACACGTAATGTTGTTTTTGCAAGATTACTTGCACATATTATCAGGCTTCGAGCACATTTTCCCGATTATCCTATTAAGTTAATACGCTTTAATAATGTTGGTGAATTTACTTCCAAGGCATTTGATGAATATTGCAAAGTGGCTGAGATTGATGTTAAATATCCAGTTCCACATGTTCATACTCAGAATAGATTAGCAGAATCACTTATTAAACGTGTCCAGTTAATTGCAAGAACTTTATTATTATGAACACAATAACAAATTTCTATATAGGGGCAAGCTATTTTACATGTTGCTGCATTAATCCATCTTCGACCTACTGCTTATCATTAATATTCACCAGTATAGTTTGTATTTGGCCATCAGCCGGATATATCCCATTTACGTACTTTTGGTTGTGCGATATATGTCCCAATTGTACCAACACAAAAAACTAAAGTAGGACCCCAAAGGCGCTTGGGATATATGTTTGTCTTGATTCACTATCAATTATTAGATATCTGAAACCTGACTGGTGATATTTTTACAGCATGATTTACAGATTGTCATTTTGATGAGACAAATTTTCCATCATTAGGGGAAAGAAAAACTTCTTTTAAAGAGAAGCGTGAACTTTTTTGGAAAGTTCATAGTTTAACTCATTTAGACCTATACACATCTCAATGTGAGAACAAAGTACACAAGATAGTTCATCTTTAAAAAATAGCAAATCAGTTACCAGATGCATTTACAGATGCTACTAGGATAACAAAATCATACATCCTAGTTGTTAATGTACCAATATGGGTGATTGTTCCAGAAAAACAATATAAACAAATGATAGCAAAAGAATCATTTATTGCACGCCAGAAGCGTGGTAGACAATTTGGTTCAAAAGATATTGTTTCTCGAAAGAGGAAAATAAATAGAACCACTTTTTCTAAAGAGTTAAATGTCCCTGAAGAGACACAAGTCACTAAAGTGACAAAAGCTCCCATAGGGAAAGCATTTTAGAAGAGATACAAGAATGTAGAAATGAGGAAATTTCTATAAATTATACAATAGAAATGTGGAATCGTAAAGAAACAATCATCGATGATATATTTTCATACACAGTGGCAACTGAAAATATAAATGATGATTATGAATCTCATAATCTCTATGACTGTAGACAGATGTCTTATTGGCCTAAATGGAAAAATGCAATTCAAATAGAACTGACTTCATTAGCCAAACGTAAGGTATTTGGATCAATAATCCAGATGCTTGAAGACGTCAAACTTGTTGGATACAAATGGATTTTTATATGAAAATGTAATGAGAAAAATGAGGTCGTGAGATATAAGGCACGACTCGTAGCATAAGGTTTTTTGTAGAGACCTAGTATCGATTTTGATGAAACATATTTACTAGTGATGGATACAATTACATTTCGATTTCTGATAGGCTTTGCTGTATTGGAAAGACTTGAAATGCGTCTGATGGACGTAGTGACTGCTTATTTATATGTTTTACTCGATTCAGATATTTACATGAAAATCTCTAACGGATTTAAAATGCTAGAAGTATGTAACTTAAGATCCCATAATTTTTATTTGATAAAATTACAAAGGTTTTTGTATGGATTAAAACAATTTGAACGGATGTGGTATAACCGTCTCAATGAATATTTGATAAAAGAAGGGTATATTAATAATCTTATATGCCCATGTGTCTTCATAAAGAAATAAAAATCTAGATTTGCTATCATAGCAGTTTATGTTGATGATATGAATTTAATTGGAACTCCTGGAGAGCTCTTGAAAACTGCTGAATATTTAAAAAAAGAATTCGAAATGAAAGATCTGGGAAATACAAAATATTATCTTGGCTTGGGGATCGAGCATAGATCAAATTGAATACTTGTCCATCAATCCGCATATATTGAAAGGATTTTAAAAAGATTCCATATGGATAATGTTCATCCATTAACTACTCCTATGGTTGTTAGAACTCTTGATCCTAAAAAGAATTCATTCCGTCCAATAGAAAATTGTGAAAAGATACTTGGTCCTGAAATACCATATCTTAATGCAATTGATGTTTTGTTATATCTAGCTCGATGTACTATGGTCGGATATTGCATTCTCAATGAATGTACTTGCTAGATTCAATTCAGCACCAACTCGAAAACATTGTAATGAGATTAAACATTTTTTTGTTACCTTAGTAGAATGAAAGATTTAGGATTATTTTATACAAAATCTAACAATTTTTCAGGTTTACTTGATTATGTTAATGTCAAATATCTATCTGATCCCCATAAAGCTCGTTCACAAAGGAGATATATTTTTACCTATAATGGCATAGCAATATCATGGCGCTCCACAATGCAAACTTTAGTTACTACATCCTCTAATCATTATGAGATCATCGCACTTCATGAAGCAAGTTGACAATGTGTTTGGCTAGGTCAGTTATTCATCATATTCAAAATACTTGTGGATTTTCATTATCTACAGAAATGCCAATATCGATATTTGAAGATAACGCAGCTTGTATTGCTCAAATTAGAGGGGGATATATCAAAAGAGATATAACCAAACATATTTCTCTTAAATTCTTCTATACTCATGAACTTCAACAAAACCGACAAATTAATGTTAAGTAAATACTGTCTACAGATAATTTTACAAATCTTTTTACCAAAACATTACCTACATCAGCATTTGAGAAATTGGTATTTGAAATAGGCATGCGTTGGCTCTTTATATTACAAGATTAATGCTAAAGTTTTGTATAGGGGGAGCGTTCAATCGGGAGCAAAGATTTGAATGGACATATGTGCACTATACTCTTTTTCTTTTCGATCAGGTTTTGTCACACTGGGTTTTTTTGACAAGGTTTTTAATGAGACGGTTTTGAGAACGTCTAACACCATAAGATCCAGAAGATCATTCAAATACAAATGGTGGAAATCCAAGAGGGGGTATAATAGATAATGGTGGATTTCTCGCTGCCTAAAACACCTCACCACTTGATAGAGCTTTTCTTTATCTTTAAGTAAGTGATGCAAGTGGGGCTAGCTTTGAAGACTATATATATATATATATATATATGTATGTATGTATATATATAGTGGTCTCTCTATTTATAAATGGATCGGCTGAAGTTCAATTCAAATAATAGATAGTCAATATTCTCTCTATATTCTTCTCATCTTCTTTATTTATTTCATCGGTTCTTCAGTTTATTTACAACAATTATTAGTTTATTGAACACTCATTTATCGAGGTTTTATTGAGATAAATCAAATCGAACCAAACTTAAAAATTGTATATTTTCTTTTGGATTCAGGACATTAAAACTCTTTTTCTAGTCGAGTCATTGTATTATGGTCAATCCAATTCATACAAACGAAAATCAAGCTTAGAGCATCTCCAATGCAAAAGTGGCTTGCATACCAATAATTGTTGATATGACAACAATGTCAAGAAACTTGCTTCCTATATGGTATAAAAATAGACTTGATAGACAATCAACTTAAAATTTGATCTCAAATGCTTCTGTCTAAAACACTTTTTTTTTAATGACGTGTTTATTTTTTTTTCCTGTTTTATTTTTTATTTTATTTCCTTACCAAAAATAGATGAAAACTTAATATCAGTTTTAAATACTTGCTGAGTCAAGCGAAAAAATAGCTATGCAACAAACTGTCTGAAAGTAGAAAGTCATGTTGACAATGTCTAATTTTTTTTTTTTTTTTTGCCACGTAGCTTAAGGTTGAATATGCACAACTGTATTGGAGAAAAATTTATTAACAGAATGTCTATTAATCCTACTTGGCATTTTTTTTTTTTTCACAAGCCACTCTTGCATTGGAGATGCTCTTATGTAACTGAAATATATTTTAGTTTACCCAAAAACTGAGTTGAATTGAAAAACCAAGAAAATATTTTTTTTTATATATATATATATATATATATAAAATAAAGTGTGTTAAGTTAATATACATTTCTTTTATCAAATACTATATATAGTTTACTTTTCAGAAGAAAAAAAAATTTATATATAGTTTCGATTATATTTTTTTATTAACATTGGATGAACTTTGGTTAGTATTTTGTTTATATTTTAGATTTTGAATTATGATGGAATGTATTATTTTGATTTTTGAATTATGAATAAAATGTACTGTGAATAGTTTACACTTTGAACACTTATTTGACTATTAATAAGATTATGTTTATTTATTTATTTATTATTATTACTTTTTTTTTTTTTTTTTTTTACGTGGAAAGGTAACGAAATACCCAAAATCAATTTTTATAAATCACTTTTAAATATGGAAAGTTTATCAAACAAGGAGATCGATTATTAATATAAATTTTTTTAAGGGTACGGATATTGACATACATAAAACTTATTAGTAAACCTATTTTTATAAGTACACCCGTATCTAAAATTTAAAAAATAAATATTACTATAAGCACCCATTCTAATGTAAATAGTACTTTCATTGAAATAAATATATTCATTTTAATATATATTATTTATAAACACTCTTAAATTATTATCATACCCAATTTATAAAAAAAAAAATCATATTATTTTTGGAATTAAATCATCTTTTAATGATGGTACAATTTACTTTTAGAAATATCTCGAATGCTGAAGCCTTATAAAAGGGAATATGTGGAACCGTACATAGAGTCATGATATTTTCAATTTGGAATTCTCTTTTTCATACAACTATCTTAATATATATATATATATATATATTATTGATATCTACGACTATCTAAAAAAAAAAAAAACTTGTTAATATTTACGACTATCGTTAAAAAAAAAAAAAATTGTTTATCGATAGAGTTTATAACTACACATAAAAGAAAGACAAAAACAATATAATAATCATGTGAGGATGAGAAAGTTTGATATTTAAAATAAAATTAGAGTTTAATTAGGATTTATCATAAAAATTAGGGTTTATCATATGTTAGGATTTATCATAAGTTTTTTTTTTTAAAGGTAATTTTTTTTTTTAATAAAGAAATATAGTTGAAGATATGTGTGTAATCAATAAGTGTATATAGTATTTGATTTATTTTTAATTAAAATAATTTGTCCTTATTCGTAAATTTCTATTGGGATATTTTTGGGATATTTTTATAATTAAATTTTTAAATAAAATATGGGTGTACTAATAAGTTTTATGGGTGTCAATATCAACACCCTTTTTTAAATGTCCAAAACTATAGTAAACCAAATAGAATTGAACTTGAAAAAAAAATCGAGTCAAATCAAATTAATATGTTTTGGAGGGTATTATTACTAAAGTCCCTATTTTTTTCACGATTTATCACATTTTTAAATGTCTTTACCATATTAGTTTTTTTAATCCATTGTTTTTTCAAAATACATCACTTTAGTCCATTTGACCAAACTAACAATCAACTATAACAGAATGTGTAAAAATACAATTATATCCTTTATTGTTATTTTTAAAATTTGTTCTTCCAGTCCCTATTTGTTCTTCCAGTCCCTATAGTTTCATTAATAGCAGGTCAACCCCTGAAAAAAAAAATTAAAACACCACCATCAAGGATTGAACCTTCAACCTTGAGGTTAAAAGCCAAAAGCTCTAACCAACTGAGCTACTCAAACTCATTGTTTATAGTTTGTTGATTTAAATGTATATATATATAATTTGTTTAAACTAATTTAAATTTGTTTATATAATTTAAATGAACTCATATTTAATAGTAATATATAAAATCATATTTATGAAAATGAATTTTTTTTTTCCTTTTTGTTTCCTTTTTTCCTTTTGTTATGTTATTTTCTTTTTCATTTTCATAAATATATTTTTATATATTATTATATATGAGTTTATTTTAAATTATATAAATATGATTTTTTATTATTATTATTATTATTGTTATTATTATTATTATTATTATCATATTTAGATAATTTAAAATAAAATCATATATAATAATAATATATATAAATATATTTATGAAAAAAGAAAAAGAAAATAACAAAACAAAAGGAAAAAAAGGAAAAAAAAAAAGGAATTTTTTTTTTATTGTTTCTCTTCTTTTTTTTTTTGTTGATTTTTGTTTTCCCTTTTTCAATTTATGGGCTTTGATTTTATGGGTTTTTTTATTTTTATTTTATTTTATTTTTTATTTTTATCAAATTGAAATAATATATTTTTTTAAAAGGAAAAAAATACAAAAAAAGAAAAAAAGAAAGAAAAAAATTTACGAGCTTTGATTTTCTGGATTTTCTGGGTTTGTTTTATTTTGTTATTTTCTTTTTCATTTTCATAAATATGTTATTATATATTGTTATTAAATATGATTTTATTTTAAATTATATAAATAGATTTAATTTAGTTTAAACAAATTATATAACTATGTATGTATACATATAAATCAACAAATTATCAACAATGAGCTAGAGTAGCTCAATTGGTTAGAGCATATGGCTTTTAACCTCAAGGTTGGAGGTTCGATCCCTGATGGAGACGTTTTAAATTTTTTCAGGGGTGGAGAATTTTTTTTTAAAAAATAACAATAAATGTTAAAATTGTATTTTTACACATTCTGTTATAGTTGACCGTTAGTTGTTTGGTCAAATGGACTAAAGTGATGTATTTTGAATAAATAAAGGACTAAAGTGAATAATATGTCAAAGACGTTTAAAAAGGTAACAATTCGTGAAAAAGTAGGGATTTTAGTGATAATACCCCTATGTTTTTGTGAGTCAATTTGATTAAAAAAAATGAAAACCGATTATATATGATACTAGTAATCGAACCGATCTGAAGTGTCCACCCTTACTTTTTTCTTACTTTTAGTCACGAACTCATAGGTGGCTCCCATTGGATCAAATTGAGCACCAGGTGTTAGGACTTATTAATTTTTATTTATTTATTTATTTATAGGATACTACTTATTATTTTTGAAACTAATAGTGCACGGTATGTATAAAACTATCTAGAGGAGAGGTGAATAGATTTTATTCGATTTTACCCAATTTTCGTTATAAGTTAATATTCCGAAAATACCCCTATATAGTCAAAATAAAATATCAAGTGTAATAAGTGCGGAATTATAAATGACACAAGATATTTACGTGGAAACCCTCACGGAAAAAACCACAGGCTGTTATGTGTGCCACACACGAATCTCGAATCCACTAATGACAATGGAGATTACAACCTAATCCCGGTATGTAACTCACCACCACTACCTAATCCCGGTATGAGTGAACCTAGTCCAATTGCTTATGATTTAAGCTACCTAATCCCAGAAGCTACACAAGTCTTACTTCTCAATGAAGAGATAAAAGGCCCTATGTGAATATATGATGATATTGAAAGAGCAAGCAAAGCTATGGAACCTTAGATGCTTATCTAGAATGATAATATGACAATTAATTCATTCTTAGATATCAATAGCTAAATGACATGTCATAAAACTTAGATAAACATAGATTATGAAAACCTAGAAAGCTATCACAATACAATACTCAATCAATACACCACATACAATCTCTATCTTGTAACTAGAATAATATTCTAAGAGCATACAAGTAATAAAAGAGATGGCTTGATAAGAAAGACACTAAAATTATATGAAGTTAGTGAAAAACTTACTAAGCAAGATGTGATAATGCAAAACCATGCATGGATGCATCCTATATGGTCATAGATGATGCTATATGAACTTTTATGCACAAAGGAATGACTTTGAGTGTTTAGAGGTGAGTTCTTATGAATTTTTCTCTTGAAATATGTTATAAGGGAAAAATATGTTTTTTGAACTCTTAAGAACGACCTAAAATGAAAGAGACATATATATATATATATATTTATATATATATAAGGTGACTAAGTGAAGTGTAGTCGTTTTGAAAAAATAGCCCTGTATTTGCCTTAGACACTGTATGTACAACGCTTCTGTAGAGCACCTGTACAGCGCCAATGCTCTGTTCTCTTGGGTACCAGATGGTCACTGTACATAGCGATGTACGTATAACGCTTTGTACATCGACTATACAGCGACCGAATTAAATTGATCAGGTTTGTACAATGCCAATCCCATTTCCACTAGATCTAGAATGGGCGTTATACGTAGAGCGCCCCTGTAGAGCGACCGTATAACGCCTACATCAATTTTACATCCTAAATGCCTAAATGATATGGCATTCTAATCTTAAGATGCAATCAATAAGAATATGCATGAAGAGATATGATCATGAATGAGCACATATAAAAATACACGCAACATACAAGAATAATAATTATGCATGTGTTGTGAGTGTGTGCAACTAATCTCTTCAATTGCAAGTAAGCACTTAGAAATTTACCTTTGGTGCTTATCGACTTGAGGTCTTGAAAATGGTCTTTGAGCTTGATCCTCAATCACCTAAACTACTCTTACACTTCAAACCCCAAAGTGTGGTTTATCCACGAAATGAGCCAATCAACTTGGAGGCACTTACAATCTCCTCATTTGGTTATTTCGTGACAAAACCACCACTCACATTGATTCATTCACAACAAAATAGAAACTACGGGTCTACAATGATTTTATACATTACAAAGAGATATTACAAAGATAAAATCTCTTGTAGAACAACCAAACCTTTAAAACAAAGTTTGTACACTTTTCAATACAAGTAAATGTGAGATTAATCAAGTGAGAACATAAACAAGCATTTGAATTTTAAGAATTTAAGCACAACATTATGCAATGTATGTGTAATGCAATACTCCCCCTCAAAGGGTTACTCCCCTTCAATGTGTATTCTCCCCAACATGTAATTTTGCTACTACAATTAGCACAATAAGCATTCTCCCCTTACCAATATACTACTCCCCATTTTTGTCATGAGATGGGCAAATGAGTATTCCATAAATGGGTCACTTGAAGCAAAGAGAGATAGAAGCATACATGTCATTTGCATAATCATATAAGGCATTTTATACAACTCAATTAAAAGGAGAGATACAAGGAGATTTATTTTCACAGAAAATGTGTGAATAAAAATGATTTGCATGCAAAACATATTGCATTCAAGTCCAAAAATCAATGGTATTTGGCAAAGCAAATGACAAAGGTTTCCTATAGGAATTCTAACTAATTTCACAATTTGTCATGAATTAAAAGCAAGGATATAGAGAATTTATTGATTTCAATTTTAGAGCAATATATCCAACTTTATAAGCGAAACATGTCATGAGCAACTTTGCATCCTATTTGATTTTTTCGGATAAGATATCCATATGATAGTGGATATGTTCAGCAAATAAAGAAAGAGAGACATTTGGATTTTAGAATCCTTAGAACAGATATAAGATCCTTTATTCATTTTGAGTCTCATAAGTATTTCACACATTATTATACATTTAAGAATTGCAATCATCAATTCATGCATTTTCATTTGAGCATGTCATTTGAATATCATGCTTTTCATAATTTAAGCATGTCATTAAGAATCATCATGTCATGGAGATTATTAAAGGTTATTTACTAAGTACTTCCTAAGTGAATCTCCTAGTCCAAAAAATGCATGTTTGAACATAAATATGACATGGATTGCAATCAAAGCATGGTTCACACATATTGAGATAAAAGCATATATACATATGTGCAACCAAGATATTCAAGCAATTAATAAAGAAGCATAAAAATTTTTAAATTTTTATATGCAACAAGTATGCAATTGCTCTATTTGCTTGAGTTCCCCAAATAGGGTCAATCATCAAAACACATCACTCCACGAGACATATCCCAATAGATCTACTAAGTGTTTTAAACCTAGTTGCATCTAAGGGCTTTGTAAATGTAGTATTTACATATTCAAGTACTATGCATTTATTTTCAACTAGTTCCTTATGAAATGATGGCGGATGTCAATATGCTTAGTCCTAAAGTGTTGTACCAGATTCTTGGAAATATTAATAGCACTCGTATTATCACAAAAAGGGTTAGAGTACCTTGATTGAATCCATAGTCGATTAACATTTGCTTCATCCAAAGAAGTTGTGTGCATCTACTCCCCGAGGCTATGTACTTGGCTTTGGCCGAGGACAAGGTAATTGAGTTTTGCTTGCAAAACCAAGAGACCAAGTTATTCCCTAGGAAGAAGCAACCGCCCGATGTGCTCTTCCTATCATCACAATTTCCTGCCTAATCCGCACCACTAAAGCCAACTAAACTAGCATTAGTGTCAAAAAGTACCAAATCCTATAGTTAGATGTCCCATTCACATAGCGAATGATTCTCTTTACGGAAGAGAGATGAGACTCCTTAGGATCTGCTTGGTACTTAGCACAAACACCCACACTAAAAGATATATCGGGCCTACTTGCGGTCAAATAAAGCAAGCTTCCAATCATGCCCCGATATAAAGTTTGCTCCACACTTTTACCACTAGCATCCTTACTTAGCTTCAAAGTGGTACTCATAGGTGTGTCACAATGTTTGGCATTTTCTAGTCCAAACTTCTTCACTAGGTTTTTGGCATTTTTGGCTTGGGTTATAAAAATCCCATCATTTAATTGCCTAATTTGTAAACCTAGGAAGTAACTTAGCTCACCAACAAGACTCATATCAAATTCATGAGACATAACTTTAACAAATTGTTGGACTTTGGTGTTGTTGGTAGAGTCAAACACTATATCATCAACATATATTTGAGCTATAAATAGCTCATCATTGTCTTTCTCGATGAATAGAGTCTTGTCAACACTACTTCTTGTGTAGTTATTGTTAACAAGAAATTGAGTGAGGCACTCATACCAAGCCCTCGGTGCTTGTTTCAACCCATATAGAGCTTACTTGAGGTGATAGACATGGTTGGGGTGGTGTGCATCCACAAACCCCTTGGGTTGCTCAACAAACACTTCCTTTTGTAAGAAGCCATTGAGAAACGCACTCTTGACATCCATTTGGTGCAATTTGAACTTGTGGACACAAGAAATGGACAAGAGAAGCCTAATGGACTCTAAACGAGCAACATGAGCAAATGTCTCCTCAAAGTCAATACCCTTATTTTGAGAGTACCCTTGTGCAACATGTCTAGCTTTGTTACGCACTATGTTACCATCCTCATCTGATTTCTTCCTATATATCCACTTGGTGCCTATCACATTAGTGCTCTTAGGCCTAGGAACTAGAGTCCAAACCTCATTTCTTTCGAATTGGTTTAGCTCTTCTTGCTTGGCAAGAACCCAAAATTCATCATTCAATGCTTTATCAACCTTTTAGGGTTCTATTTGAGAGGTGTAGCAAGTGTAGCTAATAAGATTAGCTAATTGACGCCTAGTCCTAACACCCTCATTAACTTTTCCAATGATGTCATCTTTATCATGGAGTTTCCTAACCCATGGAGCGGGTTCATTAGAGTTCAAGAGAGGAACTCTATCAAAAGGTTGTGTGTCCTCTTCATCAAGGTTAGACGTCTCAATAATAAGAGTCTCCACAACCTTCTCCAAAGGAGAGTCATCATCTATATCAACCTCTTCCTCATGGTCAATAGACTTGAGCCTTGTATTATCAATGACAACATTGGATGATTCCATGACTGTTCGAGTCTTCAAGTTGAAAACTCTATAGGCTCTACTATTTAAGGCATAGCCAATAAAAATACCTTTATCACTTTTAGCATCAAACTTGCCAACGTGTTTTCAAAGGTGTGGACGTAGCTCACATTTGACTTTCTACCTCTTCATAACTCATAGGAGGTTTGCCTAGTGTCGGGCCTTAGGAAAACTCTATTCCTTATATAGCAAGCCGTATTGACATCTTCAACCCATAGGTTCCTAAGGACTTTGTTGCTAAGCAACATGACACGGGCCATGTTTTGAAAGACCCTATTCTTCCTCTCAACAACTCTATTTTGTTGAGGTGTCCTAGGAGCCGAAAACTCATGGGAGATGTCTACACTATGACAATAGGTTTCAAAGAAAACATTCTCAAATTCCCTCTCATGGTCACTTCTAATTCGTTTTATGCTTTTAATGTTTGAGTTCATTTCATTTTGAAGTTTATTACAAAAAATTTTAAATTTGTCAAAAGTTTCGGATTTTTCTCTAAGGAAATATGTCCATGTGTACCTAGAGAAATCATCTACGCAAACAAAAATTTATCTCTTTCCACCTAAACTCTCGGTTTGCATAGGACCTATAAGATTTGTCAACCGAAATTCACCAGCGAGGTGAATTTACAATTTACGACTTTAATGGACCTTGATCAGAATTAACCACGGTCAGAGGGGTATCACGTAGTTCGATACCTATGATTTCCAGTAAGGGTAACTCAATATAATGATGATTAAAACAGAAGGATAATGGATTGTATTGTATCATAAATGAGGGGAATATAATGAATTTCTTTACGTAGTATAGATACAATGTTGAACAATACTCTCCACCGGTCACTGTAGGTGAAGTCTGACACAGTGGCCGTGGAGATCTCATGTAAGTCGATAAGTAGAAAAAGACTATAAGTTTAGGGTTTCGACCCCTTTTTAGTTGAGTATAATGTCATATATATATGTCCCATTTCTTGCCATGAACTCCTATAACTTTGGTCTAGGGTTTCAGCTATTATGGGACTTTCCTTGGCGATCAGCGAGGATATCGTACGAAATCCAAACTCTTAATCAAGTGATTTTTTCTTGGTTGGATTTTGGCAGACTCCGCTTTTAAGTAGGACCCGTAAGTGGCGGGAATGAGTCCTCATTTTTAATGATAAAAACGCTGGCGTTTTAGTGTTCTTCTTTGTAACTTTAAACTCTGGTTTTCTAGATCCACCGGTCTTACCTTGGTAGCATCCTTATCTGATACTTTGGCTATTTGGCGAGTTAGTTCCTTACGGTGTCAGGGTACCCGTATACCCTTCTTTTTGCTGTATCATGATTTCTACTGGTCCTTTGGTCACCTAGGTTTCGAGATACCAATTGATGATGTGACAAGGTATCAAGGTGACATAGTGGCGGGGTGCCTGGTCTATGTAGAAGCGGGGTACCCGGTCTACGTTGAAGTAAGGTACTAGGACAGTGTAGCGTGGTTTGTAGGATTTCCTTTTGTTATCTTGGATTCTTCATGCTTCTGATCTTGCTTTGGCTTTACTGGATATATATCCCGATATATTGGTCTAGAACTTCTTCAAGACGAAGCCGGATGTTGCTAGATGTTGCATGTTGAAAACTTTCCTCATTGATTTTAGGTAAAAAATTCTTCTTTGGTCCTTGGCCAATTTTAGCGGTTAACAGAAGTCCCCCCTAACTTGAACACCGGTATCTTACTTGGGGTTTGAGTTAGGATTCCTAGTTTTGCTTGAAGGATTTAACATCCTGCCTATTTACGTACCTTATCCAGCTGGATTCCACTAGATGAGAGGAAATCTTTCTTGAGTAAGTTCAAACGAGCCGTTTTTGGTACTATTTTCTCGAAATCGTCTTTTGCACGTTTCTGATAATTGATTGCGGTTTTCCTTTTCTATTCCGGTAACCACCCACTAAGCACCTATAAATATCCATCTTTTATCTTCTACTCATTCACGCCCACCTAAATCAGGAAATCAAGAATCAGCTTTACTTTTCCTCGACTCTTTACTCTCCCCAAATTGTCTTCTTCTCTTCTTCTTTTCTTTTCTGTAATGGCATCTGTTAGGATTATGCTCAATAGCAAGAGTGTAATGTTGTAATTAACAATCTTTTTCATATTAATAAAGTGATTTCTTGTTTAACAAATCGTATAGCATTTATAGTTTGTATTATAATTGTCAAAGTAAATAATCATAAGGTCTAAAGACTATGGGAAAAGAAGAATTGTTCGTACATCTGGATATGTATGTGGTAGACACAATTCTTTAGTTAGTCTTGAATATTGTTCACAACTTAAGTTAAAGGTTGGGCACCTTTATCTTGTTAAAGTTGTAGAATTCTTTTGCTAGCATTTGAGTGAGATCAAATGAGATATGATGAGTCTAAAATCATCGGAGTGTCTTCGAGCAAAAGGATCTAGTGCACTGGGTGCATTGAACTGGATCACAATGAAAAGCTTTATCTAGAACCGTCAATAGATAATAGTCTTTTCATTATCAGGACAATCGGAGAGTCTATCTTAATCCTGAGATAAATGATGGACTTATGGTTGCAAGTGATATCATTTGAGTTATCAATGAGTACGATTATATCGCATAGTCTATCCTCGATAGTTTGGTGATATTCATTTGTTAATCGATAGAGGACTTCATTTATAGATATGGACATCGTGGCTCCATTTAATTAAATGAGAGTATAATATCATCATATGGATGTTTCGAGGTAATTGGATATTAAATCTCAACGTTGAGTTTTCAATAGTGTCTATTGAAAACATGGCTTCTGGACAAGTCAAAATATCCAAGTTCAAAACGTGGTCATATGAGTAAATATGGTAACTTGGAGAGTTATAGGCGGTCTATGAACTCTTGGCGATTACTGATATTAATCACGAGGATACACTATCTCCAATATGATTGTCTAGGGTATGAATGAGGAGCATCTTCCTTTTCTATCTTTATTTAAGAGTTCAGTTTTAGCTCTTTAGTGGAATGAGTTAAAATTAATGGATCGGACCTAAGTGAATCATTTGTTGATTGTGATTAGGTTATGTCTATTGAAGCTTAAATTTAGATGGCCCGCCAAGATCCCCAATCCACACGGACTTGCATGGATCACTTGATATATTCTACCGGACCAATTTAAGGGTCCATCTAGAATTGCATTTAATATATTAAGAATATAATTTGCACATTATTTAAGTAATGGGCTGCTCAATTATATTAATATATTAATGAAAGACATGTGGGCTTGTTTCTTTTAGTAAGAATGGGTCTGGTTCACATGTGGGCTTTTTTATTTAAAGTCCAATGGATTAAATGAAATAGGAAAATAATATTAGGCCCATCTTATATATAAGTGGGGCGGCTAGGTTAAAGTTTTGACCTAAAAATATTATTTTGTTTCATTTGTTTTAATTAAATAAGAATTAATTGATTTATTGATTAATTGTTTAATTAAAGAAACAAATCTTTCCTAAAAGTAAAAGACTTGTTTGATAAGTAAATAAATAAATTAGTATTATTTATTTAATCAAATAAGGAGTCTTTTTTTTTTTATTTAGTCAAATAAAAGAATAAAAATAAAAGAGTTGGGTTAGGGTTTGAAGTCTATAAAGTTAAAAAGAATTAGGGTTGAATTTCAGTCACCCTATATAAGTGACATGATGAAATTCGGCCAACCCTAATTAGATACAACATAGAATTCGGCAACCCTAAAGGAAAAAGAAGAAAAATTCGGCCAACCTATATATATGTTCTTATAGGGTTCGGCCACATCAATTAATTGGTGCTTGAGTTTTTATTTTCTTTCTTCTTCTTCTTCTTAATTCTAAGAGAGTTTTTATTCTAGAGAGACAAAAAGGAGTGAAAAAAATTATTCTTTGATAGTATACAATTGCTTAAACATCAATAAGCTTGTGTATACGATATCGATCTAGGTTCACGCGAGTTTCGATCATAAGATTGTGAACTCAAAAGTGACCGGAATAATTTTGACATTCTTTTGATTGTTTTGTGACTAACAAAGAAAAGAAAGTATTTGTTTGGTCCATTCACAGGTTTGCAATTCAAAGGAAAGGGAGACCACGCTCCTAGGTGATCCACGTTCGTGCTCGGATTGAAGGTCTTGCGGATTACCATCGACGTAAGTCAATCGGATCACGCGACAAGAGGTAATTTACTTTTGTTGATATATATGCATGTTTATTGATTAAAAGGGTTTAAGGTTCATAAAGGAAAAATTTTAAAAGTCACTAAATCGTCTTTAGTATCGCTTCCGCTGCGTGTAACACTTTTATTTGTTTATTTTTCCCTACAGCATCTTCACAAAATCCTTCCCCAAATTCACCACAACCCTCTAACAGCATCAAATCTCTTTTCTATTTTGCAAGGGTTGAATTGGGTGATAGCCCTATGTCGCTTAAAAGGAAGAGGGAACTCATTAAAGAGGCTACGGAGAGTACTACTTTTTCTTTACGTCGTCGCTCAAATTGGAACCCTCGCATCGGGACGAGTTTTCAGAACAAACCTTCGGACCCTGTCCAGATTGTTGATGAGGAGAAGAAGGAGAATATGGGTCACGAGGGGATCCTGCCGATGGGAAGTGAGATTCTGGATCCTTTCTTTGATTACCGGCTCATTCTGGGTTCCGTCTGTTTCGACCATGACTTATCGCTTAAGAAGGGTTTATCAGATTCCAGATAGTATTTCTCTTTCCCTACCTCACCGGGATCAAGAAGTGTATAACCTTTCCGCTAGTACCCTGCTTATTCATGCGACCGTATTTGAGTACAATGTTAGACTAATTTTCCACCCTACTCTCTGAAGAGCGCTCGTGGCTCTTAGGCTAGCTCCACTACGGATCTTGCCGGGTTTTTGGAAACACTTGACTAGTTTCCTGGTGCTTTAGAAGGAACAATGTGAGAGGGATGAATTGGTAAGGGAGCCGAGTTTTAACGAACTGCGGTATGTCTTCCAGGTAGAGAACATGGTGCCTGGTCCAAAGGGATAGTTCTATTTGAGGGCGTCCAACCCTATGAAGTTTGTAGTACCCGGGGCCAACATCCAGTTCAACAAAAGCTGGAAAGATGAGTGGATCGTGGTAGGAGGGGACTGGGGCCTTTCTGTGTATATTGGGGGGACTGGGTATCCAGTCTCTATCCAGTTCATAAAGTAGGATAAGTGGGACAAGGGAAATATATCTATTGAATCCCCGAGTATCCTCTAGAAGATCGTGGACCACAAGTTCGCGAGTTTAGAGTATCCCGAAAATGATCCTTTTTAAGGTGCTAGACTAGACTCGTGCCTCAAAATTTCTATCGCCTATCCAGGTATATGACTTTCTCCCTTTTCGCTTTTCTTCTTTCTTGCTTCCTTGAGCCCTGCCTGATTCTTTTTTGTTCTAATAATATCTGCCACTCTTCTTTTGCCTTCTTTTCCTGTTCTCACAGGACCAAGGCTTAAAGTCCCCTTTCCCGGTGATTCTCCCATCCATTCTCTTATCAACTCTCTTATTCTCTCTTCTGGTGTCGGCGTTGATACTGATACTGGTGCTAGTGGCCAATCTGATCCTGCTTTGCCTGTAACTACCCCGCCTTCAGTTCCAACGGGGCTGCCTTTGCGCCTTCCTATTCCACTACCTAATCTGGCACTTGTATGCCCTTTCATGAAAGGAATGTTGGCTAGGGCGATTAAGGTTTGGGGGTCTCCTATCCAAACAAAGAAATTGCCTTCAATTGCTTCTGCAACCAATTCTTTGCCAACAACTTCTCTTTTTATTTCCCCTCATCCACTTGATTCCACCCAACAATGGTCTAGGGTGGAGAAAGAGAAAGAAATGTTGCTGTGGCGACTCTAGTGGGCCAACCCTCTAGGTCGGGGTCGATGGACAACAGTCGGTAAGAGCTGCTATCCCGTTTTGCTGCCGCTTGCTCGGGGTTACCCCGGATTCTATGATCGCTATTCCAAGGGATCTTCTAGTCATAAGAGGAGCTTCCCTACTTACTAAGGTATATTTCCTGTCTTTCCATCTTACTTGATTGATTTTTAGGAAGATTCTTATCTTCAGTTTTCCTTTTGTAGACTTTCAAGTTTAATTTGGCCATGAGGCAACAGTTGAAGACTTTGTAAGAGGCCAACATTACGGTCGATGCCGATTTGGATGAGGTTAGGAGGGACCTAGCTCAATCTAGAGAGGCCGCAGATACCTTAATCCGTTCTGTTGCCGAGTGTGAACGGGGTATGCAAGATGCTTTCGTGGATTTGGAAAGAATGAAATGTGCTCTAGATACGGAGACTATTAAGTCCGCTCAAAGACGGGCTTAGAGGGAGGAGCTGGCCAAGGAAAAGGTTGTGCTTGTGGAGGAAAATCGCCTCATGAGGGATGCAGTACTGGCTCTGAATGCTAAGGAAGATGAGTCTTTTAAGCTCGGGTACTTCACTGCTTCCTACGAGGTGTTCCAAGCTCTTCCCACTGATTTTGATTTTCAAGACGTGATTGGATGGGATCGGGGTTAGATTTTAGCCAAGGCCGCTCAGTTCTCAAATGTCGACCTAGCCTTGGAAAACCCCGATGCTATCCTAGATCCTCTTCTGTAGCTTGAAATTATCCTGTCTGTTGCTGATATAACAGAAAGAACTGAGGAGATTTAGGATCCTCTAGATACCTAAGATGATTAGATGTAGGATGTTGCGCTGCCTACTGAAGTTACTTCCGCGGTGGAGGCAGGTGTATTAGAAACGGGTGGCGTTCAGATTGAGGCTGGGGGTAAAGTAGCTGGAGTTGCGGATGTAACCGGCCTAGAAGAAAGGGCAGAGGAGAAACATGATGATGCATGATCTTTTCATCAATTTAATCAAACATTCTTTGTAGCCCGGAAATGGGTGTTGGGCGCTTTGTTTGATCAATGAAAAAATTGCTCTTTTGTGGCCTGTATATTATCCTGCATGTACATGGTATAACTTGGTTGAAGTGTTCACTTGCTGGCTTGCTCATAACCTAGATATAAATTATTAAAAATAATTGATATCTGGATACTTATTTATCATAGTCTAGGCAATGCCTGATCTTCCTCACTCTTAGTAGTAGTCTGGGTGGTATTCATCTTGTGAAACCTGATATGAACTTCATTATAAGGGACCTTGATTTAGGGGGTGATCCTAGTAAGTCATTGAGATCTGGCTTCCTTTTTATGGAGTCGGGGTATTTAGACATTCCTGATTAAGAACCTTGATAGTTAGCCCCATATGACAAGCGAATTGAGATACTTGGTGTTGTTGTTCCATGAATCCTGGCATTAGTATGATCCGCACTTGACAAGCGGTTAAGGTACTCATTTGCATCCGGGTTCATATGAAGAGATGACATATTGGGTGAAGGATTTTTTTATCATGCTTAGGTGGCCCCCATTGTTTAGATGGATGGTCCTCTCGGTAAACCTGCTTTTAATGCACCGATTCACGCGTTGAGTCACGGCAAGTCAGTTTACTTGAATGGGTTGTTTTTAGCGCGTCTATTTAAAACCATCGCCCGTATGTCCCCAGTCATTATTACTTTGTACCGGTATCCGCCTATTTTTCTTTATAAATAACCTGTCTCTCTTCATTATCCTTTATTCTGAAAAAATTTATAAAGAGTGAAGCCAGGTTATCCCGAGCTTTCTCCTTTCTTGGTGAATCCATCCATTCTTGTTGTCAGTCTTGGTGCTTCTCTTGATATGGAAAATGTTGATGATTCACAGTCGAACGTAAGCAGGAAAGAACACGGCAACCGTGATTTCGGGTCAAGCTCCATCCCAATCTAGCCTTGTCGTTCTAGTAGGGAACTTTGTATCAAGCTGGGTTTCCGTAACAAGACCGGGAGCCTCATCTGAAGTTTCCCAGATACTCCGCTCTTTCCACCTATCTGAAGATTTTTTGGGTCGACGAATCCGCAGTCATCATGGTTAAATGTGTCATTCACAAGGGTTCGCAAGGACATAGTGGCCGCGTCTGGAATGTCTCCAAGCACGCTATCAATATCGAAGTCAACAAGTAGGTAGGTGACTGGATGATTAAAACAAAGATCCATGAGTGGGCGGAGCATGTTCAGCCTTCAAGATGCACTAAGGATTCGAAACTGAAGAAGAAAGGCGATGAACTCAAGACTGAAGCAAAGGCAAGAGGCCTTTTGGCGAGATCTCCGTTGATACCATTCCAATGGAATCGAAGAAGCTGATGTAGCCGGTCTGAATCTAGAAGCCTATAGAGGAGAAGGATGCAAGATTTCACTCGATCTTTTTGTTGTTTTTTGCTTATTCATATCTTGTAGCTTATTCTCATCTTGTAGCCCGATTACAGGGTTTAGGCACCCTGATTGATCAATTGGTTGTTTCTTTCTTGTAAATGTACTGCCTTTTCATTTTCACTAGGTGGTGGTAAGGCCTTACATAATAATAATCCAGATGAAAACTTATTTGGAATTTTGACGATTTTTTGTACTTGCTTGTTTATAATATGCTCGGTAGAGTCTGATTCATGCTCATTAAAATATCGATATAAGATAAGTCTGGGCTCCCTTATGGTCAAATGAAATTTGAATTATCCCTAAAGATAGCTTGGTAGGAGTAGCCTTGTAGGACTTAGCGCAAATCTCGACAGGAGCCTCGAATCAATGGTGCTTGGGCATAGAATTAGGATGCTGCAAGTCACAAGTGCTTGACACCCCCTACCTAAGGAATCTAGGTATCTCGCTCAAAGATCTCGGTCCCTTAGCATTCCGTCTTTGTAGGCTGTCACAACCTCCTCAGCACCAGGTCTTTATATGGTGGATCAGGGTGCCAGGTATCCTACTAAAGGATTCTAGTTCTTGAATGATCTGTCTTGGTGGAGGGCATTCCCCAATCAGGTTCTTCATTTTGGCAAATCAAGGTGCCAGACATCCTGCTAAGGGATTCTGGTCCTTTGATGATCTGTCCCGGTGGAGGGTATTCCCCGACCAGGTTCTTCATTTGGTGAATCAAGGTGCCAGACATCATGCTAATGGATCTTAGTCCTTTGACGATTTGTCCTGGTGGAGGTTATTCCCCGACTAGGTTTAATAAAAGTGCCAGATATCCTGCTAAAGGATCCTAGTTCTTTGATAATCTGTCTTGGTAGAGGGTATTCCCTAACCAGGGTCTTCACATGGCTTATCAAAGTGCCAAGTATCTAACTAAGGGATTTTGGTCCTTTGATAAATCTGTCTTGGTGGAGGTTATTCCCTGACCAGGTTCTTCACTTTGGCGAATCAAGATGCCAGATATCCTGCTAAAGGATCCTGGTCCTTTGATAAATCTGTTTCGGTAGAGGGTATTCCCCAACCTGGTTCTTCACATGGCGAATCAAGGTGCCAGGTATCCAACTAAGGGATTCTAGTCCTTTGATAGATCTATCCTGGTGGAGGGTATTCCTCGACCTGGTTCTTCACATGGTGAATCAAGGTGCCATGTATCCAACCAAGGGATCCTGATCCTTTGATTATTAGTCCTGGTGGAGGGTATTCCCCCACCGAGGCTTCAGGAATGCCTTATAGGCTTTCCTGGTCTTGAGGACTGCGACGGGCAACCAAGGCCATGACTTCGTATCCCTAGTGTGGTAGGCAACTATGCCATTTAGGCATTTATGCACCAGATCCTTCCTGGAAGAAGATATACCCTGTCCAAGGTAGTAGGAGCGCCATGTAGCTACTCCTGGTCTTGAGGCGATTTAGTTATAACGATCCTCCTAGAGGGGTTGACCCAGTCCAAGGCATCAGGAGTGTTATATTACTCTCCTGGTCTTAAGGTGATTCAGTTATGGTGATCCTCCTAGAGGGGTTGACTCGGTCTACGGCATCAGGAGTGCTACATAGCTCTCACGGTCTTAAGGCGATTCAGTTATGACGATCCTCTTAGAGGGGTTCACCCGGTCCAAGGCATCAATAGTGCTATATAGCTCTCCCGGTCTTAAGGCGATTCAGTTATGTCGATCCTCCTTAAGGGGTTGACCCGGTCTAGGGCATCAAGAGTGTTATCTAGCTCTCCTGGTCTTAAGGCAGTTTAGTTATGGCGAAAGGTTCAAGATGAACATAGGAGAATCATGTAAGAAAAGAATTGACTTCTTTTATTGAATTTTCAAACTCATACAAAGCAAAGCTTGGGGTACACACTTGCCGACATACCAGCCAAGAAAAAATTATTCTTGCTAACCATTAAGGGTAAAACCTCTTGAGGTGATCCGCATTCCGAGTGTGGTTAACCGAGTAACCATTCATGTCTTCTAACTTGTAATCTCCACCACGGGCTATTATCTTGATCAAGTAAGGACCTTCCCAGTTGGGAGCTAAGACCTCGTCTGATCTTTTCCGGGTATTCTGGGTTACTTTCTTGAGAATGATGACTCATTCCTTGAAATTTCGAGTCCTTACTTTTTTGTTAAAGTATCGGGCTATCTTGCTCTGGTAGGCCGCTTCCCTTTATGCAACCTTGTCTTGTTTCTCCTCGAGAAGGTCTAGGTTAGCTCTTAATTTTGCTTCATCATTTTCCGGCTTATAATGGTGGACTCTAAAAGATATCACCCGGTGCTCAATGGGTAGGACTGCCTCTATTCCGAAGGCCAATGAGTAAGGGGTCTCCTCAGTTGCAGTCCTTTTAGTGGTCCGATAAGCCCACAACACGTTAGGAAGTTCCTCAGCCCACTTACCTTTCTTCTGTTGGAGTTTTTTCTTCAAGAGTCTCTTAATGGTCTTGTTGGTAACCTCCACCAAACCATTGGTCTGAGAATGAGCTGCTGATGTGAAGCAGAGGTTGATATTTCGTTCCTCACAAAACCGTCAAAATTTGGCATTGTCGAATTGTTTACCAGATCATTTATTATGGCCATCGGGGTACCAAACAGGCAGATAATGTTTTCCTTGACGAAGTTGGTGGTGTTTGCCTCAATTATCCAGGTAAGGGATTCTGCCTCTACTTACTAGGTAAAGTAATTTATTTCTACCATGACATGCTTGGCTTGACAAGGAGCAGTTGGGAGTGGCTTGATAAGGTCAAGTCCCTAAATGGTGAAAGGGTACGGTGTATTGATTGAAGACAGTTTTTCCGGAGAAAGGTGGTAGAGGTTCGCTGTCCTCTAGCATGGTTCATAAGATCGTGCGAATTGCTTCGCATCCTGATGGAGAGTAGGCCAGAAATAACCCATTCTGAGCACCTGGTAAGCCAAGGTCTCACCTGATACGTGGTTGCCACATTCTCCTGAATTTATCTCGTTGAGTGCCCACTATGCATCATCTGGATGTAGACATCTTAACAAGGGAAGTGAATTTCCTTTGTGGTAAAGAAAACCATCTACAAAGTAGTAACGGGTGGCAATCCTCTTGAGCTTGCATGCATTATTCGGATCAGTACGAAAGGTGTCATTTTAGAGATATACTGCCATAGGATCCATCCAACAAGGGAGTCGGTTGATTGGGTTTACTTCTGCTTCTATAGTAATGCTTGATCGGGGTATTAATTGAATTGGTACCCCTCTTGGCAGTGCTTGCCCTCCACCTACAGCAATTTTGGCTAAGACAACTGCTCAGTGGTTCTTCTTTCAGGGAATCTGTTCCATCTTCATGCCCTTGAATTATGTCATTGCCTCCCGGACTTTAGCCAAATACAATACCATGTTATCACCCTTTGATTGATACAATCCTGATACTTGGTTGATTACCAATTGTGAATCATTCTTAACCAGAAGGAAATCTACTCCTAGTTCTTCTGCTACTTTTAATCCTGTTAGCAGGGCTTTATACTCTGCTTCATTATTGGTGGGTCTTAATTCAAATCTGAAATAGTGACTGCACTCAATCCTTTCTAGGTTAGTTAGGATAATCCCCACGCCGCAGCCTGATTGGTTTGATGCCCCATCCATGTACAGTATCCAGATCTTGCAATCGTCAAGCCATTCTGGGTTCTCTAGGATTGGATCCGGGGTTGTCGTAGTATCCGATTTTTGAATCGTGTTGAACTCTGCTATAAAATCTGCTAACACCTGAGCCTTAATTATTGTCCTTGGCTTGTACTTGATGTCATATTGGGTGAGCTCCAAAGCCCGTAGGACCAATCTGCCGGATATGTCAGGCCTATAGAGGAATTGCCTTAATGACTGGGTTTGTGATTACCGCAATGGTATGAACTTGAAAGTATGACCGGAGCTTTCTGGTTGCAGTCACTAATGCGTAGGCGAGTTTCTCCTGGAGAGTGTGATTCTTCTTAAATTTGGTTAAAGCACGAGTCACGTAATAGACTGGTCTCTGGACCCCGTCATTACATTCTTTAACTAAGGCCCCGCTCGTAGCGGTCTTTGACATAGCTAGGTAAAGTTGCAGTTCCTCTTATGACACGGGTTTTACAGCAAGGGCGGGCTAGCTAGGTATTCATTGAAAGAATGGAAAGCTCTTTCGCTCACTTGATCCCACTTTATCTTCCTACCTTGCTTGATTACTTCAAAGAAAGGAAGGCATTTATCTTTAGATCGGGATATGAAGCGGTTTAATACTGCGATCCTACCAGTCAATCCTTGTGCCTGTTTGAGGGTAGTGGGTGATTCAAGATCCAGGATGGCCTTGATTTTCTCTGGGTTGGCTTCGATCCCCCTTTCGTGAACCATGAACCCTAGGAATTTTCCTGCTGCTACTCTGAAGGCGCACTTGGCAGGGTTCAATCTCATTTGGTTCTTCCTTATTACCTGAAAAGTTTATCGTAAGTCCTCTGGATGCTGCTCTGTATGTTGAGATTTGGTGACCATGTCGTCTATGTACACCTCCATAGATTTTCCTATCAGTTCTTTTAATAGCTTGTTCACCAGTCACTGATAAGTGGCTCATGCATTTTTGAGCCCAAACGACATTACCTGGTAGCAGTAAAGGCCTTGCCTAGTGATAAAACTGGTATTGTTTTGATCCGTAGGGTGCATCATGATCTAATTATACCCTGAGAAAACGTCCATGAAGCTTATGAGCTTGTTTCCTACTATGAAGTTAATTAGCTGGTTAATCTTGGGCAGACGAAAGTTGTCTTTTGGGCAAGTTCGGTTGAGATCAGTGTAATCCACACACATATGCCACTTCCCATTAGGTTTGGTTACCATAACCACGATGGCGATCCACTCGGGGTATCGGGATTCCTTGATGAATTTGGCTTTCATGAGTTTGTCTACCTCTTTCTGAACCGCGGCTAGACCTGGCAAGGTTCCGGTTCCAACCTTAGAACCGAACCGAAACCAGAATTGGAAAAACCAGAACCGGAACCGGGGGAGGCCGGTTTCGATTCCGGTTCCAACTTTTTTGGAACCGGGTGGTTCCAACTGGAATGGAACTGGCGGTTCGAGTTCGGTTCAAACCGCCCGGTTCAAGTTTTTTTTTTTTTTTTTTATAATTTTTTTTTACTTTACAAAATATTACATTTTATTTATAAAAAAATAAAATTTTAGAGTGGACATTGTAAAGTATTGAGCCATGACCCATAACCCTTGTCCAAACAATTACGTGTTCTATTCCCTTCTTCTCCTTTTTATATAGGTTAAATATCTCATTTACTTCTCTATTTTTTCAATGTGGGATGTGGGATGAAGGATAAGAAGTCATATTATGCATTTTAACAAATATTTCAATTATTTCTTTTTGTGTTAGTTTCGAATTATACCACAATATGGAATATTGTAATAGTTCAAAAAAAAAGTTGATGATTCCAATAGGTTATTAATATATGAAAATAGTTAATAATGTATCAAAAAAAAAAAATCAGTTAATGACTTCTTTTATCGCACATCCCATATTGGAAAAATATAAAAGTGAATGAGATGTCTAACCTATAAAACAAGGAGGAGAAGGGAATGGAAAACATAATTACTTGGACAAGGGTTATGGGCCATAGCTCAATACTCTACAATGTTCTTTCTAACATTTTATTTTTTTATAAATAAAATGTAATATTTTGTAAAAAACAAATTTAAATTTTTTTTTTGGCCGGTTTAGAACCGCCGGTTCGGTCGGAATCTGAACCGGAGCCGAAACCGGTGGTTCTAGAACCGAAACCAAGAACCGAAACCAGCATCCGCTCCACATTGAAGTGCTTTCGTTTCTGCTTGATTGGTTTGAAGGTCACGTCTACTGCTAACATGTGGGTTGCTAGGTTGAGGGGGATACCTGACATTTCCTCATGACTCTAGGCAAAGATATCGTTGTATTCTCTGATGAGTCTAACCAAATTCTCTCTAACCTTGCTAACCAATACTCCCCCTATCTTTACTACCTTGGAAGGATCATCTTCTTGTATTGGTATCTCTTCTAACTTATCTGCAGGGTGCCCGCTGGTCCATCCCTGATCTGCATCTTCCGTTTCTTCTTTGAACATATCAGGTACCTCCCCTTCTTCCTTGATGAATTAATCCTGTCCCGGCATAATCTGGGTTGGTTCATAGGTTATATGCGTGCATTGCTTGGCTAGCATGGTAGGATTGGTAGACACTCCATAGCAATTGCGGGGTACTTGTTGATCTCCCCGAACTTCTCCTACCTTGGTCCCGACTAGGAATTTCAAGACATTGTGATAGATAAACAATACTCCCCTAAATTCTGGTAGGAAGAGCCTTCCTAGGATCGCATTGTAAACGGATGGGGTATCTACTACAATGAATTCTATCATTATGTTCTACTGAAAAGGAGCTTCTCCGATTATTACTGGTAGCCTATGAGATCCAACCGGCATTAATGAGTCCGTACAGAGGTGTAGTACAACTGTTGTAATAGGGACTCTTTAAGTTGAGCTTATCATAAGCCCCTTTGAATAAGATATCTACACTGCTCCCGGTATCAATCAGGACGCGATGGACCTTGCAATTAGCTATCTGTATCGTGATCACCATGGGATCGTCATAAGGTTGAACTGCGTTGAAGACATCATCCTCTGTGAAAATGATCTGGGCAGAACGAGGGTATTCTGTGGTCCCCTAGAGATTCGAAATACGTCTTGATCAGCGATAATCCTTGGGATCTTCCTAGCATGGTTCTTCCTAAAGTTGTTGGAAATTCCTGTTAGTGTAGGACCTTTACTGATGGTGTGGTTGGTCTGAATTTGTTGCATTAGATCTTTCCCAATATCTATCCGTCTTTCTTCTGCTTCCCGCATCTCACTCTGTACCTTCTTCCCCACCTTGATACTATCCCGTACCTATTGCAAGAATTCAATTAAGAGTCCCTCTTACCAATCATTCGATCTGGTTGCAAAGACTGTAGCATTCTGATGTGTTTTGTCCCATATCTTCATGGAAATCACAGTACTTGTAACGATTCCTCTAGTCAATTGGGATCTTGATAGGATCAGGCTTTTGAGAGCGGGTGTAATGGTTGTACCAGTCTTTTTCTCTTTCTACCTACGATACCTCTCTTGATGGCGGCCTAGCTCTATGAGGGTTTCTTCTTACAGGATACCTATCCCGATGTTGTGAAGGAGGTGGTGGTTGATAGGTAGACCGGTTGGGAGGATAATTGAGGAATTTTTTTATATATGCAGGCTTTGGAGCTTCTTTCTTCTAGCGCTTGATTGATCGGGCTTCATCGTGCTCGACCTTGACTCGGAGCTGTTCATCTATGTCCACTTGTTCCAATACCCTGTCATAGGCTTCCTGATAAGTTTCAGATGGGTGTTAGGCAAACGATCATAATAGTTTACCAACTCACAGGTTTCTTTTGAAATTTGTCAAGGTTTTATTCTCGACAAACAGTCCCATATGAACCACATATTTGTGGAACTTCTCCACATAAGACCTCAATGTCTCACCCACCTCCTGGATCACATACTAGAGTAGGACGGGATCCGTAGGACGAGGCTTGATCCCCTAAAACTGAGCACAAAAATCTGTAGTGAGTTTTGTAAAAGAATCTACACTACCTGGGGATAACTTTCTAAACCAAATCTTGGCACAGTCCATCATAGTGGAAGGGAACATTCTGCACATTGCTGATCGGGTAGCATTTTGGACCTCCATCTGAAAAACAAAACTCTCCATGTGGCTTATGGGATCTTTTGAACCAGAGTATTTCTCAGTAAGCATCTTGAACTTGTGGGGTAGTTTTGCTTCCCAGATCCTTCTAGAAAAGGGTGAATTCATCTCCCCGAGGGGGTTCTTCCGGGTGCTCCGATGCTTTCTCTTCATTAGCTCATCAAGTTTCTTTGTCATTTTAGTCATTCGATCTTCTAGCCGCCTGGATCCCTCATGTCTGGATCAGGCTACTGTACCTTCATTATCTAAGGTTTCGAACCTTGTGGCTGCCTCTTTGCACTCATCTCTCTTAGAGCAGCTACCTCGTGGGATCTTTCTAGGTCTGGTGCTACCACCTGCATCGGGTTGTGAAGTCCTCCCCTCTTTTGCTGGTCTAGTTGTTGGTAGATTCCTCCTTGAGGGACATCGATTGTTGACTTCACCAATCGAGGTTTGAGATTTCCAGAACGGTCTGGAACTAGTAGTAGTGGTCTAAGTCTGTCAAAGACCGGTGCCCGGATACCTTGTCCAGTTTCTTCTACATTCTTGACAGCTTTAAAAGGTATCCCCTAAGCGATCATCCAGAGGCGGACACTCTCTACATAGGCAGCAGCAGCCTACTATTCCAGGATATCTCGATTGACTTCCTGGATAGCCGAATCTTGGGGGATACAGCTCGGCTCTGGTGGAGGGATCAGTATCGGGTTGTTGTTTCTTGCTCCCCTCCCTTATTTCTAAATTCTTTGAATAAAAGCAACGGAGTGGGGTCTTGAGTGGTCGGGCTGTCCTTGGGAGGATCTCAGTCTCATCTTTCTACTAACGAGGTAGTGCTAAGCTGCTTTGATAATGGGATGGGAGTAAGTTTCCCATAGACGGTGCCAAAGCGGGATGTCAGTCTATGTAGAAGCGGGGTACCTGGTGTACGTAGAAGCGGGATACCCAGCCCACGCAGAAGCAGGGTACTAGGACAATGTAGCGTGGTTTGCATGATTTCCTTTTGTTATCTTGGATTCTTCATGCTTCTAATCTTGCTTTGGCTTTACTGGATATATATCCCGATATATTGGTCTGGATCTTCTTCAAGACAAAGTCGGATTTTGTTTGCTGAAAACTTTCCTCCTTGATCCTGGGTGAAAAATTCTTCTTTGGTCCTTAGCCAATTTTAGCGGTTAACAAGATCCATATAGAAAAGCTCTAGGGGCTCTTTGATGGAGAGATACTTGCCCTTTTTGTTTATGCTTTTGGTTTGTTTCCTTTGTTGGCAAGGTTCACAAACACCATTGGCTAACATTGACCTTGTCTAAGATTCATAAATCCTGAAAGTTCATGTGGCCAAGTCTTTCATGCCACAACTCAACTTACTCATCCTTGGACACGTTGTTTGAGACTATTCTAGCTTCAAGACAATAGCAATTATCGCTAGATCTCATATCTTTCAACAAGATTTGTCCATTGGGCAATAGGATTGAGCAATCATTTTTGCTAAATAAGAAGGAAAGTCCTTCATCATTTAGATGTGAAATGCTTTTCAAATTGGTTTTAAGCCATCAACAAATAAAGCATTGGACAAGGAGGGGTAATCTGGTAATGGAAATGGTTCATTTCCCTCTAACTCTCTTCTTGGATCCATCACCAAAGGTGACACATCCTCTTTCCTCCATAACAAGAGTCTCCAAGAAACTCATTTCCCGTCATGTGCCTAGAGCACCCACTATCTAGATACCAAAAGTTAGAAGAATTTGCCTTCAAGACAATTTGTGCAACATGGTAAAAGTGTTCATCTCTTCTAATCCACCTAGGTGAAACATTTTCTTTCCTAGTGGTCTTTGGTATTTGGGCTCTAGTAGTCTTAGGATCATTCAAATATGTTTCATTTTTCCTAGAGACATTCATCTTGGATTTAGCCTTTTTCTTTTTTATCATGCTTTCATTTCTACGCAATTTTATAAAATGAAAGCAATTTGGTCTAATGTGACCATCAATACCACAAAAATGATATGTAAGAATGAAGTTAGGAATCATACCATAACTTTGAGGATGCATTGGAGCTTTCCCATGTCTTTATGGTAGCCTTGGTTGTCGATAAGGATCTCTCATTTTTTGTTGTTGACTAAGACTTGATTGCTTCCTTGGCTGAGCTTGCATGATAGATCTCTTACCTTTATGGACTTTCGGTTGAGAGAAGTTAGCTTGATGAGCTCTTGTAAGATGGGCTTGAGGTAGACTTTTTGGTGCCACCTTCATTTAAGCACTTCTTGAACACTCTCTTAGGTCAAGTTTCTTCCTAGGTAATTGATGAGGAGGAGACTTCTTGAGGTTCATGCTCTTGATAAATACGGTCTTGCTTGAGTAGAGGACATCTTGTCACCTTCAAATCCAAGACCTCTCTTGTCACTTGATCTCTTTCCAACGTCTAACATGTGGTCAAGTTTTTTAGTACTAGAATCCATTTTGGCCATCAACTTTCTATCATCTTCAAGCTACCTCTTCAACCCTTTTTCACTCTTCTTAGATAAGTCTAACTCATTTCTTAGCTTATCTTCAATCTCCATGGTTCTCACCACTTTTTCACTTAAGTGGTCAACTTGCGTTGAAAGTTCTAGGTTTCCTTCCTTTAATCTCCTAATTTCTTTCTTGTTCTTTAACCTTGAACTCTTAAACTTCATCATGTAATCTTAGAGATCCATCCTATCCATATCTCCATTTGTGGATTGTGATGAAGAACAATCATCACTTGAGTCAATTTCCACTTGATTCTCATTCTCTTCTTCACTAGCTTTTTTGCTCCTGTGAGAAGAGGTAAAAGCTATGAAGTTAGCCATGAGTTCTTCACTATCCAAAGACTCATCTCCTTAATTGGAGTCATCACTCCCACTCTATGTGGTGGCCATCACTTTCCCTTTCTTCTTGATATTGTGATTAGCACAATCGGGGGCAAAACGTCCTATACCACCACACTCATAACATCAGACCTCTTTCCTTTCGGTCTTTTCTTGCCTAGGCTCAAACTTCTTGAAGGGAACTTTTTTCTTCAAGTCTTGGTCTTTGGATCCAAATCCCTTATTTTCGAACTTGTAGAATTTCTTAAACCTTTTTATCAACAAGGTCATTTCTTCGTCCGGGTCATCATTCTCCTTTTCATCTTTAGAGGCTTTCAAATCAATTCCCTTTTGCTTTTTAGGAGGTGTGGAGGTAGGACCCTTCCTAGACTCATAAGCTAAAAGCCTCCCAATCACCTCACTCGGTTTCATATCCTTATAGGTGCTATTCTCCTCTAAAACCATCACCTTGGACTCAAACCTCTTGGGAAGCGATCTCATAATCTTTTTCTTGATCCTTCTATCAGAGTAAGAGTCACCAAGTTGATGACTTTGGTTGACTATGTCCATCAACTTAATCTCGAAGTCGTTGAAGTATTCGTTCTCATCCATCATAAGCAACTCAAATTGCGTTTGGAGAACTTGAAGCTTCGAGTCCTTAACGACTTCGGTTCTCTTATGTGCAACCTTTAGGATTTCCCACGCCTCTTTAGTGATCCTAGTATTTTGAATCAATTTATATTGATTTTCGTCTATTGCACATAAGATGGCATGCATGGCATTCCTATTCCATTTCGATGCCTCAAACTCTTGCGCGTTCCATTGCGCCTTAGGCTTGAGTACATCCTCTCTTCCACCCGTAGGAGTCATCATGGGAGATGTGTAGCCGTCTTCAACTGCCATCTAAGCCCGGTCATGGATTTGACATATGTACGAATCCATCTTGCCTTTCTAAGAGGCATAATTCAACCCGGTAAGAAGTGGAGGCCTTGTGCTAGAAGCACCCTCGTTGCCACCACCATTTCCATCGTTTCCACTCATAGTGTATATGAATGAATAAAATAAATGCAAATGTATGAATGACCAAACAACATACAAAATGCAAAACACACCGAAATAACCAAAGTATCACTTATGTATATCTAGGAACTCACTCTGATACCAATTCAAACTAATAGTGCACGGTGTGTGTGAAACTATCTAGATGGGGTGAATAGATTTTATCTGATTTTACCCAATTTTCGTTATAAGTCAATATTCCGTAAATACCCTATATAGCCAAAATAAAATATCAAGTGTAATAAGTGTGGAATTATAAATGACACAAGATATTTACGTGGAAACCCTTACGGAAAAAACCACGGGTTGTTATGTGCGTCACACACGAACCTCGAATCCACTAATGGCAATGGAGATTACAACCTAATCCCGGTATGTAACTCACCATCACTACCTAATTCCAGTATGAGTGAACCTAGTCCAATTGCTTGTAATTTACGCTACCTAATCCCGAAAGCTACACAAGTCTTACTTCTCAATGAAGAGATAAAATGTCCTATGTGAATATATGATGATATTCAAAGAGCAAACAAAGCTAGGGAACTTTAGATGCTTATCTAGAATGATAATATGATAATTAATTCATTCTTAGATATCAATAGCTAAATGACATGTAATAAAGCTTAGCTAAACATAGATTATGAAAACCGAGAAAGCTATCACAATACAACACTCAATCAATACACCACATACAATCTCTATCTTGTAACTAGAATAATATTCTAAGAACATACAAGTAATAAAAGAGATGACTTGATAAGAAAGACACTAAAATTAGATGAAGTTAGTGAAAAACTTACCAAACAAGTTATGATGATGTAAAACCATGCATGGATGCATCCTATATGGTCATAGATGATGCTATATGAACTTTTATGCACAACTGAATGACTTTAAGGGTTTAAAGGTGAGTTATTGTGAATTTTTCTCTTGAAATATGTTCTAAGGGAAAAATATGTTTTTTGAACTCTTAGGGTGCGTTTGGCACGGACATGGAACAGGACAAGGTGGGACGGGACGGGACGGGACAGAACATGACATGTTGTTCCGTATTGTGTTTGGAATGCCTGGGATAGAATTGTGTATTGTACTGTTATGCGTTTGGTATGACTGGACAGGACTGAACAAGAGGTTCAAATGACCAAAATAGTTCTATTGTTATTGAAAAATATTTTTAATTAATAATTTTATAAGATTATTTAAGATGGATAGTTGGAATCAAATTAATAAATTTTCAGATATTCAAGAAGTTAAAAATAATGCAATTTAAAAAAAATGAAATTAAAAAAAAAAAAAAAAATTATCTCCACCATTCATATTGGTGATGGATGGTGAATATTAAATAGATTTACCAAAAAAACACAAACTAAAATATATATATATATATATATATATATATAAGATTGAGGTGAAGATCCAATATGGAATTGGTCTCCACTCTCCACCAACATCTGTTTCAAAATCCATTTCCAGCAAAACAGCTCAAACCACCATTGTCAACACCATCATCCACAGCAAACCACTGTCGTCACCCCAAACCACCATCGTCAACAGCAAACTACCATTGTCACCCTAAACCACCATCATCAACAAAAAACCACCATCGTTACTCCAAACCACCATCGTCAACCACTATAAACCCTAAATCGATTTCTCAAAATCAAAATCAACAAAAGCCACAAATCAAGAACCCTAAATCGATATCTTAAAATCGAAGGTCGAACAAAGAGAGAGAGACAAGTGGGAGAAACTGAGATATTTGCTCCTCGCCGGCGGCCGAAGAAGAGAGAGAGAAAGAGAGAGAAAGAGAGAGAGAAATGTGAAAATGGGGTTGGATTTTATTTTATATTTGGTAATTTTGTAATTTTTGAAAGAATTGAGGACAAAATTGTCTTTTCCACTGGTCGAGGGTTTGAGGTGGGACAACTTTTCATGGTTTTTGTCCCACCTTGTCCTATCCCGTCCCAAGCTAATGGTGAGCCAAACGCAGGACAAGAGAAAGTTGTCCCGTCTTGTCCCGTCCCGTCCCGTCCCGTTTACCAAACGCACCCTTAAGAACGACCTAAAATGAAAGAGACATATATATATAGGGTGACTAAGTGAAGTGTAGTCGTTTTGAAAAAATAGCCCTGTATTTGCCTTAGGCACTGCATGTACAACATTTCTGTAGAACGCTTATACAGCGCCAATGCTCTATTCTCTCGGGAACTAGATGGTCGCTGTACATAGCACTGTACATATAGCGCTTTGTACATCGACTGCACAGCGACCGAATTAAATCGATCAGGTTTGTACAACGCCAATCCCATTTCCACCAGGTCTAGAATGGGCAATGTAAGTAGAGTGCCCCTGTAGAGCGACTGTACAGCGCCTACATCAATTTTGCATCCTAAATGCCTAAGTGCCTAAATGACATGGCATTCTAATCCTAAGATGCAATCAATAAGAATATGCATGAAGAGATATAAATGATGATGAATGAGCATATATAAAAATACACACAACATATAAGAATAAGAATTATACATGCGTTGTGAGTGTGTGTAACTAATCTCTTTAATTGAAAGTAAGCACTTTAAAATTTACCTTTAGTGTTTATCAACTTGAGGTCTTGAAACGGGCATTTGAGCTTGATCCTCAATCATCTAAACTACCCTTACACTTCAAACCCCAAAATATGGTTTGTCCACGAAATGAGCCAATCAACTTAGAGGCACTTACAATTTTTTTTTTTTTTTTTTTTTTTTTTATATATATACAAAATATCTATTAATTTAGGACCATGTATTTTATTTGAAAGCTTTCGCCATTGGTAGGATTCGAGCTGCTGACTTGGGAGTCATTTGTCCAAACCCCAAACTCGTCCAACTACCAGCTGAGCTACGCCTCTATTGGCAGGATACCACCTCATATAAATCAAGGTTATGCTAGAATTTCTTTCAATTCATGTTGATGAAACATTACAAGCATAACTATTGAATTTTCATTTTAAAAGGAACAAAGGAAAATAAAATTAATTATGAAGATCGAGGATATTTTTCAAACGATTGACTGTTAATAGCTTCGCCACTAACTACAAACACCATTTGGATAGATACTCTCATAATTACTCTCGCAACTTGATTGGGTCTCTCTATAAGAGTTTTTTTTTTGTGACACATAATAATTATGGGTTAATTACAATAATTTATCATGATTTTTTCTAAAAAGATTTAATATTTAACTAATTGCCTTAATTGCAGCAGACCCCTTATGAATGGTTGACTTCCATTCCATTTCACGATTGACTAATGTTTAAGTGAAAAAATTGAAAATGCCCTTACATTTTATTTGAAAAAAATTCTTACCATTTACTCTTTAAATAATCAAATTTATACTATTAAATAATAAATAACCTAATTGTTAACCACCAAAATTGGCAAAGGACCAAAGAAGAATTTTCCACCTGGATACAAGGAAGAAGCACAGGCCGAGATACCATCTAGGTACTCCTAAAAAGAAGAATACTGGATCGAATCTGGGTACTTATCTCCTCCCTTGGAGTAACCTCAACAAAGCCTAGCAATCCTGATGACCCCTAAAAAGTTCCAACGCGGAATTCAACTCAAAATCCTATCACGGAGCTCAATGGGGTACCCCGCTATTGCACCAGACAGGTATCCCGTTACTAAATCAACATGATACCCTGCTACTGCTTCAGCAGGGTACCCCACTGTCGCATCATACGGACATCCAGATACAACTTTAGCTGAAATATCCCGCTTCTACATCCAACCGGGTACCCCGCTGTGAGAACAACTGACATCAGGATACCCCGTCGACCAAGCACTTAACTAGGAAAGCATTAAACTAGCAAAAGGCTGGGTATACGAGAACCCAGATGAATCCAAATACCTCATGGGATCCTCCCACCAGATAACCATAAGAAATACTCACAGAATTATATATCCATGTGTTCAGACAGATAGATCTTGAAGCTCCAAAGCTAGGGGAATGAAACGCGGTCGTTCATCTCCATATGAAAAGGTAGACTCATTCCCACCTCTCAAGAATTCCATTCGAATAAGGAGTCCACTAGTATCAGAATCCTCTCAAAAAGGAATCGCTTGATTCAGATAATTAAAGCTCCTACAAAGTTGTCTCCTAGAAGGAAGGAAAGTCCCATGATCGCCAAAACCCTAGACCGAAATTATAGGAGTGCATGGCAAGTAACGAACCTATATATACGACACTATATTCACCAAGAGGGAAAGGGAAAATTCGCCTCCCCAAACCCTACACTCGTCTTCAGTTCTACTTATCGACAAGCACGAGCATGCCATCTCCATCACCTAACAGAAACCTTGAATACCGCCACATATCGCCATAGCCTAAATTTCATCAATTGTATCCATGTTTTTATCAATAAAATCGTACTTGTTAATCTTTTCTTGGATGAGTTTTAGTTTTGTTTGACATAAATCTTGTTGGTATCGAACTACGTGATACCCCTTCGACCGGGATCTATCTCGATCTTGGTCCTTAAAGTTGTTATTTGGAGATTCACCCCAGTGATAATTTTCCAATAACACTAATAATAATCAAATTTATACTATTAAATTATAAATAACCTAATAAATCTTAATTCCCATAATATTTTTTTTGGTGAAGATTCGCAAAAAGTTTTAAAACTTAATTTTTTTTTTTTAAATATCAGTAAATTTTTAAAAGGAAATTCAAGATCTGGATCTAGATTTCATTCGAGCATTGATTTCAAGTTTTCAACCAGAATTTAACTTTGTTTTCCTAATCCAAAATTTAGCCTATTCATCCATTCCTTGGCCTTTTATTTTTCCTCAATAATTTAATACTTTGAAATCAAAATAAATTCCATACAGAGACTTGTTTGAATCTTCTTCTTCTCATGTTTTTCCTTCTTATTCTTTAAAAGAAAAGCAAGAGCCTTCAAATTAGGAGGGTATTCCTTAAACAATCCAAAATAAGTTGCTGAATTGATATCGAATTTCTTCAAACCACCAATTGCTAACCACCAAAGTAAATTAAATTTTGACTTCAGTAGAATCAATAAACCAACAAACCAATCAACCAATGAAGTTGGCCAACCAAGCAAGAGCACATGTCGTTCTTTGTCCAAGTCGTCGGGTCCCGCTCGGCCCGATCTTGGTTGTCCTCAACCTCGTCATGTCACATCCCACATCGCTAACGAGTAGGTCCATGGTTTGTATATAAGCATTTGTCTCTCCTAATTAAGTAGACGTGTTTTGGGTTATGGGTGAAGAATGCTTGCGTGAAGCCCATGATCCAAAGAAAATCCATGAGGGTGAATGACGAGTGCATGAAGCCCAAAGTGGACAATATCTACTTGGTGGGGCTAGGCTATTACAAATGGGATTAGAGCAGACTCGCTACTTGGTGTGGATGTGGATTTGGATTTGGATTTGTGATTGTGTTTGGACTTTCATAAGGAAGCGAGGTACGAAGGTGGGGTAGATTGTCATATCCCACATCACTAGCTAGTGAGATCCATGATTTGTATATAAATCTTGGTTTCTTCCAACTAAGTAGACGCGTTCTGGGCCATGGGTGAAGGTTGCTTGTGTGAAGCCCATGATCCAAAGAAAATTTTTGAGGGTGAATGACGCGTGCGTGAAGCCCAAAGCGGACAATATTTACTTGGTGGGTCTAGGCTGTTACATGTCATATCTCAACTGTCATTTTTCGTGAACATCTACATCTCCGCCGCCACCGAGATTTGCAACATCCGATGGTTCTAGCATCAAACGAAGACAACTTCCAAGGGTTCCTCTACTTCCCTCTGGACAGGCGTGTCTTCTTTTGGTCTTATGTCTTCTACATCTACTGGTTTTTCCATCAAATGAGTGATTCGTTCGATTGGAGTAGATCTAAAGGTTTGCTTTATTGATCAGATGAAAGAATTTGACCAGACCTCATTTTCTATCTTTATTTATTTTTTGTTTTATTTGTTAGGGTTTAATTAAAATTTTAATAATTATATTTTGTTGCAAAATGACAATTTTACCTTTAATATTTCAGTCAACCGTTATCTCTATCGGAGTATGACTAATGATTTGGGGGTGCAGCAATTAATGTCATTTGTTGAATATTAAATTTTAATGAAAAAACTCGGGATATGTTTTTGCAATTATCCCTAATTATGTAATTGTAATGTTCCATACAAGGTAAATCAATCATGGATTGAAAGATAAGTAGCCATCTACCACATGAATCACAATTGCGGTGGTTAAAACCCAGCTACCCCACCAACTTTACATTTTCTAATAAATTATTATATACTTTACCCAGCTACCCAAATTTCGTTTAAAGAAAAAAAAACAATTTAAATATAAAAAAGGGTAAATATGTTGATCTCCCTTAAAGTTTTGCATAAATACAACTAGAGATAAAACATGTTTTTATCTACTTAAACCTCCTCTGCTATTAAAATTGAACTAATAAAAATAATTAAATTACCTATAGTTATTTAAATTTAAAAATAAAGATAATATTTTTATAAAAAAAATTAAATTAATTGAAAATATGCTTTTAGCAGAATATAAATTTAAAAATCAAAAAATTTTTTTTTTACAATTTTAAATTATCTTCATTTTTATATTTTATATTTTTAAAGGTTAGTTTATAAAAATGAAAATAATTTAATAAGTCATAAATACTATTTTTTTTTTACTATTTTAAAATTTTATATTTTAAAAAAATCAAAAAAAATTTTTAATTTAAAAGTGAAGATAATTTTAAGAAAATAATTTTTTTAATTATTTTTAATTATAGAAAAAAAAAATTTTAAAATTAACATAATTTAAAATTTTAAAAACATTTTATTTTAATTTTTACATTTTAAAATTATTTTTTATTATATTCAATTAATTTAATTTAATTATTTTTTTATAAAAATATTATCTTCATTTTTAAATTTAAACAATTAAGGGCAATTTGGTCTTTTAATAGTTTAATGTTAAAACTATGAGCTTATGAGGAGGTTTGAGTAGATAAATACATACTTGTTCTCTAACTGCATTTATAACAAACGTTAGGGTAGGTTAGTGTATTTACTCCAAATAAATATCAATATTTAACAAATACTTCCACGGTTACAACTTACAAATAGCTCCACGTTTGTCATTTGAAGAGTCCACTTCAGTCTTCTTGAAACTTAACGGACTTGTAGCTTCACCGGAGCACAATACGACACCGTTTCGATTCGTTTCGGCGACCGAACCATCCATGGCGTTGCAGTCATTCATCGAAGTCAAACCGGACTCTCAGTTCCCCATCCAGAACCTCCCCTATGGAGTCTTCAAGCCTGAACCGGGCTCGTCGGCCCGACCAGGCGTCGCCATCGGGGACTACGTACTGGACCTCTCCGAGATCGCTAAAGCTGGTCTCTTCAACGGTCCGATCCTCACTGGTTCTGATTGTTTTCTTCAGGTTCGTTGATTTTCAAGAATAAACTTTTTTATCTTTTAGTTGTCGAGTGTGAATTTACAAATCAAATTTTGTAACGATTAGCGGAAGTTTGATTTTTATGAGCATATTCTGTTTGGTTACCTAGAAACCGGAGGAAAATAAATGAAATGCGAGATTAAAACATTACAGTTTGAGTAATTGTATACATATTTAACTTAAATTTATATTCAAGTTGAGTTTTTAGTATAATTAGATTATTAAGCATAAATTATATGATCATGCTATGTTCATTTCGTCACAATGATGATTTATCACATAATTATAATAATAAATGTGTTTGTGAGTTTAAGGTTGTGTTTCGCTATGTTTGTTTTGATGGCAGCCTACTTTGAACAAGTTGTTGGCTATGGGGCGGCCTGCGTGGAAGGAAGCTCGTGCTACTCTTCAAAAGCTACTGTCATGTATGCTTCATTTTATTTTTGCATAGTAGTATATGAGGAATTGAAATTGGCCGGAAAACAGCTGTTTCTGAGATCAATAAAATAAAATACAAGTAATGGAAATTTGGTATATGTTCTAATGCAGCTACTGAAGCAGCCTTGCGTGACAATGCAAGTTTAAGGCAGAAATCGCTCGTCTCAATGGTAATAATTATTTATGGTCTTGTAATTGTTATTGTACAAGCATGGTTGATTGGTTGCGGTATTCTAATGTTGAATTTACATTTGAACTTTTAGGGCAAGGTAGAAATGGTTCTTCCTATTGCAATTGGGGACTACACAGACTTTTTTTCTTCAATGCATCACGCAAAGAACTGTGGGACCATTTTTCGGGGACCCCAGAACCCAATTCCAGCAAACTGGTATTTAATTATAAAATCAGTGGAGAATAAGGCCTTGGTTCTGTGATTACTGAAATTATCTTCACACCTTCACTTCTTAGTTTGGAAAGTCTCACCAGATTTTTTTTTTCCAGGTTTCATCTTCCCATTGCATATCATGGACGAGCATCATCTATTGTTATATCTGGAACAGATATTGTTCGACCTAGGTTAGTCAAATATACTTCTTAACTTTTGTATTTAAACCTTTTTCTTTGTTGCTTAGTTTTGAATTTGCTTCGAAGCTAACTACCACGATATTGCATCAAGAAACATATTTTAATATATCTATTGTCTCCTTTACATTTATTCAATTCTACATTCCTACAGATACTGTTTTATTTACTCTGCATTTACCACTCAGTGTTCAAATAATAGTTAAAAATGGCTTATTCCTGTGAAGTGATAAATGGATCGGTGCGTGTATGTGTAGTCTTAAGTATAGCTTTTATTGCATGGTATGAGTATCTCTGCTACGTAAGGCAGTTGACATGCAACTTAGGTTTCATCTGGAGCTTGTGTCTCAAGGCACATCTTACACTTAAGTTGTTGCCTTAAGTCTTGAGGATAATTTATTAGTTTATGGATCTCATATTTCTGGCTGAATATACTGCTGAGCCTACTTCCAAGCTAAATACAATAGCTAATTCTTATACTCGTATGCATCTTGTTGCATATATTTACTTTTTATTTTTTATGTTCTCCCAGAGGTCAAGGCGCTCCGTCTGGCAACTCTCCACCACCTTTTGGGCCTTCACAGAAGCTAGATTTTGAGTTAGAAATGGTTAGCCTTTGCATCATATATACTCATGATGATTTTCTTCCTTATTCAAATGCTAAAGCAAATTTTATATAAAATCTAGAGCTCTTGACTAGTGGCTCATTTTTATTGTTGTTTTATATGATTTCTCGTGGTGCTGACAGGCAGCTATTGTTGGTCCTGGAAACGAATTAGGAAAGCCTGTAGATGTTAATGAAGCAGCTGATCATATCTTTGGTGTTGTGTTGATGAATGACTGGAGTGGTATGCATACATTTTTGTCTCTTTAACTCATGATCTCGTCATGCTTTAATTTTGTGCTTTTTTGATAAGAAATTCACTATAACAGCTAGAGATATTCAGGCATGGGAATACGTGCCTCTTGGACCTTTTCTTGGGAAGAGTTTTGGTAAGACATGAAATTTTTATTGTGTCATTTCTTGAATTCCATTTGGAAAAGTTAAGAGTTTATGATATGTGATTCCAATATTGATGAGTTGATGACTGCACATGTACTCTGCATTACTTGTGATTGTTAGCCTACGGGTATTGATAAGTGATAAGAGGATTTACTTTTTCTTCCCTGATCTTTAGGTACTACAATATCTCCCTGGATCGTGACACTTGATGCTCTTGAACCTTTTGCTTGTGACGCCCCCAAACAGGTAGCTTGTTTTATCATTCCTTTTAAAACTCAAATGCCATTTGAGTTGATATTTTGCGGCTTATTTTCTTGGTTGGCAACATGTTTGATGTTGATGGGCGTTTCAAATTGCAGGATCCCCATCCATTGCCATATCTTGCTGAAAAGATATCCAAAAACTATGACATTTCATTAGAGGTGGAATTGCGTTTTATTGTTTGCTTCTCCTTTTCATTGTATATCTCCTCTTTGTAGTGTTCTGTATTTTTAGCAACTTCTCTGTTGGCGTTTTAGGATTTGATTTTCTTGGGCTTTGTATTACCAAAGCTTCTTGTATATTTGAGATGCCGATGAAATTTCCTCTTTTTCTGTTAGGTTCAAATCAAACCTGCTGGACAACAAGATTCATGTGTGGTCACAAGGAGCAATTTCAAGAACTTGTAAGAAAATTCTTAACATAATCACTGCATTTTTATTTACATTTATTGGACCAGTAATCCCGATTTTTCCAGTCGTCCTAATCACTTAGATCCACTCTTATATGACATTACTTTGCTAGGAGTTTATTGCAGTAATACTAGAATTATCTTATATGCTCTACTATAAACATCATTTTGGACCTTTCAATAAAAAAAAAAAACATCTTTTTGGTCCTACCTTTCTTGGATTAGTTGTTTCTCATACCGTGGATATAGAACTTGTTGATTGACCATCAACAAGGAAACTTAATGTTTGAGCATGTTTAATATTATAATGTGTTGCATTGTTGCTTCTTTGGTGTATATTACATTTTGTTTTTAACTCCTGTGACAGATACTGGACATTGACTCAGCAGGTTGCGCACCACACAATCAATGGTTGCAATTTAAGGCCAGGCGATCTGCTTGGAACTGGCACCATCAGCGGACCTGTATGCTTTCATTCTATTCAAATGGAATACTGCTGGAGTTACGCTCCTATATGTTTCCGTGCTTTACATTAGATGTTGAAACAATCTAAATGGCTTGCTTTATTTCCCCACAGGAGCCTGCTTCTCTAGGATGCTTGCTGGAGTTGACATGGAATGGACAGAAGCCACTATCATTAAATGGGGCTTCTCGTAAATTCTTGGAAGATGGAGATGAAGTCACATTTACTGGTTGTTGCAAGGTAATACTATAATCATATAAGTCCACCCATGCCATTCAATGCAGAAAACATGTCAATGTCTTTCTACAATCACACGGAACAGTATCTTGCACATGTTCAATTAACACTTTTGCTATATTTCTTTTGTCAATTTAACAATTCCATCTTTTAGAATCCAAGATTTAAAAAACAAAATTGAAATCGATCTTAACCTGAGAAATATACATGTTTATAGTAGTGTCCTCAATTCTCATTGCATTTCATTCCTTGAAGCATTTGAAGTATAGATAAATAATTTAAAATTCGACTTGATGGCAGGGTAATGGTTACAATGTTGGTTTCGGGCCGTGCTCTGGAAAAATCGTTCCATCACCTTCTTTATGAAGTTGTCATAATCATCAACGGTGATCTTAGAAGCTGAGTACAGTACCAGTCCTTAGATTTGAAGTGGAAGATGGGACCTACATTTCGATTGATTCTATAAATAAAATCCCCATTTAGTCAGCTCAATGTGTAATAAATAAACTGTATCTTTTCCTTCCCCTCTCTGCGTGTTTTACTGTTTGTGTGCATCGATTCCATATTTTAACATCTATATGAGAATGGCTGTAGCATTTGAAGTCTAAGCCCTTAATACAGAAAGGAGAAGGATTGAATATTTGAATTGTGCCCTCAAGCTGGTTCCTGATTAGATTAATCATTACAAGAAACCTGTTTAGATTAACCATAGAGAAGGTTGGATAATTACTCCTGTTTCTGTATGTCTGAATAGAGATTTTCTCAATACTTTCATTGTTGTGGAGAGAGGCTTTCTTATTCATGCTTTATATATTAATTATTAATAATGAATTTGTGTTATAAATGCTTTCAAACTATAAGGGAATTTGTATAGGTGGAGAAAATCCAATAGGAGAGGATTTAAATTCCAATATGATAATTTTAGTTTATAACTATTAGCATGAATAGTTTAAGGTATGGAGATGATTCGATGAAAATTCAAAAATAAATGTACAGCCTTATCTTAATTTTACAGTAGTTTTCTTTTTATAAGAATGTGTTGTTTGATGTCGTTAGATCTCTAATTTCAAATACTAATAATAATAAAAGCCTTTCTATAACGGTAAATAGCCTCGATTGCGCTTTATAATTTAAAATCACCTTGATCATTTAAATAAGGAAAAGCAATAAAAAAAAAATTGCAATCAAGCTGTCGTGGGTCCCGTAGTTAACTGACGGTGGTGATTGATCACGCCACCACCGACGCATATGACGCGCCACAGATCATTCAAGATAGAAAACCATCCCAGCCCGGACCCCACCTCAAAAGACCAAAATCCACAGAGACGACACCGTTTCGAGCATTTATAAACACTCCAGCCCACCGCCACCACTCTCGTTTCACACTAATATTTTTAATTTTATACTAGTCATGAAATCCACCCGAAAATCCACCGTCTTCTCTGCTTCAACGACGACGACCACCACAACAACAACCGAAATACCCACCACCGTCCATCTCCCTCCGCAGCTCCAATGGCAAGCCGCCGCCAGGATCCAATCCCACTACAGGGCCCACCTGGTCCGCACACTGTACGCCAAAATCTCGTCCGTCAATTCGGAAGCCAACTCCCTGCAGAAGCTGATCCAACGGCAGGAGACGGTGGACGCCGTGAGGAGCGAGGAGCGGGAGAAGCTGAGAGTGAACGAGGCGCTGATGGGTCTGCTGCTGAGGCTTGATTCGGTACCCGGGGTCGATCCGACGGTGAGGGAGGCAAGGAGGAAGGTGAGCCGTCGGATCGTGGAGTTGCAAGAGATTCTTGATGGGATATGTGAAGCCAAATTGGAGTGTGATGAGGTCGAATATTATAATTTTGATAAGGTGGTAGAGCAAATGGAGGAGCAAGTTTGTGAAGAGAGAGGTGGTGGTGAGGAAATGGAGAGATTTTGTGCTCACTATTTGGGGTTTCGATGTTTGCAAAGATTTCTTCGTGAATGACAAAAACTAGTACACAGCTTAGTGTATGTGTTTGATCAAATTGTACACATGTTGTAATATGCTCTGTTTTTTGAGTTTGAAAAACAAATAATACTCTTATAAATTCAAATTTGTGTAAAGATGCTTTCTTTCAGTTTTCTAAGGTTTAGAAACCCTAGCAAGTTTATACATGATCAATACACAAGCCACATACTAGTTACATACGATTGATTGAATTTAAAATATAATAATGAAATGATCTAAGCAACAGTACAGCTGCATTTGCACCTTGACATGCACTTTTTGCAATCAGAGAGCTTTGGTTTACCACCATTGAAGTCACATTTTTGGATGCATTTGGTCCTGGAAGTCCCACCCCACAAGCACCGAGCCATGCATTGAAGCAGCGGCACGCATGCTGGGCACCCATACTTCATCTGATCAGCCACGCAGTCCTTGCATCCGCTCCGGTCCTTCGTCTTCGGCGAGCACGACAGGGACATCGCCCGTGGAACCGTCGAAAACAAGACCATCAGTACCATCATCGACACAAAAGCCGCTCTATTTATCATCACCACCTTCTTCTTCTTCTCCTCCATTGATTTCTTCAAATTATATCAAACTAGCTAATTCTTTGCAAATACTTTTTGCTCTTTTCACTTTTGATAGTGTATTTATATTCAAGGTCAAATTATAACCAACCACCCATCTGATGAAAATCAAACGGTTGTCAAACAATGGAGGGCTTGGTTTGCATTTTCACATTAAATGTACTAGTCATTGAAAATATATGTACAATAAATATCTTGGTTTGCACAATATTTTCTTTTCTCATCGTATATGTGTATGTGCAGCGGCCAGTGAGTGTGTGAATATGTATAAAATCTAAATTTTGTGCACATTAGTCATACTAAGCTGCCAACGGCGACCGTCCAGCAACTGCCACCTAATTAAACCACTTATTATTCGAGTCACGCTTATCGGTTATCTTTTTTTTTTTTTTTTTTTTTTTGTTTTTTGTTGTTGTTGTTCGTGAGTGTCCGGACTAGCTTACTCGCACATCGATTAATCCTATGAGACCCTAAAGTTAACAGCCAGGTAAACCTATAGTTGTTCCAAGAAAAACGTGGTTGTCAGGGATCGAACCCAGGACGTCCGAGTTTACGGTTCGCTCTGTGACCAGCAGCACCACCCCTGGGGTTCACGCTTATCGGTTATCATTACAGTCTTCTACAGAACTCTTTAACCATAATGTCAGAAATTTAAAACACTTAAAATTTAAAACTTCAATACTTTAATTTAATTTTCTATCTAAAAACAAATATATTTCATTTTAGTTAGAGTAATACTAGATATCTAATGGTGTTATAATTGGATATACATTAACGATAAAGTATCTAGTTTATTATATATAGCCACTTATTAATTGTCACATCATTGGTCGAGATTCAAATTTAGATATGAGTTAAAAGTTAAAACTTGAAAATTATTATTATTAATTATTTTTATTTTTTTTATAGAAATATGAGTTGAGAACTTGATACGTTTATCATTACTCTTTTGGCTGAGCATGGCATGTAAAATAGCTACCAAATAATATTTTGGAGAGTTATTTAAATGTGTTTTTGATTAGAGGAATGCTATATTGTCCAAATTTGGTGTTCAAATCTGGTGTCCAAATGATGTGGTAACACTCTAGACCATTTATTTAAAACATGCAAATCTAATACAATTTAAATAAATGGGCCACGGTGTTGCCATATCATTTTAGACACTAGATTTGGATAACAAATTTAGACAATATGACATTACTCTTTTATTATTACAGATTACAGCAGAATGTATCATGAATCTTCTACTAAGATCCTGGTCCATAACAAATTTCGTCGCAATGACATGATTGCAATGGGCTATTAAAGAGTCCAAGTCGGATGATTTATTTCCATAAGAGCCTAGTCTATCCTTGAGTGTGTGTACCAAGACGTACATTGTTTGACTATGGAGCCCTGGCCTCTTATTAAGTTCTCACTGATAATAATTGCTTCTATTAATTTCATGTGTATCCGATACATACACACACCTAGGGTTTGAAAATTCCAAAAAAGTGATTAATACTTACCTTCTTGCCTTCTTGTTAATTAATGCAGAATTAAATTGCTCAGATGATTTAATGAAAAGTGGGTTGAGATGTTTTTGGTGAATTAAGATTTTGCTTTGATACTCAAAATCAGGGGTGCACATGGATCAGTTCGGTTCGGTTTTAGTTAAAATCGTATTGAACCGATATATATATATTCGGTTTTTGAAAATGTGAATCAGTTTGAACCGTTTTAAACTGAACACCTTTATCTCGGTTTGGTTCAATTCGGTTTTGGGCCTATTGGGCTTTGAAGATTTTTTATATGATTTTTTTTTTATAATTTTTTGGGCTGTTAAGTTGTTTTTTTTTTTTGACATTTAGGTTTAAACTTTTTTTAATAAAACATAATATATAAAAAATAATTTAAACAAAATACAACCCAATTTTCAATCCAAATCTAAAATTTCAATCATATTCGGTTTACATACTCAATCAAAATATAAAATCTTTAAAACTTTTATAAAATAGAAGTCAAAAAATGTATTGTAGAAAAAAACAAAAAAATGAAGTCAAAAAATGTAATACATAATATAGTCCAAAATAAAACATCATCAACTAACAATCCATAATAAAATTGAACCTTACAAAATAATTTATTAAGGTAATTCAGTTTATTCTGTTCAGTTAGGTTTTATATGTTTAAAACCGAAACCGAAACCGAATCGAATTCAAATCGGTTTTCAAATTTCAAATCGGTTTGAGCCGAATAGAAGCTATGAACCGAACAAACACCCATTTTTGGTTCGGTTCAATTTGGTTTCGATTTTTATGCCCACCACTACTCAAAATAAAGATTTCTTCAGAACATTGTAAAGTTGAATGATCACTCTTACCGTTGAGGTAGCTTTGAGTCAAATGAATAAAAAGATATATCATATGATAATTTTACGACTTGTTTGATTTTTTCACTAAACACGTAATGACACTTAAAGTGTCATTAAGTTGTTTCGTTTGATTTTTTAAGTTATAAAACCACTTAATGAGCTTCTAAAATCATTTTTCTTAAAGAGAAATTTGTTCACTTTTCACTTAATGAAAAATAACTGAAATATATATCAATTTATTACTTCTAAATTTATCTTTACAAATATTATTTATTTCCGGATCTCTCTTCTCTCACAACCCTTAACCATATTAATATTTTTTGGATGGCTCTACTGCCACCCAAAAAACTTATTGCTACACCCATATTTTAATAAATTTTTTTATAATTAAAATATCTTTATATACAATTACATAAAAGTACATATTTAATTTGTATAATTAAAATTTTAAATTTACTTTATAAATCCATCATAAGTTGAATACTCAATCTATTCTAAACCCGAATAATATATACAAAATCAAAACCAATGTGGAAATATAATTTTCACATGTAATCCAGGACTATGAACAAAAAATTGATTTGATGGATTCCAAATGCATACAATTATATTTATAAGATATTCACATGATTTTTCTTTTCTTTTCTATTCTCAATTTTCTTTTAAGAATTCACATGATTTTTTTCTTTTCTATTCTCTCTCTAACAATTGAACTCTTTCCTTGGTCTTTCTCGTCGATCGCATTGTATAGCATTTGGAGGCTAATATAGTCTGTAGCAAACTAAGGGATGAGAAGGATAGTAAAGCCAAGGGCAAGACCAAAGTCAAATACTTTGAGTGTCAAGGTTTTAGACACTATGCCTCGAATTGTGCCAACCGAAAAAACAAAGAGGACAAGAAAGGTAAAGCCATGACGTCTACTTAGAGTGACGAGAGCTAAGTGATGAAGAGAGCTCAAGTGATGAATCCTCTAGCGAAGAAGAACATGTAAGCAATTTTGTTGCTTTTACGGCTTCTCACTTTAAGATAGAGGATGAGTGTCAAGTGTCCTTGCTACTTGACAATGAAGTTGGTCAATTTCATCAAGAGTATTCTAGTGCTAGTACAACCAATCTCAATTTATTGGTTAAGATGAAGAGTCTTGAAAAGGAAAGAGATGAAGCATTGAGGAAGGTTGAAAAGAGAGATGAAGCATTGAGGGAGGTTGAGGAGAGAGATGAATTGATCAAGATTCAAGTGGATGAGTTTGTGGATACATCTCATAGGTTATTATGTAAAAAGAATGATCTTTCAAAGAAGGTAAGAGAGATGGAAAGACTTGTCTTAGAGAAGGAGGAGATTGTGTCTATTTTTTAAAGATAAGGAGCAAGATTATCTTGAGGAGATCGACATAGCCAAGCAAGCCATTAAGGACTTAGCAAGTGGCTCAATCAAGATGGACAAAGTAATGAAGCTTGCATATCCTCTAAGAGATTCTAGCGGCTTAGTAGTTGAGGAGAAATTTATGGAAGCATCACCTTTTTCAAACAAGGCTAAGAAAGTCAAGAAATCTCTTAAGACAAATCCTCTTAAAGAAAAAGGTAAAAAAAAAAAAAAGACAAGGTTTAAATCCAAACTCCTACTAGTGCTTCTTCAAATCCAAAAGGTATTGTCTCTCCATTCATTCCTATTTGTTATTTTTGTAATACCGTAGGACATATCAAGCCCAAGTGCTACAAATATATTGAATATTTCAAAATAGGAAATGTATCTAGAGACAAAGAGATAGACCTTAAAACCAAGTATGCTAGGCATTAGAAGTTGATATACATGATATTCCTATAAAACATGTTAAGAAACATTGGATGAAGAAAAGTTTCAATCATTTGAATCTTGATAAAACTTGTGTTGCTAACAATGTTGATGAGGTAAGCATTAATGATCTTCTTATGAAGCAAATTATAGATAATCACTATTATAGGTTCAATATTGTTGTCAAGAAAGATCATGATGATGTTTGTGTTAGTTCACCCAAGCCCAAACGGGTCAAGGGTGAGTACTCTTACCATTAGTGTAAGTTGCACAAGTGAGTTAGCTCAAAGCTTGTGTCAAGTTGGAAATCATAGCTATCTAGCTTTGTTTTTCTATAACTTTAATATGAACTTGGCTATCCCACAATTCACTATGATTGTCAAAATTTGTTGATTAACTTTAGAGAAGTTTATTTTTGAAATCTATATGGTGATGGTTGTTGTTAAGACTTTTATAGATAGTCATTTTTATATTTGTTTGAGGTGAAGTGTTAGTATTTATTCTCTTCAGAAGACACACCAATAACTTGTTTTCTTGAGAACAAACAAGTCAAGAGAGCTCAAAAAAAAGGGTGAAGGTTTTGCATTGATGAAAAGCTTGCTAAGGTATATCTTTATCCTAAAGCTTACTTTCGTATTTTATCTTTCAACTCTATGTGTGCATGACATCATTGATAGTGCATGCATCAAGATACGAGTTCTATAAACTATCGTAAATGATATGACGTGCGTGTGTTTTTACCCTTTCATAAGTATACGAATCGATTGACGCGTATAGTGGTTACAAGTAAGAGTATCGTTCCCATGAGAAAGGTGTGGTACCTTAAGTCGGTCCTAGGTCTTAGATAATATATAAAATATAATTACACTAGATACATGCAATAAAAGTAAATCGAGGTAGTCACAAGCAAATTAACTAACTGATCTAAAAGTACACTAAGATGCTTTAATCTAATTACAACTAAGTTAACTAAATCTAACTACAACTAAGGGTTGCCATTCCCTCAGGCAATTAACTAAATAATCACTAAACTGCCAACTACAATTAACTAAATCATACTAACTAACTACACTAATTACCAACTAATGCAATAGTCATGCAAGAGTGATAATGAGATATGTTAAGGAATTAATGAATCATGCAATACACCTAATAACTAGTTGATAACAATTAAGCACTTCAATTATAGGTTAACTAAATTAAGCAAGGTTTGCATTAATCAAGTAAATCCTATTTTGCAAGTTAACAATTGAATAATCAATTAATAAGCATATATCTATTAAAGCTCAATATCAAATAATAGATACAACTAGTCTTATAGATATAATACATCAATATACCAAATCCTTAACATAGCTATTTAATTACACATTAATAACAAACTAAGGAAATAACTATAAGAGAGACAATAGAGACAACCCAATGATCTTGAGAAGTCTTCAAGCTAGCTCAACTCCTCTTGCTTTCCCAAGCTTGGAATCAATGTGTGGAAACTTTGGATCAAGATTGGTGGTTGGAAAACCACCCTAAACTCTACTTACAAAGCTCAAGTTATCTTTCAGATTCGGTTATACAAATGCTAGAAATGAAAAATTCCTACAAGGTTATACTAAACAACTTAGGGGGGGAGGGGGAGGTGAATAGGTTGACACTCTAATTTTTTAAACTTTTTCGAGACCATTGTCAAGCTCTTGGCGAGCATATAAATTAAACTTTAACATGCTTGTTATTAGATAAGAACTATCACATATAAGCTCAAAACACCACTCTTAGTCTACAAACATATATCAAGAAACAATGTATCTCATATACAAGTGTATTCAATGCAAACAAATTCCACAAGTTATACTTTGAATATTACAATGTAAATTCACTAAGTAGAACTTTACAACTTGATATAGAACTTCACAAGAAACAATGTTCAAGCATTACAAAATATACAAGAGAATGTTTGCATTCTAATCTTTACAAATAATCTTGTTTACAAGGATGTGAACAAATGAAGATCTAAACAAGATACAATTGATCGCAAATACAAATATAAAGAGATAGGGATAGAGTCATTTGACATATCATTTTTACGTGGTAAAACCTCTGAAGAGGAAACATCCACGAGTTGAATCCACAACCGCTGGCAAACCAAATTCCACTATGACGAATAAAAGTACACCCTTAAAAAGTGACCAAACCACATGTCTTCTACTCTACCCTCAGGCCTAGTGAAATACTCTGTCTACTTTCTATCAAAGACACTTCACTCATGTCTCTAGAAAGCAACTTCTTATCCAAGATGTGTCACTCACATATCTAGGAAGATTTCCTGCATGACTATTCAGATCATCCCGATCCTAGCCAAGTTTTCTTACTTAATTATCCGGATCATCCCGATCCTAGCTAAGTCTTCCTTGCTTGGTTATCTGGATCACCAAGATCCTAACCAAGATTTCACGCCTTTTACTAGGACTTCCTAAGTGTTATCAATGAATACAAAACGCAAACAAGCACGCAACATAGAACATGATGATAAACATATCCTATGGAAACTAGAAAAAGACTATGAGCACACAATGTATGATTTTCTAGTTTATAATCAAACTATGAATGTTATCATACTAATGATGCATGTACATATGAAATTTTTGGATCAAGTACACTTCATGAAGAACTAGACATAGATATCAAAGATCATAAAACAAGCTTGCCTAGTTGTTAAACATGAACAAAAAACCTAGAGCATGCAAAACACCAAAAACATGCCAAAACCTAGATTCTATTCATGTCTCTAAAGCTTGAGATAAACATGTTCATGAAATACATATTCAAGACTTTAGAACTAAAACTAAAATACTAGGGATATGAGATATGATCAAAAAGATCCTCTAGTAATTAATTAGAGCACAAATCAAACAATTGAATCCTATTAGGCTCTAAATATATAATAAATTGTGCTAATCCTAAGTATGTTCAATTAAAGAGACATAGCACATGTAAGGACTATATATCATTCAAATAAACTAAATTAAAGCACAAATAATCTTAGATAACAATCTAATCACAATACAATTAACCTAACTCACATTCAAGTTTCTAATTAAGCATAACTAGCTTATAACTGAAGCTTTATCACTTATCAACATATTTTCAAGTCACATACACTAAAATTAAAAGAAGACCTAAGGTATTTGAGTATTATAATAAAAGAAATCAAAAGATAGACAAATACCTTGTGAGAAAATTTGCAGTCACAAAATTTGATGTAGAACACCAAAAATACTTGAAAAATTGACTTCTAAGTTGCTTGGAGATGATAGAGGACTTCAAGATGAAAATTATTCAACTTGAATCACTCAAATCGGATGAGAAAAGAGTGAGATATGGTATTTGGAAGTCAGGAAAAATTGAGAGAAACTTTTCTGCACTTATCTTCTTCAAATTCGAAAATAAGAGAGAGAGAGAGAGAGAGAGAGAATTTAAATGAGGGAAAAATGAAAGATTTCTGGCAACCAATGAGGGGCTACCATATCAGCTCCCTATGGAGGCACGTGGCCTCCACGAGGCTGAGGGCAGCCCTTCCCGTGGGGCCCACATGCCTCTACGGGGAAGGGGTGCAAATGGCACTTTGCCATTTTCCTATTCCCTCACGCACCTCTCATGTTTTTCGAACATTCTCCGGCATCTGAACTTCGAATTTGAATTCTTTTTTCTGATTACAAACCGTAACTCTCTCACGGATATGAACATCAACAAAACTTTCACAAAAGATATGGAAATCGACTCGATATACAAAGATAAAGACCATGAACGTTAAACACAAGGAAAGTTTCGTAACTTCCAACTCAGAACTCGAAAACTAATGAATGAGTAACCGAAATGATCGGAACTCAATGATGAACAATATGAGAACATATTCAAGCATGATACCAATAAAACACAAACAAAAAATACATGAACACACAAGTATGCTATTTCTTAGATATAGTCATAAAACATGCATTTTACAAAATTTGTCAATTTAAGTCTGATGCATGTGCATACAATATCATGTGTGTGTTTATATGTTATATAAATTGAGCACAATGATGTAGATGTAAGTTGCACAGTGGAAAAGAGATAGGTTTTTAAAAAATTGTCATGGACCTTTTTCGGTATAAACGAATATGAGGAGAAATTTGTTTTCATACCTTTGAATATCTCTCCTTCATTTCTTTTTTATCCTTCACCATTAAGACTTTCGAGCTATGACCCGCGATCTAGCAACTGTGTGTGGGCAAGTCACGAATTCCAGGAGTTATTGAATGGAGGCTACCGAGATGGAGAAGACAACACCTTGTCTCCTTTGTTGAGTTCGGCCAAGCTTGAGCCAAAGAAAAAAAAATCTTTTTCTTTTTCTTCATCTTCTTGCTGCACCACTCTCTTTCAGTATTAGGGTTAGGTTAGTTAGTTATGAAAAGTATATCTTATATATTAGAATCCTAGGGTTTAGTTAACCAAGTCAAAATAGGATTATAAATCATTTTTTAATTCGGTCACCACTAGGAGCCGAACCTTTGACATATTTAAAGTAAATAATATAATCTCTATTATTTTATACCTTTGCTTTCGTCAAGGTTCGAACTTGTAACCTTCAAATAACAATTAATGGTTCTTAATTATTAATATGTCAATTAAATAATCATATTATTTAATTATATTTAATTAATCAATTAAATAATTTATTAATTAAATGATCATATCATTTAATTAATTCAAAGAATATATCCAAGTTACTTTCGTAACATAATTAATTGGACCATTCAATTCATCGTGAGCCTTGTTACAAATAATCGTAAAGGGTTAACAAGGGGACCTAATGAATCCACATATTTGAGCTCTAATGATACTTAGAAAAATTAATTAAACTTTTTAATTAATATTTCACGATTATTAACCTCAGTTATTCTACTAAAAACCCGAGGTTGCACTCTTGTAACTGTGGATGTTTTGCACAACCAAAATATTAGTGTCCATTGATGTAGCTATTTGATATGGTATAATCCTCCACAAATAGTTCATAATTAGAGCTTGGTCATAAAGTCCATTATACTTCTCTAATTATATATTTTCCTTTAAGTACCATTGATTCTCTAATGAACAATTATATCATTCCTTCCTTTACGGAAGTAGGAGAGAGCTTTTAATCGTTCAAGTCTCGAATTAACCCCTAAGGGAACTACTTCTCTACTTCTCGCAAGAAAGAGTGGATTCCTCTATTGCGTGTACACCTTCTCAACCAAAAGCCAAACTATGATTCCAAGATATAGAGTTATTGATCGGGAATGCTAATCCGATCTCAACCATGGTATGTCAAGAAACATGATCTAACTTGAAAGAGTCAGTAAGACACTTAGGATTTAGATAACCTATACACATCCATCATTTGTCGATATATATGAATCTTTACATGAAACGGATCTTGGTGATAGATTCATATAAATCATGACCCAGTCCTATATGATCACATCATATAAGGTGCCTCAATTCTCATATCACCATATGAGTAGTCTAGGATAAGACCACCATACATTACAAAATGAATTATAGATGTAGATTAACCACGAATAAAGTACCTAACTTTATTTGCTTTCTATGGATTCTTTAGATTGCACGTCTTAAACTGAATTCCTCTGTATATGACATTCATATACTGAGTTTGAGATTACATCTAGCAATCTTAGATGTTTAACACATATGATATAAACATATGAGTCATATTTTTTGAATGAAAATACTACTTCTTTTATTAATGCATTTATAACATTTACAAATTACAAGCTTTAAGGCATAAATCCCAACAGTAGGGACACATATGGATGCAATTTTTGTGTGTGCCGAAACGCCTTGCATGAGGAATGATGTTTAAATATACATTTGATGTGCAATAATGCTTACTCCTCTTGAAGGCTTCACTTTGCTTGATGAGTTGCCCAACTTTCTTGAAGCTTGATAAACCGTGAATCCTAGATAACTAATAAATACAAAGGAAATGTTTTTTTGATATAGAATAATGCCAACATGACTCAAAATCTTAACAAGAAAAGCTTGTGGAATCAAGAAAGAAGATAGAAGAGCTAAATCAGAAGATGGTTGTTAGGATTTTAAGTTTAGTTGGCATTAATCTATATCAAAATGTTATTTTCTTTGTATTTTTTAGTTGTCCTAGTTATGTGATTTATCAAGCTTCAAGTGAAGATTGACAACGGTTCAAGCAAAGTGTTGCCTTCGTTCGAGGAAAATCGTTCTTGTCTACAAGGGTATTAAGACCTCTTTCCTCTTACAAGGCTTAGACGTGCACACACACACAATTCATTCATAAGTGTCCCTGCATAGTTGTGCCAATTGAGTATAACACATTCACTTGTTTTAGTATGCTCATGCATTGATCTCATATTGACATACATTGTAGAAATGCATGTACTAGGACTATGTCTAGGAAATTGCATACTTATGTGGCCATGTGTTTATTTGTTTGAGTGTAAGTGATTTGGACTTGAATATGTTCTTAAATTATTCCTTGTTGAGTTTTGATCGTTTCAAATACTCACTCATTTGATTTCGAGTTCAAACAAGGAAGTTATGAAACTTTACGTTCCTTTACAATGCGTTGTCTTCGTTTTCGTATATCGAGTTGAGTTCACATCCAATTATCAAAGTTTCGTAATCATCCCCATGTGTAAGTGAGTCATGGTTCGTAATTTATAAATGGATTCAAATTATGAGTTTGGAGGTCGAAGGACGGTCGAAGAACGTGAGAGGTACGCGAGGAGAAGAGCCAAAGTGAGAAGGCTTCACTTGGGAGGCTTCCTGTGGAGGCGCATGGCCACCACGGGAAGGAGGCCTCTCGGCCTCCCCGTGGTGGCCACGTGCCTCCATGGGGATAGCCAAGGGCTGGCCTCCCAAGTCGGCCCCACTTCATTTGGTTTTCCCTCTCAATCTCTTTTAAATACCTCTCTCTCTCTCTCTCTCACTTATTCATTGTTAAGAAGAAAATTGTACATAAATTTTCTCTCCAACTTTCTCATCTTCCAAACACCATAACTTTCTCATTCTGACTCCGAATTGAGTGATTAAAGTTGGAGAATCTTTGTAATCAAGTTTCCTACCTTCTCTAAAATATTTACAGTTGTTTGATCGAGTTTTAGAGTAATTCCACTATCAAAACCGAACCAGCTCGGGATTTCAAGATATTGAGCCAAACTTTGTGATTTCATCTTTGATGATCTTCAATTACTTTGGGTTTTATTCTTATATATGTATATGTATGTTTGATGAAAGATATTGAGAAGGATAGCTTCATATCAAAGCTAATCAAGTCTAATTAGAGACAAATGTGAACTAGTTTTCTACGATTCTAGTATTTCACATGTTTGAGAGTTGTATTATACTTAGCTTGATATCTAAGGTTATTTGTGACTTGATTGATCTATTTTATGATTAATAACCTTGTCTTGTGATTAGATCCTTTAATTGAATAAATCTAGGATTAACACATTTGATTTAGTGTTTAGAGCTATCTAGGATTTAATTGATTATTCATTACATCCTTGCTCTAAATACTTGCTAGAATATTAATTGAACACATTTTTGTGAATCTAGCATTTTTGGTGTATGTTTCTAATATCTTGGATTTGTGTTTCATGTATATGATTTATTTAAGTATTAACTTTGTGAATAAAACTAGGATTTACATGTGTTAGGTGTTTTACATGCTCTAGGTTTCAATTCATTGTTTTTATGATTAGACAATATTTGACTTAAGTGCTCACATGACTAAGTCTATGCCTATATGATTTGTACATGATCCATACATCTCATATGTTCATGCATCATCTTGTGTGATTGCATCTCTTGAGTTCTAAACTAGAATGTAATACATTGTGTGCTAATTGTCTAATTCTAGTTTCCATAGCTCATATTAATCATAAGTTCTATGTTTTTTGTGCTTGCATCATTTGTATCACATAGATCACTTGCATTGTAAAAGGTGGAAGTCTTAGCTAAGGGTGTAAGGCTATAAGTAAGTCCAAGTAAGGGAAGTCTTGGCTAAGAGGTGTGAGGCCTCTAAGTAAGTCCAAGCAAAGTCTTGTCAAGGGGTGTGAGGCTCCGATTAGACAAGCAAGGGAAGTCTTGGCTTGGGGTGTGAAGCTCCTAAGTCCGAGCAAGAAAAGTCTCTTGTTGTTAAGTGGTTCTTCAACATAGAGCAATGGAAGTATTAACTAAAGGCGTGAGGCTCTAAGTAAGTCAAAGCAAGGATATTCTCTAAAGGCATGCGATGTGTCTTGGTTAGAGAATAAATAAGTTTCTCTCTAGTGGGAATAGATAAGAGGGATATCCAATAGATTGTTATACATGAGAGTTGGTCACATTTGAGGGTGTACTCTTGTTTAACTAGTGAAAAATATTTTACCGGTAGTTGTGGATTCAACTCGTGGATGTTTCCTCTTCGGAGGTTTTACCACGTAAAAAATATCATGTGTTAAGTTTCTCTTTCCTTATCTCTTTGATATTTGTTTAATTTAATCAAATTGATCTTGAAGGCATTGTAATTAATTACATTCTTGTGACACAAGATTTTTGATTGTATTTGTATCTCTTATATGTACTTGTACTATTGAGACATCTATTATGAATACAAGTACTTGGTGATTTATATATTTTTGGTATAACCTCCACATGGGACTTGTTCCTCTCTTCAAGACCAACGTTTTTGGATTTTGAATCGCTTGATTCGGAGTTGAAATGAGAGAGATATTACAAAATGAAAATTATAGAAGTTGTAAACATTTCAGCAGAATTTTTGAATATAAATTAAGGGAAAATGGTTGGAGAATAGGAGTAATTTGACCACCTATGAGACCTTTTCCACCTCAGAACCCTATGGGAAGCGTGTGATCCTCACATGGCAGAGAGGTGGCCTTCCCGTGAGGCTCATGCATCCTCACAAGAAGGTTGCGCAAAATGGCCTTTGTCCATTGCCTCTTTCACGTTCCTCTCACGTTCTTCGACCGTTCGTTGGCCTCGGAACTCTAAATTCGAATCTGTTTTCAGATTACAAACCATGACTCCCTCATACACAAGGAAGACTATGAAACTTCGACAAAAGGTTGTAAATTAGACTCGGTACATGACGATGAAGATAACATAACGCTTGAGAACATAAAGTAGCGTAACTTCCTATTTTGGACTTGAAACCTAATGAGTGGGTAATCGAAACGATCAGAACTCAATAAGGAATCATATAAGATCATATTAAAGTCCAAAATCAATAAAAACAAAAACAAATAAACACAAAGTCACACAAGTATACTATTTCCTAGATATAGTCCTAGAGCATGCAATTTCACAATGTTTGTCAATATGAGATCAATGCATGTGCATACTTTAATAAGTGTGTGAATGTGTTATACCAAATGTAGCACAACGATGCAAGAACACACATGTATGAATTGTGTGTGTGTGTGATTACACCTTGCAAGAGAAAGAAGTGTCTTGATACCTTAGCATCCAAGTATGCGATTTTTCTTTTGAAGATGATATTTGCATGATAAGTTATTTTTCTCCTTTGAAGCTTCTTTTCACCAAAAACCACCTAAGAAATTAACTATTACAAATAAAAATAGTTTTGCAATGAAATTAAGCCAACACAGGATCTTACAACAGTGGTATAACAAGATGCACAAATCAAGGGGTTGGAAGAAAGCATTTCTTCACGCAAGGCATCCACTTCCAAGTGCTATGTGAGATCAACAAATCGGTCAAAGTTCTTTGATGTCACAACTGGCTAGTGAGAACTTATGTGATCTTGAGGTATCTAATCTTTTTCTTTTGGCCTCATTTCATGTCAAAAGGGGGGAGAAATATGATACTTTGTTTAGCTTACCTTTATCTTATTTTAGTATTCGTTTCTTGAACTCAATTGGTATCTAGTATTTTGAACTTCTTATGACATGTAATAACTTTGATGAGATTTATTTTTCTTGTGACGGATATTATGCATGTATTTAGGAGGAGTATACATGTATACATTTGAACTTAATTGCTATATTCTTGTCAAGTATATTGCCACATGTATTCTCTTGTATATGCTTTGTTCTTCAAGTTGATTGTAGGTGATATCAAGAGAAGATCAAATGAAGAAGTTCAAAACTTATTGAAGATTAGTCTAGGTAAAACAAACTCATTGTCATGTGAGGGTCTGATTTGTGACCGATCTTCATTTTGTATGTTTAAATATTTGTATAGGTGTTTTGACATGAAATTTGCCAAAGGGGGAGATTGTTAGGTTTTTGAGTCATGTTGGCATATTTCCATATCAAAATGACATTTCCTTTGTATTGCTTAGTTGTCTAGGTTTATATTGAATCAAGGTTTAAAGAGGAAGGATAATATATCATGCAAAGTGAAGTCTTCAAGACGAGCAAGCTTCATTGCACACCAAAGGTATATCTAGACCTTATTCCTCTTGCAAGGTGTTTAGACACACACACTCATTGCATTCATATGTGTCCTTGCATCGGTGTGCTCAATTTGTATAAAATTTATGCACATATTGTTGTATACACATGCATTAGATTTATATTGACAACTTTTGTGAAATTGCATGTTCTAGGACTATTTCTAGGAAATTGCATACTTGTGCATGTTCTTGTATTTATTTGTTTGTGTTTTATTGGTATTGGATTTGAATATATTCTTATATTGTTCCTTATAGAGTTCCAAACATTTCAGTTATTCATTCATAAGTTTTCGAGTTCCGAGGTTGATTTTACGAAACTTTTTGTGTGTTTTTTTTTTTCATAATAACTTTTCATTTGTTTATCCTACATGGTTTTCGTCCTTGTGTATTGAGTCAAATTCCAAGTTTTTGGTTGAAGTTTCATAGACGTCCATGTTCATGAGAGAGTCCTGGTTCGTTATCTGAAAACATATTCGAAATAAAAGTTCGAAGGCCAAAATACGGTCGAAGAACATGAGAGGTGAGTGAGGGAAGAGAGGTGTGGCACTTGTCACAACCTATCCTTCCCGTGGAGGTGTGTTGCCTCCATGGGAAAGGAATGGCTTGGTCCTCGTGGGGACCACGCACTTCCATGAGGTGCCTATGTGGCGTGCTACACATCTCAACCCGTGGCCTCTCCATGCCACGCCACCTTCCCTCCAAAATTCTTTTAAAAAGACCTCTCCCCCTCATTTGTCTTTTGAAGAAGATTTTGTTCAGAAATATTTTTGTGTTTTCTCTCAACTTCAAAATGTCATAACTAACTCATCTCTCAACTAAATTGAGTGATTCAAAAAGTGAGAGATTTATATTGAAGTCTACTATCTTCTCCAATTGGTTTTGAAGTCTTTTGTTTAAGTGTTTTTGGTGTTCGACATCAATTTCGTGGTTGCACTTAAATCATCAAGGTATTTGTTTATCCTTTGATTTTCTAAGCTTTAAATGTTCAAATACCTTGGGTTTCTTCCTATTTTAGTTTATGTGACTTGAAAAAAATGTTGTTTGAAGATAGAGCTTCAATTATGAGCTAGATTTATCCAATTTGAAACTTAAATGTGATTTAGGTTTTGGTAAATCTAAAACTTCACATGTATAAGAGTTGTATTGTGACTAGATTATATTCTAGAGCTATTTTAATGTTAATTGAATTTGAGTGCTAGAATCTTTTAGTTGAATATATTTTAGGTTTAGCACATTTAATTTTATATTTAGAGCCATTAAGATATAATTGATTATTTTGTGAATATGTGCTCTAAATATTTGCTAGATAAACTTGATTGAATATATTTTGTAATCTAGCATTTTTGATTTTAGTTCTAAAGCTTTGAATATGTGCTTAATGAATATGTTATGTTTCAAGCTTTAGTTTGCATAAATAAAATATAGGATTTAAGTGTGATTTGGTTGGATTGCATTTTTTAGGTTTTTGTTCATGAAAAAAGTACTAGAAAATATTATTTATGAATTTTCATGTCTATTTCTAGTTCTTCATGAAGTGTACCTAATTCATACATTTCATATATGATTTGCATCATTTTGTATGATGTCATTTGTTTGAATTATAAACTAGAAAAACATGCATTGTGTGCTTAAAGTTTATTTCTTGTTTTCATAGGATATCTTGATCATATATTCTATATTGCATATGTTTGCATTAGCATACATTTGATCACGTTAGGAAGCTTTGCATAAGCATAAAGTCTCTTGTTGGAACATGCAGTTCTAGCTTGAGTAATGTAGTCTCGACTAGGATCATGCGGATCTATAGGTTGCACATGGAGAACTCAATTAGAGGCATACGACTTTTAAGTTGAGTGCCGTCAAGTTTTTTACTAGTAAAAGGCGCGTGGGTAGGATAGAAGGGATATGGAAGTAGACAATCATGCGGATTAGTCGCTTTAAGAGTGTACTTTTATCCAACTAGTGATAGATGGTGTTGCTCGGAGGTGGTTGAATGGTTCAACGCGTGGATGTTTCTTCTTCGGAGGTTTATCACGTAAAAATGAAGTGTCCAAGGTCTCTATCCCTTACTCCATTATATTTATGTTTATGTGATTGTTATATCTTGTTTTAGATCATCAAATCTACATTTTCTCATAAACAAGATTGTTGTAAGGAAATGGAAGCAAACATACTATCTAGATTAATTTGTACATATCTCTTGTATTTGTTAATAGTTGATATAATTGCATATAGTTATTCATATACTTGTATTTGTGAATATTTGGAGATTAATATATATACAAGTTTGAATTGATTTATGTTTTAGTAAGATATTTTCACTTGCAAGTTATATACTTTGATAGATATACTTTATAGAAAATGATTTCAATAGTCTATATATGCTTTCATGATTAATGTGTTGTGATACAAGTTATCTAGAGGGACAAACTTATGTTTGTTTCAGGGATTGAAAAGAGGTTTAAAACCTATTCCCAACCCTTCCTTGAGGTTAGTTTTTAGCAATTTAACCGTGTTTGTATATTTCAACTAAATTTAAGTAAATTTGGGAAAGCCTATTACCTCGTGAGTTGTGATAAATTGATGGTTGAAAAAAGTCTTCAATAATGTTTTATAAGGGTGCGTTTGGTACGTAGGATGGGATATGACAACGTGAGACAGTTTGTGGGAAAGCCTGTTGCCTCATGAGTTGTGATGAATTGATGGTTAAAAAAAAGTCTCAACATTGTTTTATAAATACTGTGCAATCCACTCCTATACGTTTTCTATTTAAAATAGGAAAGATATGAATTATATATATATATATATATTAAACTTGTCAATATTTTTTTAAAAGGATCACAGCCTAAGGTCCGCCCTGAATTCTGTATAATCATTAAAAAGTCTGGGTTGAACAATCAGGGTCGGGTCAAGAGTTGGAATATGGTGCACTCGTTCGTGAAGATTACAGGCATTGTTGCAATTTTGTTGGCGATGTTTTAGGCAGAATTTCACCAAAGTCCCATCTTTTTTACGATTCGTCACTTTTATAAATGTCTTTGCATTTTCATCACATTAGTTCTATCTTTTTTTAAAATTCATCCCTTTCATCCTTCCTTTAGTCTATAGTTAGTCAAAGATAACGGTCATAGGGGTATTTCAATCCTATTGCATATTTATTAAAAAAAAATAAAGGTGTCACGCACCAACTCTCTCTCTTTCAAATTGGACCCCAATTAAAAAGAATATATCACATCTAAAAAGGAAAAACAAAAATAAAATAAAATAAGACCCTCCCTCTCTCTCTCTCTCACAAGACTCAAGCTAGTTAACAGACTCAACACTTAACAACTCTTTGTCTTCTTCCCAAACCAATAGAATATTGTCCTCCTTCAATCAGGTCCATTGTTATGTATGTACTTCGTGGGTTTTTATTTATTTATTTATTTATTTATTGTGTTTGCATGATAAAAAAATTCTATTATTTTTTATTTTTCTTTGATTTTTCATGGATTTGTGTTTTGTTTGCTTGTTGGTATTTGAGTTTGGTTTTCAAACTAACAATATATAAATATATGGATTTGTTTCTTTATTGGGTTTTCATTGTTTATTTGCATTTGATTTATTGAATTTTTCTTTGGATTTTATTTACATTTGTTTCTTTGGTTTTTATGTTTTTGGCTTTTCATTATTGGGGTTTTATACTTTTATTGTTTATTTGCATTTATTTATTGTATTTTTTTCATGTTCTTTAATCCGTTATTACATTTGTTTCTTTGGTTTCATGTATATTTGAGTATGAAAATGTTAATTAAATATATTGTGTTAGGAAAATGCTTCTATTTTCCACCAACGCTAACAATGGAGAGAAATGTTGTTATGTCAATACTAACCCGAACTTTTCTAGCTTACAAAACACTTAAAACACTGAAACCCCCAACATAAATACTGAAAACCCAAACTCAAACACAGAAACCTAGCTAAACATAACCAAAAAAAGTCTTGTGGTGTCTGACTCTGATATTGAACTTGACTTTGAATACCATCCTGAGTCGGACACATACGATGATTCCAATGTGAGTTTGGTGGATAGCATTGGAGATGTAGAAGATGTGAATGATGATGAGACAGTTGATCCTAATGGTGGTGAAATTGATGGTTATCATTCATCCGATGAAGAGAATGGTGTAACTAGAATGGTTCGTTATTTTATTCAGCATGATTGAAAGCCCAATCCAAATGGTGGAGATGAATCCAAGAAATATGGCAAAAGTACGCATGAATCCAATGTTTGAGAGGTTTTTCTTGAGTTTCCATGCAATGCAAATAGGGTTTTTTAAAAGGTTGTAGACCTTTGATAGGCTTAGATGGTTGTCACTTGTCAAGTGAATTTGGAGGTGTATTGTTATCCGCCATTGCGATAGATGCCGATGGTGGGATATTTCCGCTAGCCTATTGTGTATGTGAGTCTGAAAATACTGACAATTGGAGTTGGTTTTTGGAATTGCTCCATTGAGCATTAAAATTGAACAATGATAGGCATTTATGTTTCATGAATGGCCGTCCAAAGGGAGTGTTGAAAGCTATTAAAAATGAATGACCCAACACTAGCAATAGATATTGTCTTAGGCACATTTCAACAAAATTTAATGCTAACTCAAAGTTTTCTAGTTTGGATATTAATTGGATGCTTTGGAAGGCTACCGAGGAAGGTAGTGAGGTTTGGTTCAAGCAAGTGATAGAAATAATTAAGGGAGTCTCAGTAGAAGCATACCAATGGTTGATGAACATTCCTATCACTACAAAAAAAAAGAGGCTATTAGGACCTTTTTATTTTTTTTTCTTCCCAATAGCCCAAAAAACGTCCCAACTATTGGGACGAATAAAAAACGTCCCAAATTTTGTCACCTCAGGTGGGACGTAATAGGTTCTTTGGGACGAAAATTGAAATTCGTCCCTTAAAACTACCTATAGGGACGAATTTCAATTTCATCCCAATTGATAATGTATAGGAATGAAATTATTCGTCTCTATAGACAACTTGTAGAGACGAATTCTATTTTCGTCCCCTTTGATAACCTATAGGGACAAAATAATTCGTCCCTTTAAATAGTTTTTCATCCCTATAGGTATCCTATAGAGACAAAATTAAAAAAAAGAAAAAAAATTTGTTGCCTGACCAGGCCAACCACACATGCACACACCCACCACCCCACCTGCACACACTCACAAATAACATTAAATTGGGTGTCCTCATGGAGTGTAGAACCCTGCACACGCCCACCCACTAATGTTCATTTATATACTGTGCTGCTCCAATGCATGTGATAATAAAAACATAATTTTATATATAACATCTACTTGTTATTAAATTTTTATTGATTATTTTTCAATCAAAATTTTATTTGTAGATCAATTCCATTAATTTAAATTTTATTTTTATATGATAAATATATTGATAATAAAAAAATTATTATAACATTTAATTAAACTATTTTTAAAAAATAATATATTGTTAGATCAAAGAGTTAATCGTTATTCGTACTAGGAATTAGACATGAACCCAGTTCCGGTTCTCAATTCGGAACCAACGGTTTCGATTTTCGATTTGGAACCAACGGTTTCAGTTTTCGATTTAGAACCAGCGATTTCGGTTTTTGATTCGGAACTAAAGGTTTCGATTCAGGTTTTGACAGTTCGGTTATTTTTAAAAAAAATAATAGAAAACCTCTCATGACTAATATTTATTGATCCTTATAAAGAACTTATTGGGAATAAACAAAATTCATCTCGATAGAGAACCACTTTAGATGAACAAAATGATCCATATTGCATCATTTTCTAAATTATATGGTAATTTAATTATTAATCTATCTTTAAGGAAAAAACTTCAAAAAAATATCAAGAATTTTCAACAAAATTAATTAATTATTATAATTTTAAATAAAAAGAAAACCTATTGGGACGAAATTATTTTGTCCCAATAGATAGTCTATTGGGACGAATTTTATATTTCGTCCCAATAGGAGGTCTATTGGGACGAAAACAATTCGTCCCTAAAGGTTAACAAAATTAATTAATTATTATAATTTTAGATAAAAAGAAAACCTATAGAGACAAAATAAATTCGTCCCAATAGGAAGTCTATTGGGACAAATTATGTATTTCGTCCCAATAGACATCCTATTGGGACAAAACCAATTCGTCCCTAAAGGTCAACATAATTAATTAATTATTATAATTTTAAATAAAAAGAAAACCTATTGGGACGAAATAAATTTGTCCCAATAGGCAGTCTATTGGGACGAATTATGTATTTCATCCCAATAAACCTCCTATTGGGACGAAAGTAATTCGTCCCTAAGGGTCAATAAAATTAATTAATTATTATAATTTTAATTATAAACAAAACCTATTGGGACGAAATAAATTCGTTCCAATAGACTGTCTATTGGGATGAATTTTGTATTTCGTCCCAATAGACTGTCTATTGGGACAAAATTTATTTCGTCCCAATAGATCTCTTATTGGGACGAAAAAAAAAACATCCCAATAAAGTTTTGTCACAATAGCCTATTTTTCTTGTAGTGTATAGATAGGTGGGCAATGCATCATTTTGATAATCGTATCAAATCAGATCATGTCACTAACAACATATTAGAGTGTTTTAATAGCTGGATCAAAGATGACAGAGGCAAGCCTATCTTGACATTGATGGAGATAATTAGGACGAAAGTCATGGAGAGATTTAGTGAGAAATGTGTTAAAGGAGAGAAATTGAGTGACACTATCACACCAATAGCAAGGAAAAGGTTGAATAAAGCGGAAAATGATGGTAGGAATCTAATAGTGTACCATGGAAGAGGACAATACCATGAGACAAATATGTGATTGTGGACAAATATGTCTTATTAAGCTTTCTGAAATGTCATATGATTGTGGTGTATGGCAAATTAGTGGATTACCTTGTGCCCATGTGGCGGCTGTGATTGACTATCAATGGCATTCCACACATGAATATACTAATTGGTATTATTCAAAGGAAGCATTCAAGTTGACTTACAGAGGCAGCATTAATCCAATACTTGATCCAGCAATGTGGCATGATGTAAAGGGTGCTCCACCAGATCCACCAAAGAAATTTTTCTGTTGGTAGGCCAAAGAAGTCTAGAAAAAGAGTAGCCGATGAGGGTCTTGCACCTTCCAAGTGTTTCACTAAACGTTGCACATCTTATGGTGTCATGGGCCACAATTCACGGACATGTAAACAACCATTTGCAGTGACAAAAAAGAAGTCTAAAACTAAAAACAAGGTAATAAATCAACGCTTTTACGCATTGTTTGTATTTATTCACTAAAGTTAATTTCTGCAGTATTTGTATTCAGTAACTAATCTTTTTTTTTTTTTTTTTTTTTGTGAAACACAAATGGAAGTTGGAATCCTAGTCAACCTCTAAGCCAAGCAAACAAAATTATTTGCTCGCACATAAGTTCCATGTCCCAGCCATGAAGCCTTAAAAGTGATATCTTTTATTTGCTTAGTTTACTTATTACTTTAGCATGAAGAATTGTTAATGTCATGGTTATTTTATGTCATTTTGCTCATATTTTGGTTACACAGACATGATGAATTGTCAATTGCTAGTCTATGTTAGATGGAGAAAATATGGTGCCACAAGCAGGTTATTTTTTGGAGTACAAAAGACAGTTTTTTACTGTCTGTGTACTAGTCTTGTAAATTTGAGTGATGACAAATTTTGAAAACAATGTCCTGTTGTAGACCAGTTTGTTATTTTTTTTAGTACCAAAGACAAATTATAATGTGCTGCCTATGCTTGTAATTTTGCTAATGACAGCTTGTGGAGACAATGACAAGAATGTTTGCTGTGGACCTTTTGGAATATTTTACAAAATTTTGGAATATTTCGAAACATGCATTGGATTACATGTTTTATCACAGTTACTTCCATCTTCATGAATCCATGTTTAAAAGCACCTAACCAACATGTTTAAAAGCACCTAACCAGGGCATTATATTGGAAAAAATTCTAACCCTTCCTCAATTGTCAAGTCTGAGTAATGATTTTTTTTAAATAAAATATTTAATGGTAAAAATGTAAATAATTTTGTTTAATAATTGCATTTTGGGAAATTAATTTAATTATAAAGTTGTAAAATTTTAAAGTGTGATGGTAAAATAGTAAATAATGTTGTGTAATGATGGTATATAAATGCTAAAGTTTTAAACTACAAAAAATCAGGGTAAAAATGTCATTTTGATTAAAGTAAACTAGTAAATAATAAAAAGGGTGAAATTATACTTTAACATAATTAGTTATAGTTGACCATTAAATATTTGGACAAATGATCAAAGTGATGGATTTTGAAAAAAGATAGGAGTATAGGACTAAAGTGATAAAAATATAAAGACATTTATAAAGGTAACAAATCGTAAAAAAGATGGGAGTTTGATAAAATTCTATCCAATGTTCTGTTAGGAGTGGCGATGACCTTGCGAATGACTTATAAGCACTACCCCCGCTGGACACGTACATATATTTTAAAACAACAAAGAAAGTCTCATCCCTTGCGAATTCAAAAATAAATGAAAGTTGATTTCCATTCTTATTCTATTTCTATGCTTGGCTTGGGTTGGAACTCGATCGGGATTGTTCGGGCTTCGGATTCCCCCAGCATTGAAGCAATATAAGTGAGTACATTAAGATCTTCTCTCGATTAAGTTCTCTTAAGCTTTGATCGATCTTGTAAAATTCTCTAGTTAATTAAGATCCATTTCTTTATAATTAGTCTTTGTTATATACTTTCCAAATCGAATTTCCTACATTTTCTTCTTAGTTTGTTTCAGCTCTTAGCCATTAACAAGATTCATTTACGTACATTTACTTAGTTAACATTTACTTAGTCAATATTTATTTTTATTAAAATAATTATATAAGTTTTACACAAACTTTATTAAATTCAGTCTCTATCAATAACAAAACTCTTGTAATTAACAAGTATATACATTGTTGAGAACAAAACTAATTAGATCATGAAGATGAAATTCAATGCTGTTTATTGTGTTGTCTAAAGTGCTATGACACTGCACTTTGATAAGATCAAATTAACCGCTAATGAAATGTATTAAAGAGTGGATTTGACCTATGGAATCCAATCCAAAAATAACAACGAAATTACATTCAATTATTAACCGTATTAATTAAGTAACACAATGATGGACATAAATTGAAGCAAAGTCTTACCACACTTGTTGGAAACAAAGATAAAGTGCCTTATAATATCCTTCAACGTATTCTTTGAAACCAATAACCTCATTTCGTACCTTAACATCAACACCATTACGTAACATCCCTGGTATAAACAGCCAAGAAGCTGTCACCACCGTGAAAACCACCACCAGCGACGCTGCCACCATTCTAGGCAACCCCTGCCGCCACTTGCCTTTGAAATTGCTTTTCAAAGCAATTTCAATATTCACACATATCCCATGCAAGAGAAAGAAGCACATGACATCCCACCTAGGCTTCTCTCTTCCATAGTAATACAATTGCAGCTCATGAATCAAACCGGACACAAAAAACGTTGCGAGAATTGCTGGATATTTGGCCCACTTCTCCCCGATCAGACGGCTAGAAATGGATCTTATCGGGTTGTACGCTGCTGAGCGTAGGATATCTGAAACCATGACATTCCATCTACGGCCCCAGAAATCTTGCAGTGAAGTAGACAAGTGTGGTTTATTGAAATTTGGCTCGAGTTTGACGCCTATCAAGAACTTAACCAAGTCTTGAACCATGTGTAAGTACAAGTCGAGGATTATATACACATAGATGCAATAAAGAAACAATATAACATTTTGGTGAACATTTTCTTTGTTAATGTAAATAGGTAAAATTGCAATAAGAAGAAGAAACTGCGAGGCAAAGTTAGGTGATGATTTGTGGCCATTTTTGGTGCTCTTTTGTTGAATGATCTTGATAGGAAAACAAGCGATGGCGATGAAATGTGGGAAATTGAGAGGTGGGTGGTGGGGCGATAAAGGACCTTTATCGAAAGCAAATAGAAGAAGTTTGAGGTTGGTGAGACAAACAAGGAAGAAAATGGTGAAGCCTGAGACAATGATGGAGTGGAGATTGAGAGGGAGGATGAGAAGGAGACAGATTGTAGGGAGGATTGCAAAGAGCCTTATTGAAAGTGCTTTTGGGGTGATCTTATCGATGATATAACAGTAGCTAAGAGATGCAAAAGCTGAAAGCCATACTGTGATCAAGTTCCTCATCTCACCTTCCATTGATTCCTTGTTGTGATAGGAACTTAGGAGCGGAAGAAATATGCAAACCATGAGTATGATTCACACACGTATATATTACTTAATTATCTTGTGCGTGTCATAATATGCGTGGCTTTTACCACAGGTGTTATACACATAAATATCACACAAATATCTTTCTTGGTACACCGCCTCTCTCTCTCTCACAAGATATCAGTATATCACCCACTTGCATGATTCATCTAGCGTCATCACCACTTGCAACTTTGCAGGCCACCGCCTATTATTGTCTATAAATGTATGCATCCTTTCATTTGTATAGAGAGCTGATAATTCAATACAAAACAATATATGTTCTCTCATCTCTCTTCTTATTTCTGGTTCTCTCTCGTCTCTCTCATGTCTCTCTCTAATCTTTTATCTTATTTATTTGTCATCTCAATAATTTACAGCACGATTATAGACTAGGCAAGACAAGTGAGCAGCAAGTAACAATTCTGTTCCAGAGACAGTTCTTGAGAGTTTTAGCTTTGGTTTAGATCGAATCCAGAAATTTTGAAGTGCTCGAATCACTGTTTAGATGATACCGTTGTGTTCATCTCGGAAATACGATTCCAATGCCACTGACCGCATCTCAAACGGAGCACTAATGAACTCTATAGCTTCAGTCAAAGTTCGGTCAACTCTGAAAAATTTTCAGAATTTTTCTGCAATTTTCAAGGAAGAAGATGACACTGTAGCACCACGTCATCGAACAGTAAGCACCATGTCAGCGCTTAGTCATCGCCACATCAGTGAACAGTCGCGTCACGTCAATGATATGCCTCGTCAGCACCACGTCGTAAGCCAGGGAATATTCCGTTACCATCAGAGAATATTCTGTTACCATCAGAAAATATTCCATTAGTCTAACAGAATATTCCCGAGTCAACTCAGTCCAGAAGTATTTTTAGCCAAACTCAGTTGAATTTTCACCCATTTTCAACCAAGTCGAACCTATTTCTGACTATTTCGACTGTTCCGGACGCAACCGTGCCATCAGTTTCAGCTAATTCTGCCTGTAAGTACTGTTTTGACTTATTCAAACTTTATTAACTCTGTTTTCAGGCGTGATGGAAGATCCAGATCTTCAGCACGATCGTATGTAAGTAAAAAGGATCTTCAATGGGTGATTTAATTACATCTCAATATTCTGAATCTATATATATTTCATTTATAAGATGGTTTTACCGTCAACAGATCATATATATATATTTATGAATTTATTCTCTCTAAATCTCAATATTCTGGATCTATTTATAGTTCCGTATACAAGATGACTTATGCCGTCGACGGATCATCTATATATAGTTTTGGATTTATTTTTATGCACATAACAGATGAGCTCAGCCTACTAGAACTATTAAATTACAAGACATATATACCGTTCTAGAACTGTTAATTTACAGGACATATATACTGTTTTGAAACTGTTTATTTACAGAACATAACAGGTGAGCTCAGCCTCCTGTAATTGTTTTTTACAGAACATATGAGACTAACTTATACTGTGTCTCGGGATTGACTTATGTTGTGTCTCATGACTGGCTTATGTTGTGTATCATGACTGGTTTATGCTGTGTCTCCAAATAAATTGTTAAAAATAAATAAATAAATAAGTCAATCAGTATTTATTTATATGCAATATATGAGATGGGTTAGACCGACGAATCAGAACTTAAAGTTTCTGGAATTATGATATTTAAATCGGCACGGTTTTAAAAACGATAAGAATGTACAACACGGTATTGAAAACGGATGAGAACCTAGAATTCTGGATCCAGTATTATATTCATGAATGACATACTTCATTATTTGGAACCTGAGTGTCAAATCCAATCAGAATATGAAGTTTTCTGGATTTTATAAATGAACTTATAGTTCATGGTCAAACCAGAAGTTTGAAAAATCATTATGATCCATGATTTTATTTTATCTCATATATATATATATATATATATATATATAAAGTGATATGCTTACATATCATTCATTTGAGAAAAGAGATTTACACATCCAACAGGATGTTGTGAGTATCGTAAATGGATTTAAGATCCTAACGTATAATGAAATTGAAAATAATATTTTATATATTTCATACAAATTTAACATGATGATATGAGTATCACATAAAGAATTTAAGATCCTAACGTATAATGAAATTGGAAATAATAATTTATCCATTTCATACACATACAATAGAATCTCTTTAAGATCCTATCGTATAATGAAACTGGATGTAATATTTTATCCATTTCATTCGTGTTTGATGTTCCTGGAGAAAAAAAAAATTCAGAGTTGTTGAAAAAAAGAAGAAGGAGAATTTCATAATCTTGATAGACTGTTTTGAAATTATTTTGGGCCGTTTTGTAATTTTGACTAAATTTTGGATCAATTTATAATTACCAAAATTAATTGGTACAGTTTGCAATTTTCAAGAGTTTTGGGGTTGATTTATAATTAATAAAAAAAATTGAGGGACCTTTTTGTAATTTTATAAAATTAGGGGCAGATTTTAATTTCTCTTAAAAAAAATCATTTAAAAAAAAACAAAAATAAATAAATAAAAGGAGGGGGAATTATTATCATTTCACATGAGATATAAAATGACATTACAAGTAATGTCCATAAAATTCATAGAAGGAAAAATATATATCTTGCTGAGAGTGCAATGACTCATATAATTCTGCAGAATCAGAAATATTTTATGAATTCAACTTCTCTGAGAGCAAATGTTATTAATGTATTAGATCCAACGGATCTGATAGAAAGCTCTGGAAGAGCGAAGATGTTGTTATCAAATAATACTCAATTATGTATCAATGATACTTGCTATTATTCAAAGAACAACATAAAGAAATATACTTAGTTCAAGGGCATTTAAAGTTAATACCAGATTAAGTCTGGCGGATCTGATGGATCTGATTAAAGGCTCTAGAAGAGCCACAATCTTATTGTCAGATGGTATTCAATTGTGTATCAACGATACTTTATATCATTCAAGTAAAATATAAAGAAATCTGTTTAGATCAAAGACATATAACTTCATTAATGTCATATTGAGACCATGAATAAAAAGAATGTTGATTATAGAAAAGTTGTGTTCTTTATCATCTGGATTATATTGCTGATCAAAAAAAGGATGTATGTAGATATATTCATCTACAAAATAAACCATCTCATTCTAAAGTTGGTTTTTAATCCCTATCATTCAAAGGGATATATGTGGATATATTCATCCACCAAAAGAATCCTTCCATTATTTTATGGTATTGATTGATGCATCTACGTGATGGTCACATGTTTGTGTGCTATCGAACGTCTCCAGTTAAGATCGATGTTCAACATCCATTTTTTGCATGTACTTATAATCAGATTGGATTAGCGGAATCACTTATCAAACGTTTCTAGGTAATTATGAGAACTTTATTATTTTGATTCAATTACCAATTTTCTATATGGGATGTTCTATTACATGTTGATACATTCATCTATGATCACTACTTATCATCATTATTTACCATTATAACTTGTAAGTGGTCATTGATTTGCTCACGTTTTTAAGATATTTAATTGTGTAGTATATCTCATTATTTCATCTTTGGCATGATCTAAGATAAGAATTCTATATCATTGTGAGATTAATATTGATTTTGATTAATCTCTATTAGATCGTTTAAACTTCCGAGAGTTTATATTTTTACACACAATCTGTATATTATCATATTGATTAATTTCCAGATGGAAAGTTTCTCCAGAGAGAGTAAATGAAAAGTTACTCTTATACAAAATAGAGATATCAATTCGGTTCTCTAAATATATGTATATATATATATGTGTGTGTGTGTCTCATTTCAAATTTTTGTATCACTCAAATACGAAAGATAATTGATCATCAGATAATTGATCATCAGATAATTATTAATTTGTTACTTGATATATTAAAGGTAACAAGATTTATAAGTTGCCATCTCATAAACCCGAGCCGGGTGATTGTTCTTAAAAGAATGATTAGAGTGAATGACAATAAATAAATCATCTGATGCGTATCATAAGCGTATGAACCTTTTTTTTGAAAGGTATTGTTATGAGGATCATAGTATAAACAAAACTCGAGTTATAAATAAATCCACTTTCTCTAAATCAACTCTGAAAGAGTCTGATATATCTAATGAGACACAAGTATATGAAATGACTGAATCCATTGAAAATGGAAGAAATCTCAACAGAGATACAAGTATATTGAAATTGAGAAAATTTCTATACTAGTATATGAAATGACTAAATCCATTGTAATGGAAGAAATCTCAACATATATTCAAATATATTAAAATTGAGAAAATTTCTATAAATCATATAAGAGAAATGTGAAATCATAAAGAAACAATCATTGATAATGTATTTTTATACATAGTAGCGTTACTGAAATTATAAATGATAATTATGATATTCATAATATCAATGATTGTATACAAAATGCATAATTGGCCTAAGTGAAAATAAGCAATTCAAGAATAATTGACTTCATATGCCAAACATAAAGTACTTAGACCAATAGTATTCAAACACATTGAGATGTCAAACTAGTTGGATACTAATGAATCATTATACAAAAAACGTAATAAGAAAAACGAGATCGTGAGATCTCATAATACAAGGTTTCTTACAGAAACTTGGTATTCACTATTGATGAATACGATTACGTTCCGAATTTTTAATAAATTTGGCTGCCTTTGAAAGGCTTGAAATGCACCTTCAGACGTAGTAATCGTTTATCTATATGATTCATTCAATGCATATATTTATAATTCATGAAGGATTAAAAATGCTAGAAGCATATAAATCGAGATCTCGTAATCTGTATTTGATGAACATAGAAAAATCCTTATATGGATTAAAAATAATCTGGACGGATGTGGTAAAACCGTTTCAGTGAAGATCTGATAAAATAAGGGTATAATAATTATATTATATACCCAAGTGTCTTCGCAAAGAAATCAAAATCCGAATTTATTATATTCACAACATATATTGAATTTATTATATTCACAACATATATTGATGATATGAATTTAATTGGAGCTCCTGGAGAGATCCTGAAAACTCATGAATTTTTGGTAAATGAGTTTAAAAATAAAAGACATGGGAAATGAAATATTGTCTCGACTTTCAGGTTGAGCATAGATCAAATGGAATGTTTGTCCATCAATCAGAATATGTTGAAAAGATTCTGAAAAGATTCTATATCGATATTACTCTATAAAGCAAGTCTTTGCTTATACTCTTTCCAATCATTTATGATATTATTTCATTTCATGAAATAAACATCTATATACCTTAGTTTAGCAATCTAGAAGATTGCTTTAAATGAACTTTTATTAGAGGGAACATATCAAATTAAGTATATTAATCATATTGGGAATATGTGCATTGTACTCTTTTCCCTTTCAATTAGGTTTTTCATCATATTGAGTTTTCCTGATAAGGTTTTTAATGAGGCAATTCTCTAAACACACCCAAAAATCATTTGATCTACAAAATCATCATAAATATTACATTGATTCAATATATCATCATATATATGTTATCTTGATCAAAAACATCATTGTAAATATTACTTTGATCTTGTTAATCATCGTATATATATTGATCCAAAAGATCATCATAAATATTACTTTTATCCACCAGATCAATGAATATCTTTGCTTAGGTTTTTTATCCCATTGGGTTTTTCCTAACAAAGAATAAATGTGAGAAATGTTTAAAAAAAAAAACATTAACTATGAATATATTTGCATTGTACTCTTTTTCCCCTTGATCAGGTTTTTTCCAAAGTAGGTTTTCTTGACAAGGTTTTTAATGAGATAATCAAGGTGAGCAAAGTTCTGAACGGACATATATACACTATACTCTTTTTCCCTTTGACCAGGTTTTGTCCCACTGAGTTTTCCTGACAAAGTTTTTAACGAGATAGTTTTGAGATCGTCCATCACTACAAGATCCAGAAGATCATTGTATATATTTTACCTAAGTTTTATCCCATTAGGTTTTTTTTCCTAGAGTATTAATACATGTGATATAATTCCAAAGGGGAGTGTTATAATGTATGTGACTTTTATCATATATGTTATACATATAAATATCACACACAAATATCTTCCTTGGTCCATCGCCTCTCTCTCACAAGATATCAGTATATCACACACTTGCATGATTCATCTAGCGTCATCACCACTTGCAACTTTGCAAGCCACCGCCTATTATTGTGTATAAATGTATGCATCCTTTCATTTGTATAGAGAGCTGATAATTCAATACAAAACACTAAATGTCCTCTCATCTCTCTTCTTATTTCCGGTTCTCTCTCATGTCTCTCTCATGTCTCTCTCTAATCTTTTATCTTATTTATTTGTCATCTCAATAATTCACAACAGTGCGGGGTTTTTATACGTTTGTTCGTGCAAAATCAATTACTTACTTTTATATATATATATATATATATATTTTTTCAGGGAGAGGGACACTATAAGAAAAATGGTCTATTAGGACGCTTTTTTTTCGTCCCGATTGAAGGTCTATTGGGACGAAAAACAAAATTCATCCCAATAGACCGTCTATTTCGTCCCAATAGATTTTTTTTTTATTTTAAATTATAATAATTAATAAATTTTATTGACATTTAGGGACGAATTGTTTTCGCCCCAATAGGAGGTCTAATGGGACGAATTACATAATTTGACCCAATAAGCAGTCTATTGGGATGAATTTATTTTGTCCCATAGGTTTTTTTTTATTTTTTTATTTTTTTATTTAAAATTATAATAATTAATTAATTAATTTTGTTAACCTTTAAGGACGAATTGTTTTCTTCCCAATAGGATGTCTATTGGAACGAAATACATAATTCATCCCAATAGACTGTCTATATAGGTTTTCTTTTTATTTAAAATTATAATAATTAATTAATTTTATTGACATTTAGGGACGAAAACAATTTTCGTCCTAATAGGATGTCTATTGGGACGAAATACATAATTCATCCCAATAGAATGTCTATTGGGACAAATTATTTTCATCCCAATAGGTTTTCTTTTTATTTAAAATTATAATAATTAATTAATTTTATTGAAAATTCTTGATTTTTTTTTTTGAAGTTTTTTTCTTAAAGATAGATTAATAATTAAATTATCATAATTTAGAAAATGATGCAATATGGATCACTTTGTTCGTCCAAAGTGGTTCTCTATCGAGATGAATTTTGTTTCTTCCCAACAAGTTCTTCATAAGGATCAATAAATATTAGTCTTGAGAGGTTTTTTATTATTTAAAAAAAATAACCGAACCACCGGAACTGGAATCAAAACCGTTGGTTCCGAATCGAAAACCGAAACCGCTGGTTCCGAATCAAAAATCGGAACTACTGGTTCCAAATTGAAAACTCAAACCGAGGTCATGTCTAATTCCGAGTACAACTAACAATTGACTCTTTGATTTGACAATATATTATTTTAACAAAATATTTTAATTAAATGTTATAATAAATGTTTTTTAATATCAATTTGTTTATCATATAAAATAAAATTTTGATTGAAAAAAATAAATAAAAATTTAATAACAAGAAAAGGTTATATATAATAATTATGCTTTTATTATCATATTTGAAGTATCAACAAGGTGGATAAGCTTGTGGGTGGGTGTGTTTGTGTGTGTGTGTGTGTGCAGGTTCGATTCTCCATGAGGACACCAATTAAATGGTATTTGTGGGTCTGTGTGCCCAGGTGGTGTGTGTGCGTGTGGTGTGGGTGGCCTGGTCGTTTGAAGGTAAATTTTTTTTATTTTTTTTTTAAATTTTTTCCCTATAGGACATCTAAAGGGATGAAAAATTATTTAAAAGGACAAATAATTTCGTCCATATACATTATCAATTGGGACGAATTTCAATTTTCGACCCAAAGAACCTATTGCGACACACCTGAGGCTACATAATTTGAGACAAATTTTATTCGTCCCAATAAACCTATTAGGACAAAAATAAAACGTCCCAATAGCCCTTTTTTTTTGTTGTGGGAGAACTCGAGCCCACAACATTATGATGCAAGTGTGAGGGGTTTCACCACTACTATATATATATATATATATGTATATATATATATATACATATATATATATATCACTTGAATAAATAACAATTATATTAAAAATACAGAAAAATAAAAATTAAGATTATATATAGTAAAATGAGTTTTTTTTTTTATATATATATATTTTTAAAATGAATTTTTTATATAAAGAAAAACTTATGGTATAACGAAGTTTAGGGCATAAAATAAAACAAAGGAACGTTTATTCAAGATGAACTAAATAATCTTATATTTAAAAAGAAATAAAAACAAGAAACACAATATTAATAAATAAATAATAACAAAAAGTAGAACATAAATTACACTCTAATTTTATAATAAGGAATTTTGTTTGTAATTATAATGAATTCACTTTAAATTTATACAAAATAGCTGATTAATAAATATTACTATATATGTTTTTAAATTTTTTTTATTCTTCTAATTATTGGTTAATTATTAATTTAATGATTCTAAATAAATTAAAACTATAAAGGATAAAATAAAATGTATTATAATAATAGTTGGATTGTTTAAATACAATAAATTAAAATTTGAGATTTTAAGATTTATTAATGAGATGTATTAGGTATATCAAACTAAAACTATTAGAAATAATAAAAGTTCAAAATAATAATATATAATTTAATATAAAATTAATCTAAATTGTATACCTATAAATTGAGGGCAGTTTACTTAAGAGGTTGGACAAAAATGGTAAAAGAAAAAAGATATAAAAAATTATTAAAATCAAGATAAATGAAAATTATGGCAGTGGGACTTGGGCCACCACAAGGATGCCTCGATTGGCTTCCAACGTTTATCCATCAAACATTCTATGCAAGCAATATATCAATTGCGTGCATTATTTTCCATTTCAGCATGAATTACATTTATGTGTACGTTAGTAATTGAGAGATCGAGATATATTTCTTACTAATTATTTTATATTTCCTGTAAGATGATGTTATTTGTAAAAATTGGTCGGCTATCAAGACGGTATTATTATTGAAATATCAGTAATTGAGTATGCCACATCACCAAATGTCAACCAGCCGCATGCATTATTTTCCATTTCAGCATGAATTACATTTATGTGTACGTTAGTAATTGAGAGATCGAGATATATTTCTTACTAATTATTTTATATTTCCTGTAAGATGATGTTATTTGTAAAAATTGGTCGGCTATCAAGACGGTATTATTATTGAAATATCAGTAATTGAGTATGCCACATCACCAAATGTCAACCAGCCGCATGCATTATTTTCCATTTCAGCATGAATTACATTTATGTGTACGTTAGTAATTGAGAGATCGAGATATATTTCTTACTAATTATTTTCTATTTCCTGTAAGATGATGTTATTTGTAAAAATTGGTCGGCTAACAAGACGGTATTATTATTGAAATATCGGTAATTGAGTATGCCACATCACCAAAAGTCAACCAGATAACAAGTCTATATCTGACCAAGTCTTCATTGTCAATAGTTGTATATCATTATTAAACAGTCGGGTGAACCGATCAACCCAGAAAGGTTTTCAGTGAGACAAACTTGACTGGTTGTAACAACTAATCAAATATAAGAAGCCTGGCCAGGGAAGAGATAACTAGTCAGTTATGGAATCATCCGTCAAGATAGCAACATTAGTTCAAGTACAATTCCATTAGGAAGAGAAAGAATCATACTTGAACAAGAAATCTAGAAGCACACTCCACCAAAGAAGCAAACTTATTTCCTCAAAAGATATTAGAGTTCGAATCAGGCAACGAATAGTTTAATGCACAAGATCTACGAAGCAGGAAAGGAGATAAACACGATTTCATTAAGTCTTAGTTAAATTCTACCACCTTTTCTTACTTTTACAACAAGAAATATGGTTCTATGTATGTATAAATAGACCCATAATACCATTGTAAATACGCATGTAAAAAAAAGGCATTACAGCAAGAAAGAATGTGAGATTGAGTGTTTAATTTTCTGATTTCATAATGAATTTTTTTTCCTTGCCGTCACCGGCAACCGTGGATGTTTCCCTGACTTAGGGTTTTACCACATAAAATTTTGTGTTCTTTATTCATTTTCTTCATTAGTTTATATTCTAGGTTTACATAGAAACATTAAATCTTGTTGACTATTTCTACAAACGAAAAATCCATGTCAACAATTGACACAAGAAGGACGGGGTGAACAAGATCATCCAAGAAAAACTAGTAACAGAACCACATGGCAAACAGTCGCGAAGGGAGCCAGTCTCCACGTGACCCCAATAATGCGGATGGAAACCAAGGAGTTACCTTCCGCACTGGAGATAGACTAAATTCTGGAAATCCAACTACAGAGAGCCTATCCGTGATCCTCCCCACCAATCAATCTAGAGATATTGATCCAGAAGCATTCTGAAAAATCCAGGTCCCTCTGCGGAGAGTAATAGATGATGCTGCCAGGAAGGGAGTCACTATATCGGCAACTACCAATATAAATTCACCCTTCCAATTGTCAACTCTAATCGTGCCTCAAAAACAAAAGCTACGTTCAAAAATTGTCATACCCACACCAGACACACCACTGAGAACCATTAGAGATCGTGCAGATCATTGTGAGCAACCAGCCATCGAACATGCATGAAGGGGTGGGGATTTTTGGGAAGATAATTGGTAAAACGAAACAGATAGATATGAAGGCCTTCTATTGGACTATAACCATAGGAGGGCTAGATCAAATTCAATCTAAGTTGATGGTTACCCACTTAGAAGAGGTCATGCAATGCAGTTGTCGATTTCTTTTAACCAACGAGATGCTCAGGTTACGGGGTGTATTCCTAGAGACCCATATGGGAATGGGATCACTGTCTGCCAAAAGTTCAATGATCAGGGTGAGCCTGATGGTGAGCGAGAAGTTCTCATACGAAGGATTGAAGCATTGGAACGGAGACGAGGCTCGAACACCCTGCTGATCGGCAATACCAACAACCCATTCTCTGAGGATATTAGGCATGCCCGATTTCCAGAAAAATTTAGAATGCTACACATGGAACAGTTCAAGGTGAATATCGACCTCAGCGAGCATGTCAGATGATACCAATCACTACAAGAAAAACCTCTATGGGCGATGCCCGTAGTGAATGCACATCTACTATGGGCATTGCCTGTTACAACGCTCGTCATATGCGAAGACGTGATGGATAACGGCACATTTCAACTACTGATTTTGTCTATGATAAATGAGCTCAACTACTACGGACATCGACAGTAGTGAATCGCGTTTCGACAACGGATCATGTCCTTGATAAATAAGCTTAACTACAACAGGTTGTGCCCATGATAGGTTGTGTTGTTTAAAACATTCTATGCCTGTAGCAGATGATTTTTGTAAGGAAAAAAAATGATTTGCTACCTATTTATTTTGGTATATATGTATAATTTGAATTTGAATATTTTACTCTATTATCACATTAAAATTGTTATCATTTTAGACATGGATCTGTTAATAAAAGTCTGCATATATAATAATAATAATAATAATAATAAAAGTAATATCATGAAAACATTCAACCAATTACATCATAGTTAAAAGTGTTTGACGTCCTAAAGTTATGTTTATTCAAAAACATTTTCCTCCTAATATGTAATGTATTTTTATGGCCAAGCTATAAAGGTGTCTTTAGCATCTTCAAGTGTTTGTAATTCACTAGTATCACGAATCAATGGAACATCACTTACCATTATCTTCTTGACACAAACTCTCCAATAATCTGGACCAAGAAGCTTGTGATGAATTGATGCTTGGAGATCGGTGCAATCAATTTCAGCTTTTGCCACTATTTGTCCACTACCAATCCAATGCAATAAATTACATTTTGTACTCTTTTGAGGTGAAGCATCATTTTCACTTTTAGAAACCCCAAGTTGTGACTAGTGACTAACCAAAAAAAAAAAAAGTGTAAAAGACGAAAAAACAACCAAAATCATTAAGTAAGAAAATGTGTTGATGATTTCGTAACAATTTAAAAAAATAACTTCTTATAATATCTACCTTTGAAGATTCAACAAATTTCACACATTTATTACTTCCTTGTAGATTTGAATTACTTGGATATTGTGTCTAAAAAAAAAAAAAAACCATAATTATAGCTCTGTTTATTTACCTGATGTACTCTTTCTTCAACTGCAACTCTATCATTGGTCTAACTGAATTGTTCTAAACATTCTTCTAAACCTTAGTATTATTGGAAAGTATCGAAGCGCTTTGGCAGGTACCCCCTTTTATATATGATTAGTATGTTCGTTTACTTTCCACCTAGGTTCACCACATTGTGGACATTCCTCAAGTTGCTCTAATTCTTTTCTAAACAAACAACAATCGTTGATGCATGCATGTATTTTCTCATACCCTAAATCAAATACTTTAATTAACTTTTTTGTTGAGTACAATGAATCAAGGAGTACATTATCTTGTGGCAACATGTCTCAAAGAATGCCAAGAAGTTCATCGAAACCCTTATCAGATAAACCACATGTAGCTTTATGTTTGTATAAAATTACAATGGCAGACAATTTGGTGTATTTCGTACTACCATGATACAAAGGTGTTTCTGCATCTTCCACATTCTAGGGGAGTTCTTCATCTCGTATTTCGACTTGTAGTTCAATATTACAATCATCTTCAAACAAAGCATCTATATACATTCTAAATGTATTTGAACTATTCTCATTTGGTCTAGAAGTTATTGGGTTTTCTCGATGGAAAACCCAATTAGTGTATATAGGATCCATCCCATTAATGACTAGGTTTTCGTACATTATCTTAGTAGGATGAAAATTTTGATTTATACATTTTTTGCAAGGGCAAACTATCCAATCACAATTTCTAGCATTTCTTTTAGTGGCCTCAACAAAAATTTTGGCACCATATGTATATTCTTTCTTTACTCTATAGATGAGAAAAGAAAAGAAAAAAAAAATTAAATTATCATTACTTGAAATCTTATGTGTATTCATCAAATAGGATTTACTGAGTTTGGTATATCAACCTTGAAAATTTTAGCCAATTCTTATCCAATTGCATGGAACCAACTCTGAAATATTGATCAATAATTTATTATACCAATCAATAATAAAAAGATACATTCACAAGAATTTGAGAGCACTCTTAAGAGATTATATTAAAATAGAACATAGATATCATACTTAATACAAAGTGCAACCAAGGTCAAAGTAAAGCTTTGAACAATAAAATTCAGCAATTTTAGCAGGAAAATAAAAAGAGGTAGAACTATACATAGGAGCACTAGATGTTAACACATGTACACCATGTGTAAATCCTATAAATTAAGCGTGCAGGATTAGAGAATATATGCATGAAAACTAAATGAGAAGCAGAAAAATATATATAACAAATACTACAATCAAGGGTGGATAAAGTAGGGCATGAAAGAAAAAGAAACAAGATTGTAAAATTAAAATAAGTAGAAATGAAACCTTTAAGTGGTTTGCAAAACCTACGGGTGTGCCCGACAAAGCTGTGACAACAACAACTTACCACTACTACAAAAATGTTAAAAGACATCGGTTTTTAGGTAATCGATTTAAAAACACTTTTAGACATTGGTTTTTATATGAACCGGTGTCTTAAATATTGTGGTTTAAAAAGACAACGGTTTTTGGGAAAACTGATATTAAAAAAAAAAATGTTTAGACATCGGTTTTTATATGAACCGATATCTTAAATATTGCGGTTTGAAAAGACAAATGTTTTTGGGAAAACCGATATTAAAGAAAAAAAAAACGTTTAGACATCGGTTTTTATATGAATCGATGTCTTAAATATTGCGGTTTGAAAAGACAACGATTTTTGGGTAAACCGATATGGATTTATTTTACAGTAGATATCAGTTTTTGGGCAAACCAATATTGAATAAGTAAACTTTTAAATTTAATAAATTTACTTTTAAATCATCTATTTTTTAAAAATTCAAACAAATAAATTTTTAAAAAATTGTTTATTTATTTTGCACCCTCTTGTTTCATACTAAGAGACACGTTAATAATTCAATTACCTAAACAAATTAGTAATCCGAGTCTTACATTTGTTAATTAAATTGCAAGATGCATATAGAGAAATATCTCCCCTGTAGTGAGAGTTGTATTCCAAATCATACTTATTACAATTAATGTCACTAGTCTCCTATAGAGTATAGACTCATAACTCGACTATAAATGTTTTAAAAAATATAATTTTATTAAATGTTGCAATAAATATTTTTTAATATATGTTTATCGTAGAAATTAGAATTTTGATTAGTGGAATGAATTTAAATTTATTTAATAAGTTGTTTTTTTATTTCTAACAATTCATATAGGTTATATATAAATATGTGCAATTGTTAACACATTCAATCTTGTAGTCAGGCGGTAAAGACTACCACTTTGACTTTGAGGTTGTAAGTTCAATTCCTTTATTATCAGAGGTGGGGCTGGTTGACGACGGTGAAGCTGTTGGACTGCGGATTAATTTTCGTAATACATCTCAATTTTTAAATCGGTTTTATATATAATCTATGTGTTTTCACGTGTTTTTACATCGGTTAAAAACCAATGTCTTTAGCGCGTTTTTTTCTACATCCCTCAAATTTACATCAGTTTTTAAATTTTGAAAAACAGATTTCTTGCATGTAAAAAAACCGATTTCTTTCAACATTTTTGTAATAGTGTACCAAGGTAAAGACAAAACAAGAGCCTAAAAAATTCAATAAGATCAAGTATATAGCCACTGTAAATAATTACTTGAGGCATGAGAGTTTGTTAACATTACTGTGTCTGTGTGTGTCATGTAGAAACAAAACATTTTCGAAACTAATTCCATGGCATGATCATTTAGCCAACAGTTTAATCAACTTCTATTACTACATTAATTACAATACAAAACATAATCAATGACAAATTGCTTGAACCCATGTAGATAAAAAATAAAAAGTTATGTATAAATTTATCTAAAAATAAATAAAGCCCAAGCACAATCGAATAGAACATTTTCAAAACTAATTTCATGGCATGATCAATTTGCCAACAACTTAATCAACTTCTATTACTACATTAACTACAACACGAAACATAATCAGCGGCAACTTTTTTGAACCCATGTAGACAAAAACTAAAAATTTCTAGATAAATTTATCTAAAAATATAAAACCCAAACACATGCAGTTCAAGCTCAGCACTGGAGATATAAAATTCATTTTATTACTGTCTTTTTCTAAGCAGAGATTATACAAAGATGTCAAAAGCATTATATAATACAAAATTTGTGGATGGGTAACAACAAAAAAGGGAAGAAAGTTGTAGAAATTTATCAAAAATATGCAAATTATACCATGAGTAAAAAATTTAGAATAGTTGATTGAGAGAGCAGAGAGTAGATACTTGTTGCTCGTAAAGAGATCTTACCAGAAATTAGATTGACAGAAGAGACATCAAGTGAAACACGCGTACTATGAAGCTGCTTGAACCAATTTGGGGATTTAGGGATTTAGGGATTTAGTTTATGATCAGAGAGAATGATTTTTAGGGCTTTAGGTATTAGAGATCGACTTTAGAGAGGGAGGGAATAGATTTAGCAGGATTTATTTATAATCCCTCCAAATCTCTAATAATATAATTGTAAGGACTTTGAGTCATGTTGACATTATTCTATATCAAAACAATATTTCCTTTGTATTGATTAGTTGTCTAGGACTTATGGTTTATGAAGCTTCAAGGAAATTGGACAACATATTAAGCAAAGTGAAGCCTTTAAGAGGAGAAAGTATCAAAGGTATATTTAGACCTCATTCCTCTTACAAGGCCTTTAGGCACACACACACATGGCATTCATTTGTGTCCCTGCATAGTTTTACACCATTAGTATAACACTTTCACACACTTGGTAATGTATGCACATGCATTAGATTTAATTTGATAATCTTTGTGATTTGCATGTTCTAGGACTATGTTTAGGAAATGGCATACGTGTGAATTTGTGTTACTTTTTTTTTTGTGTTATTGTTTTTGGACTTGAACATGATCTCATATGATTCCTTATTGAGTCCCAATGATTTCGGTTACTCACTCATTAGGTTTCAAGTCCAAACTAGGAAGCTACGCTACTTTACGTTCTCATACGTTGTGTTGTCTTCGTCGTCGTATACCGAGTCAAATTCTCAACCTTTTTGCAAAGTTTCATAGTTGTCCTTGTGCGTGAGGGAGTCATGGTTTGTAATCCTAAAACGGATTTGAATTCGGAGTTCGGAGACCTGAATACGGTCCAAGAACACGAGAGGAGCGTGAGGAGGCAAGAATGGCCGAAGGCCATTTTCGGGTGTGTCCCTTAAGGAGGCCGTGAGGCTTACAGGCCAGCCACCTCTCTGCCCCGTGAGTCTTACGCACCTCTCACAGGGTGGTGACGTGGCTGTCCCCTATTGGCTACTGAAAGCCCTCTCTTCATTTCATTTAAATGATCTTCTTTCCTTCCTATTTCATTCCAAGAAGAAAATTTGAAAAATAGAAGTACAGAATTTTCTCTCCAACTTTCCAAACTTCCAAACACCATAACTTTCTTGTTCAGACTCCGAATTGAGTAATTCAAGTTGGAGAATCTTTATAATCAAGTTGGAGAATCTATATAATAAAGTCTCCTACCTTCTCCAAAGATTTTACAGTTGTTTGATCACGTTTTGTGGTGGTTCTTCACTCAAAACCGAAACTGCACGGGATTCCTAGGTATTGAACTAAACTTTGTGATTTCATCTTTTATGATCTTCAATTACCTTGGGTTTTCTTCTTCTATATGTAAGTGTATGTTTGATGAATGCTATTGAGAAGGATAGCTTCAAATCAAAACTAATCTAGTCAAATTAGAGAATTGAATGTGAACTAGTTTTGTAGAATTCTAGATTTTCACATGTTTGTGAGTTGTATTGTGATTAGCTTGATATCTAGGGTTATTTATGTTTTGATTTTCTCATTTCATGATTAATAACCTTAGCATGTGCTTGGATCCTTTAATTGAACAAATCTAGGATTAGCACATTTAATTTTGTATTTAGAGCTAACTAGGATTTAATTGATTATTAATTATATCCTTGCTCTAAATACTTGCTAGAATATTCATTGATTATATTTTGTGATTCTAGCATTTTTGGTTTATGTTTCCAATATCTTGAATATGTGCTTCATGTATATGATTTATTCAAGTGTTAGCTTTGTGAATGAAACTAGGAATCACATGTGTTAGGTGTTTCACATGTTCTAGGTTTCGATTCATGTTTTATAACTAGACTATTTTTGACTTGTGTGCTCACATGACTAAGTCTAGTTTCCATATAATGTATTGATCACATGTTATATGTTAAGTGCTTGTTTACATCATTTGTATTCATTGATCACACTAGGAAGTCCTTGCAAAAGGCATAAAGTCTTAACTAGGACAGGTTGTCCAGATAGTCAAGCAAGGAAGACTTGGTTAGGATAAGAGGTCCGGATAACCAAGCAAGAAGTCATGGCTAGGATTGGGAAGGTCTGGATAGCTATGCATGAGAGGCTCTTTAGATGCATGAATGCCTTGGATAGAGAGTTGGCTATAATATTGGTAGACCCGGGCGTTTGGATAGACATAGACTCCAATAGAGTGTTGCATAGGATGTGCATTAGCTCTTAAGGAATTTCTAATCTTCTAACAATGTTGTTTAGAAATGGACTCCAATATATGGTGGCTCCGCATCATTAAGGGATTTCATATCTACCAATAGAGATTGGATAGATATAGACTCCAATAGGAAGTAGATCATGGGTTGGTCACTTTTGAGGAATTTCTAATCTATCATCCAATATATATAGTACCTTATGGTTGTAATTTAACCAGTGGATGTTTCCTCCTTGGAGGTTTTACCATGTTAAAAAATCTCTTGTGTCAATTCTTTCTATCACTATCTTTTATACTGGTATATGTGTATGTTTTAATCTTGTAGTACAATCTTCACTTGTGATGTATTTAGAAACAAGATTTTGTTAAATGTGAGATGCAAGCACATCATATTGATCAAAGTTGTAAATATAATTCTTTTGTATTTTGACTTATTTGTGTATAGTCATATATTGATTAGTACTTGTACATATTAGACATAATTGTGAATACAAGTATTCTTTGTTTTAGTTTTAATATAATTCCTTCACTAGCAAGTTGTAGTGTTCTACTTAATGTACTTACATTGTAATATTCAAGGTACAACTTGTGAAATTTGATCTTTATTGAATACCTTGTATATGAGACATTGTTTGTTGGTATTGTTTTGTAGACTAAGGGTGGTGAATTGAGCATATATATGTTAATTGTTTTCTCATAACAATTATGTTAAAGGTTAATTTGTATGCTCATCAAGGTTTTGACAAAAAAAGTCTCGAAGGTGTCAACCTATTCACCCCCTAGGTCGTTTAGTATAACCTTGTAGATATTTTCAATTGGTATTAGAGCGGGTTACTTAAAGCATTTAGTGTGATTCAAGATCTATAAGGTTATTTACTAGGATAACAACCTTTTGTCTATAATTGTTTGTAATGGTTGTCCTCTTTTGTTGATTGGGAAAATGTTTATTTTTGTTGAAAATGCTCATGAAAGACTTCACTAATTCTAGTGATGAGCAAGCTTGGTTGGATTATCAAGAAATGTTTCTCTTCTCCGAGTTTTATATTTGATGGAGTAGTTTCTCCAAATCAATATGTTCATAAAGTATGAATGAGGTTTATTTTTAAGAAGTTGAAACTTTTAGATTTTTTTGCCATTCATAGTGGTGTAAGTTTTGAAACACCTTTATCTTAATAAAGATTCAACTATGGCAAAATAGGCATGGAATAGATTCCAAGCTATTTGTGAAAAAGGTTCTTCTTGTTTTACATTTCATTTGTCTACTAACAATTTTATTGATAAGCTTGAAAAGAATGCTCGTGACAAAAACAAAGAAGAAGAAGTTTTCCTGGAGGATAATCAAGCTAGACATGATCACTTGACTTTGCAACTCAATAAAGTGGATTGCAAATCAAAGATCACCAACTTCAACTTGATGGAAAGAGTTCAAACTCTTGAGAAGGAAAGAGATGAAAAATTTGAAGTGAAGAATGAAGTGATCAAATGTCTAGAAGAGAAGACAGTTGAAGATGCTCTTGTGTTAGTTTATTTAATGAGTGATTTTGCTAATAATTTGTTTTTCTTTCTTGAAGGAAACTATCAAAGGTAAGGAAGAGGAGTTGGCAATCATGAAGGCCAAAGAGCTTGGTAATCTTCATAAAGATTCAAATGACTTAAGCTTTGTAAATGAGCAAGTTGAGTCTCCTACAACTAAAGACAAGTCACTAAGGAACAAAAGGATTTCATAGACCAATCATCCAAGGTCAAGTGCAAAATCAAGATGAGTAAGGATCCTTCACCGTCAATACACTCTCACCTAAATAGTATCATCTCCATATGTATTCCGATTTGCGATTTTTGAAATGTTGTAGTTGATCACGCTATAAATGTTCATTTTTAGCGCTCCCTAACTTAGCTTTATAACCGTTTTCCTAGCCTTTTTGGTCTTTAATGTTGTAAATAAGTGTATTTCAGGTATTTTAGCTCATCAGGGGTATTTTAGAACAAACCGGAGAAAAGAAGCAAAATCATGGGTAAAAGAGGACAATTATGTAATTACGGAGATTCAGGGGTCAAAGTGAAAATCTGGAGAACTTATTGAATATTCAGTGATTAAGGAAGAGTTCAGAGGGGCTAATTGTAATACGCCAGCAAGAGCAAACGTCACCTGCCATGTCACCATGCAGAACGGCATCGTTTTGGCGAGATTACATAGGCGTGACGTCACGTCGTCTTTTTCATACAGCCGGGTCAACCCGACTCTGCCTAAATCGACCCGAACCGGTGACAAACCGGACTATTGCCCGACCATTTTTGACCGTTTTTCGTCACTGTTTCCGACGGTTTTTCACCCAGAATGATGGCCAACTCCTCCCCCGTCCATTTACACCTACTTTTAGGCCCTTGATCCTTTGGTCCAAAGCCACCAACCTCTATGACCGAGTTTAAGCTTCAAGCTCGTCCCAGTTGGTCATTTCCCGCGCACAACACATCCAAAACCTTGGAATCTCCATGATTTCATGTCGAGAGCAAGTTCTTGTGGACCAGAAGACATAAACTCACGGGGAAACCATCAAAAATCTCCGCAAGCTCACATCGGCGGGAATACACCCGCGGGCCAATAAGAACAAACTCGCTGGAACAAATCCAACAAAAGTCAAGTTGTCCCACTTGCCTCTCCCATCACCACTTGCCTCCTCAAACTTGTTAAACACATCTTACCAGTTTATAAGACCACTTAGATAACTTAAATAGACATAATGACTCACTTGAGAATTACTTTTAGTTAGTGTTAGTTGTAGAATCTTAGAGAGAGAAGAACTATCTCACTTGGTTTTATTTTCCCATCACTTTCTATGTAGCCATACACCACCTTTAAGTACCTAGACTTGATCTCTGTGAGTTGCTCTAGAAGGATATTGTGCTTGGATTGCAAGGAGGAGTCATCTTGGCCAAGAAACCAATCCAAATGGGTTTGTTTTGCTCTTTTTTTGTATTCTCTTGTTCATATATTTATATGTGTAACTAACCTCTTTTTGTTGGGGGATTGATGTAACTCTTGTAATTAAACTATTGATTAATTAATCCATTTGTTTTGTCACTTTCTAAGGTTTTGTATGTGTGTATTATGAACTATAATGATATGTGAATGATATGTCTTGCATATACATATATTTGTACACACTTGGTAGTTGATATTCATGCATTAAGTGTCTACTATATGTATGAACCTTTCACTATCCATTTTGTAGAGATTTCTCTAAGTAATTCATAACTTTGGTTAGTTAGAGAATCTCTAATTCACTATTCCAAAATTCTCTCTTAATCATTAATCTATGAATTTAAACTATGTGTGAGATGATGGATTTGGTACTTCAATTGTTGATGATGAAATGCATGCCTTATAATTGTTGTGATTGTGCTTAAATGAATGATTGGTTAAATGAAATGGTTATTACTTGAGTGAATCAATCCCTTAACATCTCTTAATCTAGCTTAATCTCATATTGTTATAGCAGATTGACAAGTTAGTTTATTGCAAACTTAGTATAATTGATTTAGATAGCATTAAATAGTGAACTTGTTAGAAGTTAGAAATCGATAAACAATGATAACCTAGAACTTACTTGTTAGCTAAGTTACCTCCCCGTGGGAACGACCACCCTTACTAATGTACCATTTACTACTCGTACGACTTGTACACTTGCGATAGGTGAACCACTCGCACGCCCCTTTAATTCCCGTTGTAGTTAGTTGCTTAGCATCTTTGACTTAGGATCCGCTTGGCTTAGTCATCCTCATTAGTGTAGTTGTAATCAGGAACCTTTCCAAGGCGCATCAAGATTTATGGCGCCACTACTGGGGAAGTTGCAACATAGTCTAAATAGTTTTAGAATCTTTGCTTTTAAATTATTGCATGTTTAATTTCTTGTTCATTTGACTGTTGGTAGTTGTCTTTTTGGTATATTTTTAGGATTATAGATCAGCATGGAAAGGGGCAAATTGGATTTAGCCACGCAATTGGACGAATTAGCAGCATCCAACTATGGTTTATCCAACTTGTGGGTGGAATAGGCCTATGATGAACTTTTGTTCTCAATTAGAGCAATGGCCGAGAATGGAAGAAGAAATACCCTCCATGTATCCATATATCCACCAAGCAAGATATGATTAAGAGTAGCAAGACACCCAACGAGGCAACCTGAACGACGAATCCTACCACCATGCCATTGGCCCACGGATATGTGACATAGAAGAAAGTGTGGAAAGGATTGGAGTTCAATTGGCACAATATGCGGAAAACCAAGGACTGCATGACGCGGAAGCATCCATTAGGCATAGTGCTTTCAGCGAAGCTTCTGGCGTCCCAAGAAGGACATAAGTCTAGAAAGTTAGAAAAAGGGAGAAACTCGTAGCCCAAGTGGGAGAGTTGGCAGAGATTATCATAGAAGAAGAGAGAGATGAGAGCTCAAACCATAGTGAGCAAGAAGAGAAGGAAGAGCCTCCAAGACTCCACAAATCGACCAACCCTTTTTTTTTTGTCTAACTATTGACGAAATCAGACCAGTCGAGTCCTCAGATGGATCAGAATGTGACCTCGATGAAGTTTTACTAGAGTTCGAAAAAGAGCTAAGGCTAAAAAAAGAGTGGATAAGTCAAAATATAGACTTAATTCTAGAGGTCGACTCACTTGAAATGGATGGAGATTTGACAACAAAGAAAATGGAAGAACTCCCAGAGAGGTCGAAGAACCGATGGAATCCTCATATAGCTTGGAAGGCGACCTTGGTGAAATTTTACTCAAGCTCGAAGAAGAGCTAAGGCTAGAAAATGAGGGACAAGAAGTAGACTTGGTCAAGGAAAATGCGGAACTGTTAAGTCGTAATGTAGACTACATACTGAAGATAGACTTGATTGAGAAGGAAAGGGACTCATCCTTGAAGGAGTGTAAAGACATCAAAGAAGACTTTGTTAGGAGAATGCGGCTTAGGGAAACCGAAATTGAAGAAAGGGACAAGGCTCTTGAAATCATGAGAACCAAGGAAGAGGAGCACCTAGCCAAGCCTGCCACGCCAAAGGTTGATACCAAGGGCAAATCTAAGGAAGTCATCCAACAACCTCAAGTGTTGGACATGCAAGCTAAGCATAAGGAGCTCAAACCTCTTGCCTCAATACCTATCCCAAACCAAGTCAAGAAGAGGAGGCCAAGAAGAAGGAACACGAGGAATTTCAACCCTTCACCAATAACAATAGGTACATTTCAATCTGTAACCCCTACTTGTTGCATTTGCCATGATTTAGGCCAAAATCGACCTTATTTTCCAAAGTTTAAATGGCAACGTGTGAACAAATTGGTTGTGAAATCCATATGGATTGACAAGTCCAAATTGGAAGGACTTGTTAGGGAAGGACCCCTTTGGGTCAAAAAGAAAGATGATGAGTACGTTGTTATCAAACCACCTATTGCGGGTGGTAGTTGACCCTTGTGAACTTTTTTATGTGTTTATTAAGTGTGCATGAAATTGAAGATTAAAAGCACTTAGTGGACATTTGTGGTGCACTCATTCATTTGAGTTGCACTAGTGTTGTAAATATATGATAATGTTTTGTTAAATATTTAGTATAGATGTTTTGTATTTGCTTTTTAGACACCTTATCTATCTCAATTCAACATTGGTACTCAAGATACTCATGTTAATGATAGGTGTGAAAAATATAGGTTTGGGGGTTTGGACTCCAAACACATTGCATCATGTTATAGTTGCAATTATGTGTGTATTTTTGTGTTTGTTTCTATGCCATTTGCAGGATTTCGGGTTTGCAGCAAGTTGCATGAAGTATGGGAAGATTTTTGACCCATTTTGAGCAGAGCACCAAGAGTCGCAGATTCATACCGCAAGACCATTCCCGTGGAACAACAAGATCAAAACTATGGGATGTCTCTTGAGAGCCCAATGGCTTTAACCCAGCGAGAACAAACTCGAGAGCCGGAAGACATGATCTCATGAGGAATGAGAGGAAGGTTTATGGGTTCAATCCGCGAGACTATTCTCACCAACCAGAAGAAACAAGGTCGAGAAGATGGAGAAGGTATTTCCTGCGAGCTCATTCTGGGCACTATTCATGAGCTCAGAAACAACCAAACTCACGAGGTAACCTCGCGGTTTCATTTCGCGGGAACAAACCCCCCAACATAGGGCAACTGTTTTACTTTCGTTTTATTTCATATTTATACGTAATTTACATTTTGCAAGTTTAATCGCATTATGCATTTGCTTAGTTAAGTGTGGTTATGTGTGTGATTGATTAGTGCCTAGGATGATACTAATGGAATTGCCATGTTCCTTATTAGAGGAAAATTTTATGCTAGTGGATTAGGCCATTTTTGATTTGATAAGAATATTTGGATGAATTGAAATATCATGTGTAGTTGTTTTAGGATATTTGTGTGATTGTTTGCAAAGTTGTTTGATGCCTAAACAACCAAACCACGGAACTCACGTTCTTGTTCATAAATGTTCAAACATTGAGGACAATGTAGAGTTTAGGTTTGGGGGTGTGGACACATTAACACTTTGTCACCTTTTGTTGTATATAACTGTGTTTTTGTGTTTTTTGTAAAAAAAAAAAAAAAAATTCGTTTTTATTACGATTGAGCCAAACTTGACAATTTGTCTACTTTGATACTAGAGTGTATGTGCTATGAAGGAATGCGTTACATGTGTTAATTGCTAAATTTTAGCTAACAGATTTCCTTTAGAAATTGCTTTGCGCATTGTGTATTTGTCCCTTTCTCTTTTGCTTAGTGAATAGGACTTATCGTAAGATTGCTAGAACCAATAATGGAGACTACCCATGTAAGAGTTAGAGCCTTAGCGTTCATATTTTATGGGTTTTTGTTTCCACTCGTATACACACTCTTCAAAACAGTTTTGCTTCAAATATGATCTCATTTTGCATAATGCTCATTAATTGCTATAAAATATGAAAATTATGTGGACTGCTTGTATAAATTGTATTCCCTTTATAGATAGACTTTTTGATACGATTCTAGGCAATGTGTGTGCTTAACTACTATTTATTGCCCAAACACTTTCCATGTCCCTTATATGTGCTCCTATTGCCAACTTTAAGGCCAAACACAAACCATTCATTTCATCACTCACATCTCCATAAACAACCATATACACTAAACACAAGCCATGCCCTAGTTGTATATCATAAATTTAGTGCATGAATTATAAATGCAAATGTTTTAGCTCAAATTGTAAATAACATGTACTTAGGCGTTAATGAGAAACTATGCAAGTTATAGAGGCAAAAATTGTACAAGTGCAAAAATTCAACACTTGAAAAGCCTTTGATGTTATCAAATTGTAAAGATACTAAAAAATAAGAGTACAAAAATTAGCATTGTTAAAATTCAAAGTCTTAGCCAGACGCTTTAAATTCAAGATGTATAATGAGCTTGAAATCAAATTGTAAGTATGATCAATAACTCTATAATTTCATTCCATTTATTTCATTCACTAAAAATCTACCCATGGCCCCATTACAACCCATAAGGAAAGCCCTAGTTGATCTTTTAAAAAGTCTAGCTTAAGAACACGGTTTTTGCATGTTCTTTCCACATTCGTGGCACATAAATTCTTTCATGAGATTAATTCCATAAACTGCGCTTTATTTGATAGTATTCATATATGTTATAATTGTTGTCTTTACATAACTTCCAAACTCCCATATGCTTTATTAAAGTGAACTTAGGATTCCGAGAGAGTATTCGACTGAAATCCGGTGAGGATTAGAGTTAAGGCGAATTGTGTTCTTACATTCGAGTGCTTCATTTTTGAAACTTTGTTTTTAGAGTGTGGGATTCACGGTGTTACGTGCTTTTAAGGAAGTCATCATGTTAGCCTCTAATTAGCGGTTTTGGCATGTGTCATTCCTATATTGCATATCTCTCGTTGCATCCCCTTATTGTTTGGCTCTCGCAAAATGTTTTTAGTGTACATTGTGTTTTGTTTGTTTTATTTTAGGATTGCATTGCTTTTTTGTTTATAGTTTGCTCGAGGACGAGCAAAAGTCAAGTTTGGGGGTTAGATCGTGCTATAAATGTTTACATTTAGCTCTCCCTAACTTAGCTTTTGTAACCGTTTTCCGAGCCTTTTGGTGTTAAATGTTGTAAATAAGTATATTTCAGGTATTTCAGGTATTTCAGCTCATCAGGGGTATTTTAGACAAAACTGGAGAAAAGAAGCAAAATCATGGGTAAAATAGGAGAATTACGTAATTATGGAGATTTAGAGGTCAAAGTGAAAATCTGGAAAACTTATTGAATATTCAGTGATTAAGGAAGAGTTCAAGGGGGCTAATTGTAATACGTTAGTAAGAGCAGGCGTCACCTGCCACGTCACCATGCAGAACGGCGTTGTTTTGGTGATATTGCGTAGATGTGACGTTATGTCGTCTTCTTCATGCAGACGGGTCAACCCGACCTGGCCTAAACCGACCCTAACCGGTGATAGACCCAACTATTGCCCCGCCATTTCTGACCATTTTTTGCCCAGAATGACGGCCAATTCCTCCCTCGTTTGTTTGCACCCACTTTCAGGCCTCCATGCACACGTTGATCCTTTGGTCTAAAGCCACCAACCTTCATGACCGAGTTCAAGCTTCAAGCTCATCCCAGTTGTTCTTTTCCCACGCACAACACGTCCAAAACCACAGAATCTCCATGATTTCATATCGAGAGCAGGTTCCTGCGGACCAGAAGACGTAAACTCACGGGAAACCATGAAGAATCTCCACGAGCTCACACCGGCGGGAATAAACCCGCGGGCCAACGATAACAAAATCGTCGGAACACCTCCATTAGATGTCAAGTCGTCCCACTTGCCTCTTCCATCACCACTTGCCTCTCCAAACTTGTTAAACACACCTTACCACCTTATAAGACCACCTAGATAACTTAACTAGACATAGTGACTCACTTGAGAATTAGTTTTAGTTAGTGTTAGTTGTAGAATCTTAGAGAGAGAAGAACTCTCTCACTTGGTTTTATTTTCCCATCACTTTCTAGGTAGCCAAACACCACCTTTAGGTACCTAGACTTGATCTTTGTGGGTTGCTCTAGATGGATATTGTGCTTGGATTGCAAGGAGGAGTCATCTTGGCCAAGAAACCAATCCAAATGGGTTTGTTTTGCTCTTCTTTTGTATTCTCTTGTTCATATATTTCTATTTGTAACTAACCCCAATTGATGTAACTCTTGTAATTAAACTATTGATTAATCAATCCATTTGTTATGTCACTCTCTAAGGTTTTGTATGTGTGTATTATGAACTATAATGATATGTGGATGATATGTCTTGCATAGACATATATTTGTAAACACTTTGTAGTTTATATTCACGCATTACGTGTCTACTATGTGTATGAACCTTTCACTATCCATTTTGTAGAGATTTCTCTAAGTAATTCATAACTTTGGTTAGTTAGAGAATCTCTAATTCACTATTCCAAAATTCTCTCTTAATCACTTATCTATGAATTTAGACTATGTGTGAGATGATGGATTTTGTACTTCAATTACTGATGATGAAATGCATGCCTTAGAATGGTTGTGATTGTGTTTAAATGAATGATTGGTAAAATGAAATGGTTATTACTTGAGTGAATCAATCCTCTAACATCTCTTAATCTAGCTTAATCTCATAGTGTTGTAGCAGATTGACAAGTTAGTTTATTTCAAACTTAGTATAATTGATTTATATAGCATTAAATAGTGAACTTGTTAGAAGTTAGAAATCGATAAGCAATGATAACCTAGAACTTACTTGTTAACTAAGTTACCTTCCCGTGGGAACGACCACCCTTACTAGTGTACCCTTTATTACTCATACGACTTGTACACTTGCGATAGGTAAACCACTCACGTGCCCCTTTAATTCCCGTTGTAGTAAGTTGCTTATCATCCTTTACTTAGGATCCATTTGGCTTAGTCATCCTCATTAGTGTAGTTGTAATCAGGAACCTTTCAGGGGTGCGTCAGTAGTGCATACTAAATCTAAATGCTATGATTATATTAGACGATGCAAACTAGGGAATGAGATGGATGTTAGTGAGATGATAAAATCTTCTATGAATGTTTCTTGCATGATAAAACTTTGGATTTTGTGTGTTAATGATAATCATGTGAGGAAATTGTCAAGAAGATTTGGGTGAAATGAGTGTTTCGCATGATCATATGCATAGTCTTGAAAATATTTTGTTGATTGCAATAATGTTTTGTGTAACATGAGAAATATCTTTATAGAGAAGATAGTTGATGATTTATCTTCTAGATATAATATTGCCATGAGAAATGATCATGTTGGTTTATATGTTTGTGCACCCAAGACCAAATGCGTCAAGGGTGAGTGCTCTTACCATTAGTGTAAGTTGCACATGTGACTTAACTTTAAGATTAATGTTTAGTTTTGAGTAACTTAGCTAGCTAGCTTTGTTTCTCTATGACTTTAATATGAACTTAGCTATCTCACAAATATCACTATGATAGTAGAAATCCATTGATTAACTTTTGAGAAATTGTTTGTAATGATATCTATATGGTGACAATCATGGTAAGACTTTTAGAGAAAGTCATTTTTATATGTGTTTGAGTTGAAGTATTAAGTCTTGATTCTCTTGGAATGACACACCGACAACTTGTTGTCATGAGGACAAACAAGCCAAGAGAGCTCACCAAAAGAGCGAAGGCTTTACATTTGATGAAAAAGCTTGCTTAGGTATTTCTATATCCTAATGCTTGCTTTCTAGCTTTTCATTTTTCGACTCTATATTTGCATTACATCATGTAGCATGTTATATTAGAGAACTAGTATAGTATTCATATGACTCTCATTGACATTTGCTTTCTAAAGATCTTTTAATGATTTTTTCATAATGATCTTATACATGATGCTTGAAATGCTTGTTTGAATGTTGAGTGCCATGTTTTGAAAAATATGAGCTTCATATTCTTTGAAAGCTACTATTGAGAAGTAATGATCTTAAGTAAGTCTATTTGTATTGCTTTTAGATCATGTGCTTGTAAGCCATAAAATTTTGGTTTTAAAAAATACACTTTGCTTCTATTGTATGTTTGGTTGAGTAAGTTGAGTTTGATATATGTAAGTTGTAGATACAGCTTGAAGTCCTTTGACTAGTACATTTAAGATGACCTTTGGTTAGTATCCATTTTTCTTCGGCAACTATATAGAACTCTACGAGCACCTTCATCGAAAGGGCTACACACCTTGGTTATGCAATCGCCCAATATAGGAAAGAGCTACGCCATTGTGATGAGTGAAAACCGCCATGAAGTGTATTTTTTTATGTTAGAAAAATCAAAGAAGTGTTGAAAAGAATCAATAAAAAAATCTTTGATTCAAAGTCTAAAAGAAAATAAAAATGAAAAGGCTTTAAAAGAGTATAGTTGAAAATCAAGAATTGCTCGGGTTGTCAAATAAAAATGGGATAACGAGCCACATGCACAAACTTGCTCATATGTTGAAATCTATTCTCTTAAAAAGTAAAAAACCAGATAATAATCGGTTTGACCTTTCATGGAAAAGCTTAAGATGAATAGATGTTGATATGGTTTGCATATTTGATTATCAAATTACTTCTTTTCATATACTTGAAGCAAAATCTTCACACACACACTTTTGCTTATATGGTATTTTGATACTCTAGCAATTTTAGAAGAATTATGGGAGAGATTGAAAATCTTGGTGTATCTCTCATAGTTTTTGGAGCTTATTTGATAAATCTCATTGAAATTGCTTGAATGTGTGATTGTGTAGATTTCTTTGTGAACAATATTCTATCTTGATCTTAGATAGAGCACCTATCAAGGAGGAGCCTAGTAAACTAGACTTTGTTCTCTTTTATGATATGTTCACATGTTTCAAGTTGACATTTGTTAGCATATTCTTTGGTTAATATAATGAATCTTTTAGATGCTATTTCATATGTCTTTATTTGCATGATGATTCTTTGTATTACCATATGCCTTTTTATTTTTGGTCACAATTAATGTATGAATCTTTTTGTAATAATTGTATGATTGTGTTTGCAATCATCCTCTCTTTGTTTGGGGTTGTATAGTAGTTGAGATTGCAATTAATTTCTTCATTCTTAAGGTTGATAAAAGAGTAATTGCAATGAGTTCCTCTTTGTGTAAGGTGATAGTAATTTTGGTTGTAATCAATTTCATTGATTGTAGTTGCAGAAAATTCCTCCTTGCTTAGAGTGATAGTAGTTGTGGTTGTAATCAAATCTATTCTTGTTTGGGGTCGAGATGATTGTTATTGATACCAATTCCTTCATATTTAGGGTTGATATGATTGTTTATGCAATTGTTGAACTAGACAGAAATGACCAATATGCTTAAGAGTAAAATTTATGCACTTGTGATTCATTTTACCTTGATGAGTTTGTTATGGTGTATAGATTTGAATAACCTTTGCTAGGTTAACATGGATAACAAACAAAAATAAAGGGAGAAGATAAATGAGCTAATTACAAAGGTGGTTCAACAAGATGCAAAAGTCAAGAACTTGGAAGAAAGCGTTTTTTCTTACATAGCATACACCTCCAAATCTGAGATCAACTTTGTGATCTCAATGTATCTTTTTCTTTTTTCCTTTTGGCTTCATTTTATGTCAAAAAAGGGGAGAAATATAATATTGTTTTTAGCATATCTTTTTTATGTATGTGTCAAGTATTGAACTCCATATGGCATGTAATATATTGGATAAGATATCTTTGATGGATATGCATGTATTTAGGGGGAGCATATATGTATCCATTTTGAACTTAATTGTCATATTTCATATTGAACTTAAATGTCATATTCCTGTCAAGTATATTGCCAAATATTCTATGTGAATTGCCAGTTATCAAATTTACATTCCCATGCAAATATTATCCCATATCAAATGGCCCCTAAATAAAATTACTTTTACAACAATAATGTTAACAACGAAATTTCGTTAACCAGAATATGCGGGGTGACCTTCTACAGGGAGCTCGCCTAAAAACTGATCTAGACTGTTATACTCAAAAAGGTGTGGAAAGGTGAATTTCTTGTTAAGTCGAGTCACAAAAGATATTTAATCATTGTATTGGAACAAAAATTGAATCAGCATAACATGCATAATACAATATTCTACCATCTAAAGTAAAACAAAGAACAAAATAGATCAGTACTTCATGAAAGGTAAAAATGATGTATTATTATTCGATCGATCCTTTTACAATGGTCCTCAGACCCTTTATATACATGAACTCCCACCTTCTGGTGGTTTCGGTAACTGTTCTTAGTCACCTTGGGGATCATGGGAGTGACTTCCCTATTGATCCACAATGCTATTGTGTAGGTTGCACCCTTCTCGTTCCTTGCCCATAACCGCTTATAACTATACGAAACACATCTATATTAACTTCTTCAAAAGTACAGTGCTCATCAATTAATTAAAATAATATTAAATTAATCATAATTTTTTTTTTTTATAAAAGGCTGACCCGACTATAGCCCATGTCAACTCGACATCCGCCTGCCCTTGCTTCAAACTAATTTCACGACGTTACATAACTTCCGATACATATATTTTTTTCTAGGAATCACCTAACCGGAAAATGACTAAATATTTAATGAAGTGTGTGGTAAGATGATAAAGGACCTTTATCAAAAGCAAAAAGCATAATTGCTTTTAAGTTGGAGATAAATGCTTGTGGGGACCTAAATGAATAGAGACATAGAGTGGAGATTGAGATGGAGAATTCCAAATAAACATATTTTAAAAGGAGCTTACATCGGGTAAAACAGGCAGAGCCATAAAATTTTATTTGGGGCTAATACACTAAAATACAATAATTAATAAGGAGAGGCAAATTAAAAAATTTGCAATTTTTTTAAATGAAATTTTACAAGATTAAATAGTAAATATATAATTTTCTAATGATATTTTTAATATTTGTTTTGAGAATGGTAGCCCTTTAGATCTGCCACCGACAGTGACAAAAATACAAGATGAATCTGATGCAGTTTCCTTTGCGAAATGGCAAAGCGCCCTACGTGATATAAGGTTGTGAGTAATTAATTAAGTTTCATGCTATATAACTTAAATTTTTTACTTAGTTTTTGACTTCAACACTGTAACCATATGATTAAAGAACACATAGCACATGAGTGATTGAAATATTAAACCAAATTTAATTCAAAAATTTAAGTTTGTATAGTCTGATCCAATATAAGTCAATTGTAAATTTTTAAATAATATGGGGTTCTTACAATTTGGTCACAATCTAATCGGAAAACATCACTTTTTTACCTGCTAATTTATTTTTCATTAAACTGGTCCTTATATAATTGAAGATAGCTCATTTAGGTCCATTTGACAAAATTTTTGATGGTTAATGGTTACAAAATTAGATAAAAGTCTATTTTGTCCTTAGACTTTAGTTGACCGATATATATATATATATATATATATATATTTTTATAAAATAAAATCGGACTGATTTAACGGGAAAGAGCATCACAAACGATTATATGCTGAAAAAACCCTTAGACAATATCCGTATATAAAAAAATAAATAAATAAATAAATAAATAAGATAAAAGAAAAGTAAAAAGAGACAAAAAGCAACAAAGCACAGAGAACCAAGGGGAAAACAACCCCAAACAAAAAGAGGCATGCAAACCATAAAAAAAAAAAATAATAAAAAAAATAAAATAAAAAAAATAACGAAAAGACTTCTGACCCATGCAGTCGTTGCCAACTAAAGTAGAACAGAACGGCGGGGCAGAGAACCACCAAGAATCACCCTGAAGCTCCAAAGCATGCTTAGAAAGTGTATCTGTAACCTAATTCTCCTCCCTGAAATATGGGAAACCTGAAAATCCATCTGCGAGATTTGAAAGATACAGCGCTGCCACACTTGACGAACCCTCCAAGGAACCATCTCAGAATGAGAAGAAAAAAGATGAATCACATAAGAAGAATCTCTCTCAAACTAGAGACGATGCCACCCATACTTCCATGCAAAATTAATGGCCAAAGAGACAGCTAGAAGCTCAGCCTCAAACGCAAAAACCTGACCAAGAGGAATAGCAAAGTAACCCTTCACAAAGGCTCTGCAGTTTCGAAAGATACCACCACAACCACCAATCCCCGGAGAGCCCATAGCAGTGCCATCTATATTCACTTTGATCCAACCAAGAGCTGGAGGTGACCAAATCACACACTTGATCACCGTGGCTTTAAAAGGGTGACCCTGAAGACTAAAACGACGAAGAATCAAAAGGTCGTCCATACAATTACGTATAAAACCAATATCTAGACGATTAGCCTCTGAAATTGCACGCCAAACCAAATAAATGATGGATCTAAAGTCCACCGACTTCCCTTCAAAGATCTACTGATTACGGGCAGTCCACACCCCCCATATCACTGCATGGATAGCCGCTTTCCATAAAATCCTAACCTGCTCACTAAAGGAAACTGACATGGCCTACAATAAGAAGGATAGCCAAGTTTCGGTAGAGAACGTCGCTGGAAAGCAGAGAAAACTGCCTCTCAAAGAACAACCGCCAGAGGACAATAAAGAAAAAGGTTATCCACAGATTCACTACTAACCCCACAAATACTGCAACGAGAAGCCAACTGGAACCCAGACCTGCAAAGACGATCCTCAGTAGGAAGCCTGTTCAACATAAGACGCCAGGTCAAAGCTAAGCGAGAGGAGGGGATAAAACGGGACCAAACATCTCTCTACCAAACAACCTGAGGAATATCACAGAGAAACTGGGAATAAGCAGTCTTACAAGAAACACGACCATCCCGAGAATTAGCCCAAACCAGAGAATCCACAACAGGAGAAATCGCAATTCGATCAATCCGAAAACACAGATCTAGGAAGCGCACTCGGAAACAATCGTCCAGCACCCATCTACCCTCATGAATAAAATCTGAGACCCTTGCCCGGAGAGGATTAACTAAATAATCTGGAATCCTTAAAAGCTCCAAAATGGGGACCTCAACCAATTATCCCGCTAAAATTCCCATTGAGAGTTCTCGTCAATCAGCCAGATACCTTTCTTAAGAAGGGAACTATAATTTGTCCGAAGAGAAAACCAAATCGAGAAGGTAACATACCTTCCATAAGACTTTTGCAAATGCCTGAGATACATCTCCCGTAGAAATGAGAAAGCAAAACCATCAGAGGTTATAAACTTCTAAGTGAATTTCCGCAACAACGAATCATTCAGCAACCTAAGATCTTTCAGACTAAAACCACCCAAGCGAGCCAAACCAACTTAGTCTCCTCATAAGAACCAGCCCACAAAAAGTTCCTCAACTTATGGTTAATTAGTGACAGTAAAGAAGAATGCCACTTGTAAATCATGAAAGAATGCACAAATGAACTAGTGATAACCGACCTGATCAGAGTAGCACGACCGGCCAGAGAGAGGGACTTGCCTTTCCATTTAACGAATTTAGACAAGATCTTATCCGTAATAGGTCGTAACACCGTCTTTCGAGGCTTACCCCAAAACAAAGGGACTCCCAAATAAGAAAACGGGAGTTGCCCAATCTGCATACCAACCAGAGACTGCAAACTATCAATCCGAGAGGGGGAGACAGAAAATTCGAAATAAATCGAAGACTTACTCCAGTTAACCAACTGGCTTAAAATATCACCATAATCCCTAAAAGCACTCATGATATGCTTCAGATTCTTTTGAGTGCCTCTGCAAAAGATCAGAACATCATCTGCATATAGCAAATGAGTTGGAGCCAAAAAACCCTTAAGGGAAGAAATTGGCAGAATCTGAGAAGAACTCACTAACCTCGTCAATAATCTATTAAGGAAGTCTTCTGCAATACTAAACAAAAACGGAGAGAGCGGATCCCCCTGACAAACCCCTCTAGAGCAATAGAAATACCCTTCTGGGATCCTATTAAATAGAATTGAAAGCCTAGACGAACGAAGAATGTCGTCTATCTAATCCACAAAAATAGAAGAAAACCCAAAAGCCTGAAGCACTCTGCAAAGGAAAGACCAATCCAAGGTGTCAAACGCCTTGCAGATATTAATCTTCATGGCTAAGTTACCCCCATAACACTTCTTCTGCAACACATTCACACAGTCAGAAGCCAAAGCAATGCAATCCTCAATATGCCGGTCTCGAATAAAGTCGAATTACTAAGGAGAAATAATCCTAGTGGCAACCCGAGCTAAACGATCAGCCAAAATCTTCGAATAAATTTTAAACAGAAAGTTACTAAGAACAATTGGTCGAAACTGATCAACCAAAATCGAGTCTCTCGGTTTCGAAAGAAGAACAATGAAGCTGGAATTGAGACCTGGGAAAATAACTCCAATGATGAAAAAATCCTGAACAGCGAGGACCACGTCACTACCTACAACATCCCAACATCTTTGATAAAAACTACCAGAAAACCCATCTGGCCCAAGGGCAGAAGCAACATCCATAGCAAAGACCGCATAGTGAATATCATCTGCAGATGGAACGCTAGTCAAGAAAGCGTTCTCTGCGGCAGTTACCAAGGAAGGAATCACATCATCTACAATAGATAAATCTCTCCCAACTCGAGAAACATCCAAGGAAAAGAGGCAAGAATAATAACTAATGATATGATCCCTGTGGTAGGCCAATCCTCCGAGAGAACCCCATTAATCGAAAGAGCTGATATAGTGTTACGATACTGCCTACATTTGATAGAGGCATGAAAGAAAGATGTGTTCCGATCCCCATCACGAAGCCACCTAACTCTAGACCGGTCATGATAAAAGCACTCCTGTCTGCGTAATAACACATCAAGCTCAGAATGAACACTCGCCTCGGCCATAAAAAGATCATCTGAGAAACCCTAGTTAGATAAATCCAACTAAATAGAATGAAGCTCTGCAGACTTCCCAACAATGGTAGAGATAAGATCCCCAAAAATCTCCTAATTCTAAGACTTTAGAGCCTTCTTCAAGTTTCTCAGCTTATAGATAACAACTTGAGGAGGGCAACCCACAACAGGAGAGCTCCAAATCATTCGAACAATAGCTATAAAATCAGGATGCTCTAACCACATGCTCTGAAACCGAAACGGTCGATGACTAGAAACCTCAAAATCTGATAACCGAACCAATAATGGACAGTGATAAGAACAAATACGGGGAAGAGCCACACACGAAATTTCCCGCCAACAGGAAATGCAACCATCTAAAACCAAAACTCTATCTAATCGTCTCTAAACTCTAGTGCGGTTACTGCGACCTCTAACCCAAGTGAATCGGGCGCCTTGAGAATGAATGCCAACCAATCTCAATCATTTATCATCAACTTGAAATCCTCACAAGAACCACGGGCAGGAGAACAAGAACCCAAAGCCTCATGAGCACCCAGAACCGCATTAAAATCCCCAACAACCAACTAAGAAGAAGAAATCAAACTAACCATATCTCGAAGAGACTGCCAAAGAGACCTACGAACCACTGTAGAAGTGCTCACATAAATAAAAGTGTAACAATGCACCCGAGAACCGATCGAGAGCTAAACAGTAAGATGTTGATCATGACAGTGAACTATCTGAGCCTCAGGAAATGAAGCACAAGTGAAAACCCAAATAGTCGAAATCAACCCACCCCTATCGTTCATACCCACCAGGCGAAGACCAAGCGAAGACTAAGCGAAGACTAAGCGAAGACCAGAAACCTGAAAAGATAGAGGAAAAATCAACCATAGGCTCTGCAATACAAACCAAAGCAGGTCTATGTAAACGACACAACTCTCTAAGTACCCACCTCGTAGGCTCACCCCGGATCTCAGGACAGTTCCAAAAGAGAACATTAATCATCAGAAACCGTCGAAGGAGCCCGGCATCTAGACTTTAAAGAAGCCAGCCTACGCTCAACTCTCAAAGCTCTCTGAGCAATCTCAGCATCAACTAACTCACCCTCCTCCTCCACCTGGGAAGCCCATGAAGAATCTGCAATGAGGCGAAGCTCGGCCTGAGAAGCTGACTACGGACCCGAACTCTGAATCTACACCTTAGAATCCACAACTGAAGAACAAGAAAAACCAGATCCATCTTGTAAACTACTCTGATCCACATTGACATTCGAAGCTGAAAACACAACTGCCTCCTCAAATGATTGATTGCCTGAAACCTCATGAACCCTAACTTACCAACGAGACGTATGACCTGGACGAGAAGATGACCTAAATAAAATGGTAGAGACCGTAGGGCAAACCTGATTAACCACCGAAAAACCTTGATCAATAGTCCTTGAATAATGCACCACCCCTACAGCCGAACTAACAAAACTAATAGAAGGATCAACAACCAAGGAACTAGAAACCAGAACTGAATCAGTGACCCCATCATCAAATCTTGAATCCTTGCTAATCTGTAATGCCTGGGAAATCATTGGAGGAACCAAACTTGAAGCCACTTCTGAAATAGTTGAGACAGTAGATGAAGACGGATTTGAAGAAAGAATCAAACCAACGGACGAAGTGGAACCCGAGATCAAATTAGACCCTACGGAAGTGTGGACAACCATTGAATCATGACCACCTACATCCTAGTGAATAGCTGAAAAAACATTGGATAATGGGACCTCCTCTTAAAGAGTAATAACAGGGCGATAAACTGATTTAGAGGAACGGGTCCAAACAGGCTGAAAACCATCATCCCCAAAAACTCTAGAATCCCCCGCTACATCCTGAGTCGATTTTGTAGAACTATTCAGAGGAAAATTATAAGACTTATTCCAACGACAAGAACTAGGCAAATGACCTATAGAAGAGCAAATGGAGCAAAAAGCTAGGAGATTCTCATACTCAACAGCTATAAAAGAATTATGAAATTCATCCCTCTCTAGCAATACTGAAGTAGGCAGCACTAATGACACATCCACATCAACTAGAACTCTAACATAATGACCAAAACCCTATCACTAGTAGCCTTGTCCAACCGCAATGACACCCCAATCCCTCTAGCCAAGTCAGAAATAATTTTCAGATACTAGTATTCCCACGATAGATCAAATAACCTAACCCAAACCTGAGCATTTGTGGACTTCTGTGGCGACGGGTTAAAATCTGGGACCCAAGCTATAGGTGCAAAATACCTGGCTTGAGATGAACCGAACCGAACCGAACATCCAAACATGATTCATCTCAACAGGAGACTTTAAAAGAATCTGATAATAACCTCTCCCCAGAGATGTAAGACGCCAATCAGAATTTAGCATCCAATGCTTGCTAAGTCTTGCCTTAGGATACACAAGTTTTCAACGCCGCTCACCACTGGAAAGCACTACACGACCAATAAGAGCATTCCTAAACAACTCAAGACGGGCCTGATAAGCAATCAAATCCACCCGAACAGAAACATAACCCCCCTTCTTAGAGGGAACTGATGGCACCGGTAAAGTCTCAATAATAGGAGATTTGAAGAGACCCGTAAAAGACTTACCACCCTAGACTATAGGCACAGAACTCTGAATGAGACCTACAACTGAATTCGGAGCAATCACCGAAACATCCCCTTTAGGCTAAGGAGGAATCGGCTCACCAACTAATGAACACAGCCCACCAGATGCGAGAGGAACAACCCGAGAAGAGGAATTCACTCCACTCACCGTACTCAGACCAACCTGACTAGTCGAGGTGGAAGACACCGCTACCGGAAATGAAAGAGAAAAAGCAGTTTCCATGCATATAGGATCCATAGAGCTCGATATGGATGCAACTCAGTGCGGAAGAGGGTCAAAAATGCAAAACGGCGGTGTAACCCTAAAAGAAAAGTTAAACCAGTGCAAAAACTTGAAACTTACGTAAATCTATGAAACAAACTCCAAATCATGATATTCTTGATTCCATGTTGCATGAAATTTACGATCTACAACTTTTATGAAGAACATAAGATCAGAATCTGATAGGAAGATGCTCAAAATTACAAAACGGCGCCGAAACCTATCCCTAGAGAAACAAACCAGAACAGAAAACTTGAAACGGACGTAACTCAGTGTCGGGAACCCCAAATCACAAATTTATAGATTCTAGATTGCATAAAAAATCACGATCTACAATATTGAAGAAGGAAAAAAGAACTGAATCTTACCGAAAGTTGGCCAAAAAAGCAAAATGGCGAAGTAACCATAGAATAAAAGACAAACCTATGCATAAACTTGAAACCGACATAACTCTGTGTAAACAACTCCAAATCACAAGATTCTTGATTCCAAGTTGCATGAAATTTCACGATATACAACTTTGATGAAGACCATAAGATCAGAATCTGACCGGAAGATGCTCGTAATCACAAAACAGCGCCGAAACCTTAAAACCTAACCACCCAGCCATGCAGAACTCGATATATATATATATATATATATATAAATATATTTTAAGTAGAATTTTAAAAATAAAAAATAAAAATAAATAAAATTGAAAAAATAAAATTAAAAAAGGTAGATTAAAAAAACCTGATTTTATTTTTAAAAAACAATTTATTTTTTTAAGAAATGAAATTAAAAACTTAAAAATAAAGTTTGTTTTAAAAAAAAAATCAAAATCAAAATCTGCATTGACGGATCTTCAAATCTCACAAAAAAAATTTCCAGACTTCAATAGTTCTTTTTTCTCTCTTTCAAGAGCTTTTTTCTTCTCTTGGTTGGATTCTCACAAGTTTTTTTTTTTTTAATAAATTATACCAACATTGCAAAATTAAGAAAATCTTCATTTTGTAATCTTCACGGATCTCTCTCTCTCTCTCTCTCTCTCTCTCTCTACTTTCCTCTATTTTCTTCTCTCCTGCATTTTGTGAGTAAAGCTTCAATGGAGAATTGGCGATGCTTACAAGGCCCATTTCACCTACCCAACCTCTGCTTATGCTCCTCTGCATCCCTCTCGCTCTCACTAGCCATGACTACAGCTAAGCTCTGACCAAGAGCATTCTCTTCTTCAAAGGTCAAAGATTTAATTATCTTCCCCAACACCTAAGAATCAATTGGAGATCCAATTAATTCTTATCCCAACGACGGCGTCGATCTCCTCCCGAACGCCAGTGAAGAGATCAATGGTGGTAAAGGTGTGATTGCTGAGTATTTCATGGGGTTTGAGTGGTGGGTTATGGTTAGGGTTAGATGTTGGAAATTGATGGTGGTGAATAAGATGATGATTGAGTGTTGTATATCTTTGAAGCTCAAAGATCCTTTTTTTTTTCTTCATCTTTTTTCCATTTTGACCTTTTATAAAAATAATCAATTTTTTTTGTTTTTGTTTATATATATATTAAAAATGTTTCTTAATCTCCACTATCCATCTATAAATAGACAGTGGAGATTAATCTATTTATTTTTTTAAAAAAAAAATTAGCAATTATGGACATATGATAAAACTAATTTGCTTTTGGAATTGTTAAGTTTGACCGCGTTTGACTAATGGGAGGATCTAAATGAGTCATTTTTAGATAGATAATGACCAGTTTGATGAAAAATTAATTAATAAGTAAAAAAGTAATGTTTTCCAATTAGATAGAGACCCAATTGTAAAATCCCCAAATAATATTTGTTTAGTCATTGGTTTGATAGGAGATATACTAAAATTAAATCAAGTGAGATCAAAAGAATCATTAAAGTAAAATGATAAATGCCAATTCTTAACTTTTCGAGAGCTAAACATAATTTAAGATATCTTTAAATTATCTTAAATGATACCGTGTTCTATTCTTTTTTTCGAGGTCATTGTAAATAGACAATAAAAAGAATAATCTTGTGTTACTGACTTATTGTGTATAGTGTCAGCTCAAATCTCAAAGCAATTGAAGACAATTTTATAAACTTAAATTTATTTTTTGTATTCTTTTGATGATGTTAAGGAAGTTGGCTATGGTACAAATAATATATATTTGTTGTACCGTACAACAATCGAAAAAACTAACAAAATAAATGATAAAATATAAATTAGTGTATAACAACCCAAAAAAGCAACCGGTTGAAACCGGTTGCTGCAGGTTTAATGTATTATATTATATATATTAATAATATAATTATATTATATATTAAAAATGATATTTTATAAAAAATATATATATTAAAAATAATCTTTAATATGTGCAAATTATTTTATTTATAATTTCAAATAAATAAAATAAAATAAAAATTTTGAAAATTTGAATTTCAAGAACGAGTTCAAGATAGGTTGAACAAGTTTAACGTTCAGATGAACGTTAAACTCGTTCAGTAAACAAGTTAACGTAAATCTTCATGAACAAGTTCAACGTAGGCTGAACGAGTTTAACGTTCAGCTGAACGTTAATCTTGTTCCGTGATCAAGTTAACGTAAACTTTCATAAACAAGTTCAACGTAGGTTGAACAAGTTTAACGTTCCTTTTAATGTTAAACTTGTTCTTCATTGAACAAGTCAACATAAACCTTCATGAACAAGTTCAACGTAGGCTGAACGAGTTTCATGTTCATCTGAACGTTAAACTTGTTCTGTGAACAAGTCAACGCAAACCTTCATGAACACATTCAACGTAGGTTGAACGAGTTTAACGTTCCTCTTAACGTTAAACTTGTTCATTGAACAAGTCAACATAAACATTCATGAACAAGTTCAACGTAGGTTGAACGAGTTTGAAGTTCCTCTCAACGTTAAACTTGTTCGGTGAGCAAGTTAATGTAAACCTTCATGAACAAGTTCAACGTAAGTGGAACGAGTTTAATTTTTCTCTCAACGTTAAACTTGTTCGGTAAACAAGTCAACATAAACCTTTATGAACAATTTCAACGTTGGTTGAACGAGTTTAACGTTCATCCTAACATTAAACTTATTCGGTGAACAAGTTAACATAAACCTTCATGGACAAGTTCAACGTAGGTTGAATGAGTTTAACTTTAATCCAAACGTTAAATTTGTTTAGTGAATAAGTCAATGTAAATCTTCATAAAAATTATTTTTCATAAAAAAAAAAAAATTGTTTGATATAAAATAAATTAAAATTTTTGAAAATTTGAATTTCAAGAAAGAGTTCAAGGTAGGTTGAACAAGTTTAACGTGAGTCTCGACATAAAACTTGTTCGGTGAACAAGTCAACGTAAATCTTCATAAAAAATTATTTTTTTTAATATTTTTGCTTGTTTTTATTTCTTTTTTAATGTAAGATTATTTAATTCATCTGAGTAAATATTCTATTCATTCTATTTTATCTACAAAAAAAACTATTTTACTATGATCTTCATTTTTCAGTATTTTTTTCATATCATTGCGATTTTAATTTATTCAAGTGCCTTACCTAATTAAAATTCATGGGTCTGCCACTGAGCGAGATACCTAATTACTAAGACACTTTCGAGTCCGGTAGGGTGAGTGCAAGCAATGTGGTGTAGCTTTAACTAGTATAACTTTTTCCTACACTCAGGGATTCAACACATGTAACAAAAAAAAAAAGCCTCCAAAGGCACAACCCAAAAGCATCTCATTAAGCAAAGTAATGCTCCAAAATTTGACTCCAAGCAGGAGAACGGACAAAATTGAGGCGACCTTGGTGAGGTCACCTTTTGATAAACGACGTCGTTCTACTTCTAAATGAGGAAGAAAGCGAGCTTGGTGAAGTCGCTCTAGGCTCGCCTTGAGGTCGCTTTCGCCTCGAGTCTGACTGATCTTCTATGTTAGAAAAGCGAGCTTGGGGTGATCTAGAGGAGATTGCCCTAGGCTCACTATCTTTTTGGCTTTTTGGATGGAGTTTACCTTGAAAGGGTGTAGGTAGAGTTGAGTGAGCTCGCCCTGGGATCGCTATCATATCGATTTCTCCAAATCATTTTTGCATGATAAAGGCGACCTTGTGGCGATCTGAGTGAGCTCGCCATGGGATCGCTATCAATGACACACGTTAAATTGTAAGAAAATTTATTTTATTATTACTAAGTCTTTACCTTATTTATGTGGTCCACTAACCAAAATTTCTCCATCATAAACACTTTGAAAATCAAGTCTTTGCAAAAACTCTTTTATTTCTCCAAATCGCGCTACACTCAAACTCGAGAGTTTTCCATTAGATTTCTATGGACATAAATGTCATTCTTACAAACATGAAACCTTCAGCAGATGATTCCCAAGCAGCTATCGTTTGAGCCGCCTCTGAACCTTCTCCAATTAAGTGAAATTGATAAGTGATTTTTTAGTATTACATAAGTAACTGTATCATGACATTATGTTAATCAATTTGTACGAAATATTAAATGTTCATGGCTTGTAGGTAGTATGGATATAAGTCATGGAACGTTTAGCAATGGAACTGGACATCTGAATTTGAACAATGAAGGACACTTAAGGTGACATGAGGCAAACACAACACATAGAGACAATAAGGAGTATAATCCAAATGACACTTACAACAACAATGAATGGCTATATCTAGTATCATATATGGTGGTCATGACACAACTTGAAAGCAATTCTTGGGTATTGGGGAGTTGGGGCTGGTAGATGGACAAGCCATACCTACACCATAAGGTTATGGGTTCGAGTATGTCCCACCTCCCTTAAAAACTTGAATTATTGTAATATGTCAATGAAAAAAATTATTTGTACAGAGAATTCAAATAAAACAAAATCGTATCAACTTGAAATTATACATCTTAGGGTTTGGTTAAGTTGCTATTAATAACAATGTTACTAGACAGTTAAGTGAGAAAGAGTTGGTTTATTTTTGTTTTAATTTTTAAATCCTTAATTTTTTTACAAACCTTGGATTGAAATCTAAAGACTGTAAATTAACTCAGTAACATTGATACTTTGCTAGTAACAGCAATTTAGAACATCTCCAAGGGGTCTGAAAAACCAAACCCCTTAGCTATTAAGGGAGGAGCTGCATTTTTGGGGTCTCTTAATGACCCCCTTAATGGGACTGTTGTGGAGCTCATTCTCTTAATTAAGGGGTGGCTTCAACCTCTCTTAATTTCGTCAGCTCCATATATGAAGGAGGAATATAGTTTAAAAACACATAAATAGTAATAATAAATAGGGAAAATTGTACAAACATACCCTGACTTTAACACATATATGAGGCATAATCCAGTTTTACCAAAATTACAAGAAAATACCCTTGATTAACTGTTGACTGACAATTGACTAACCGTTGACCATACTAAATGATAAAATGACCAAAATGCCCTTCTTCAATGTTTTATTAATTTTTTAAAAAAAAAAAATACTGTAAATATTAAAATAATTAAAAACTAATTAATTAACAATATAAAATTTAGAAGTCAAATATTACAAAATGTCCAAATTACCCCTCAATATTATAATATTTTTAATTTTTAATTGTTTGATAACTGTCAATTATTATTAAAAGCCAACCAAAAAAATTTAAATATAATTTTTGTTAAAGAAAAGCAAATCAAATTAAATGTTAAAAGCAAAAACAAATAGCAATTGATCTCTATGGAGACATACGAAATCTCCATTAGCGTAGGTCTCCATGTAGATCAATTGCTATTTATTTTTTATTTTTAACATTTATTTTGATTTGCTTTTTAAAAAATATATATATATACATTTAAATTATTTTGGTTGGCTTTTAATATATAATTAACAGTTATCAAACAATTAAAAAATAAAAAATATTATAATATTGAGGGGTGATTTTGACATTTTGTAATATTTGACTTCTAAATTTTATATTGTTAGTTAATTAGTTTTTTAATTATTTTAATATTTACAACATTTTTTAAAAATAAAAATTAATAAAACATTGAAAAAGGGTATTTTGGTCATTTTATCATTTAGTTTGATCAACTGTCCGTCAACGATTAGTCAACTGGCAGTCAACGGTTAGTCAAGAGTATTTTATTGTAATTTTAGCAAAACTGGATTATACCTTATATATGTGTTAAAATCAGGATATGTTTGTGCAATTTTCCCTAATAAATAAGTGGACTCTATATATATAATATAATATTAAAAAAATTATAAATAAACCATTTAAATAAGTATAGTCGGAATACAAACCCTCTTAATGACCCCTAGAACAACTTCCACCGCCGACTACTCTTGGCCAAACCCTCTAGTCAATTGTCCTTATGTTTTTTAAAAATAAAATCTTATAAACTTCATCACTTTAAAGTCTACTCGATTATTTACATAGAGAATTCAAATAAAAATCATACCGACTTAAAATTATTAATTAATTCTTTTTTTCTTTTAACTAAAATTCGAGAGAAATACAATCAATAGTCTACAAAATACAAAATCAAGTTGTTGACATCAATTTAGATGAAAATTAATTATCTATTTCACATGAAAAAATGAACTTCAACTTGATGTAACTTCTTTGAATATTGACCGAAAATTAAAGTCAAGTGTTGCCGATGATGTTTCATTTAAATTTTGCTTAACAAATTCCATGAACAAAGCCAACTCATGACGTGCCCTAACATCAAACTGGCACCGCAACAGCTCCGGTATGAACAGCCACGACCCAGTGACCGCCACGAAAGCCACTGCGAGCGGTGCCGAAAGGAACCAAGGCAGCCCTTTTGGCCACTTGCCTCTCAAAGCATCTTTCACCACAAGCTCAACCACCATACACACCCCATGCAACACAAAGAACCACGTGAGGTCCCACCTCGGCAACTCTCTTCCAAAGTAGCAGAAAAGCAACTCGTGCATCAGACCAGACAACAAAAAAGTGGAGAAAACTGCAGGAACCGGGGCCCACCTGGTCCCGATCAGAGGTCTCGAAACTGATCGGACTGGATTGTACACAGTCTGCCGTAGGATGTCGGAGACCATCAGATTCCACCTCCGGCCCCAGAAGTCTTGCAGTGAAGTTGACAAAAAGGGCTTGTTGAACTGTGGTTCGAGCTCTAAACCAATGAAAGACCAAACCAGATCTCTAACAACAGAAAAGAGAATCTCCATGATGATATAAAGATAGAAGCAATATAGAAAGAACATTATATTTGAGTGAACATTTTCTTTGTTGAGGTAAACAGGTATGAATGCAGCTAGAAGAAGAAACTTGAGTGCATAGTTGACAACATGAGGCGATTTGTTGCCATTTTTGGTTGTTTTTTGTTGGATTTTGATGGGAAAACAAGCTATAGCGAAGAAACTTAACAGAGAGTGAGGTGGGTTTTTATTGGAAGATAAAGGGCCTTTACCAAAAGCGAAAAGCAGAAGCTTGAAGTTGGCAAGCCAAACAAGGAAGAAAGTGGATGGAGTTCCTAGAAGAATGGAGTTGAGATTGAGAGGGAGGACTAGAAACAGACAGATCACCGGGAGGATTGCAAGGAGCCTCCAAACTCCTTTTGGGATGATCTTGCCCATCACAAAACAGAATGTCAGTGATATAAAACTTGAAATCCATACTGTGATGAAGTTTCTGATCTCTCCTTCCATATTGATTAATTCTCAGATGATGATGATGATGATCACCTGATCTGATGGTGATCTTGATTCTGATGTCTTCGATCTGTGTTCAATTGAATCACCATATATTATATATATATATATGATTTATAGAAAGTTGTGAATAATCAAAATTAATCAGTCATAAAGATTTTGAATTGTCTATTAGCGTTAGTGATCATGCCAGCCTGTTCAAAACAAAAAAAAAAATGCTTTGGCTCGTGTATCACACCACTCGTGTCACGTGACATCGTCCAATAAACTGAAAGATCCATAGCACATGCATGACATATGATTAAAGCGCTTGCGTGCACTTCGAAAACTTCTTTAATTCTATAAGTCAATGTTCAAATACAAAAGGAAGGTACGTTTCCCACGAGTCTCGGCGTACTGTTCTTAATAATATATTATTCTAAGATTTGAATCCTTTATTTACCTTATCTCCTCAGTAATCTTATGGCACAAAAGCATTACAATGAATGTGTGGTTAAGATGTGATTGGTTTCCATAGCTACTTTATCAATAACCAATCACACACTTTAAAAAGGTCATGAAAAATATAAGAGTATGAGAAGATCCAAATCCATTATTCTATATTCGACAAAGCAAGTCCCAAATGGGTTAATATATATTTGCTTCTAATATTATTATTTTTTCTATTAAAAATAATTTTTTAATTATTATAATTAATTCAAATGTCAATGAAAATAATACCACTCGAACCCACAATTTTAACGGTGTATGAAAGTTATATCAATTAAAAGCTATCAATTATATGCTATGATAAACTTAGAGTGTTAAATAGATTTTAACTCACATCACATCTTGTCACAGATGGTATACCTCTCTTCCATGCTCGGTGGTCAGAGATTCGAATCCCTGTAAATGTAATACTTCAAAAAAAAAAAAAAAAAAAGATTTTTGTTGTGATATTAAATGGATTTCCATCACTTGCCCACTTGATAGGCCAACACCATTTCCATAGCTTGAATGTGTGGAGAAGTATCAAGGATTTGCTTCTAATTGAGATTAAATAATATTAGCACATAGTTACTCTATTAAAGTAGGGAAAATATTTTCTTATAATTGATTTTTGATTATATAAAAGTTGTTGTGGGTGTAATTTGATGGTAACCACACCTCTCAATCAAGTTGAGTTCCGAGTTAAAATCATATCTCCCCCAATTCAAAATATATATATATTTTAAAATAAAGTCGGTTTTGAACTTCCTTTGGATTGTAAATGAAGCTGATTGATATATAAAAATTTCTCTCCTCTCTCTCTCTCTCTCTCTCTCTCTCTCTCAATTTATTTCTTTGTTATTTCACTTATTCACAACACATTATCGATATGATTGTATGTAAGTGAAAAGTATCTACAGGTAAATGATTTACTTACAATTTGATATTCGTGTATATAAGTAAAATGGATCTTCAAGAGAGTGATTTACATACATTTTAATATTTATATTTATTTATTTATACGTAATATATGAGACCGACTAACAGTTTATGAATGTAATATTTAAATATATTAATAAGGGGCGGGTTCTATGGTTCCAATTTTTCACACAATTTATTACACAGTTTCCTAACCATTGGATTAGAACCAATTTAAGGGTCAAGATTTACTCAAATTCAAAAAAATATGTTATACAAACATTGGAGCTACACAATTCCTCATCATTCTCTTTCAACTTAATTCTTGATATTCTCTCTCATCAAGCATTAAAACTCACACTTTCTCTCTCTAATTTTCCCATTATATTATCTATCTTCTATTGTTTATCTTTCTTCTTACGATGTCCATATATTAATAGAAGGGATATTATTACGAGAATTTGTCACTGGCTGATGAAGACGAAGATGTACTAGAAATACGGATGAAGCTACACTCAATGGTGTGAAAGATGTCGATCTCTGTCTAGTTGGGAAGGTGTTAACGGGCAAAAACGTTAACAGGGAGGTTTTTAAGGGCTTACTTGAACAGATCTGGTCCCCATTTGGTCAGGTAGAAATGGAATTGGTAGCAAACAACATTTTTATGTTCCATTTCGACAAACAAAAGGACAGAAATCGTGTTTGGCAGCGAGGCCCATGGCATTTTGGAAAAAGCCTAATAGCTATGGCAATACCTCAGGGATCTGGAAACATTTCTCACTTGGACTTTAACAAGGCCGACTTTTGGGTATAGATTCATGATATCCCCATTTTGTGTGTGAACTGTAGATTTGCAAAATGGATGGCGGAACAAATAGGTGAGGTTGTTGAGATACCATCGGATTCTAGGGAGTGCTAGGGAAAGTTTATGAGAGTGGAAATTAGAATCGATATCTCAAAGCCACTGAAACGATGGCTCCGGTTAAAGTTGAGCAAGAATGAAGAAATAACAGTGGTTAGTCTTAAATATGAGAGATTACTAGAATTTTGTTATGCATGTGGACGTGTTGGTCACAGAATTATGGAATGCTTGGATGTGGAGGCTAGCAAGTTGGCTTTGGAAGGTACCCAGACAAAGTTTGGCTCCTGGTTGAAAGCTTCGAATGTGGATAAACAGTATCCTAGATACAACTCTCAGGGATATGGGAGCTCATCTGACAGAATGAGGACAAGTGATGTCTCGAAAGAAAGTGAAAGGGACAGATCGATTAGCCTAAAGCCTGGTTCTTTGACATCGCACAAAGGAACAATAGTTAGTGTAGTGGCGGAGTCAAGCAGAAAAATTATCGAAACCCTAGCTCCTTAAGAGGGACCTGGATCCCAAACAGTAGCGATGAGTGTGGATGGGCTGGATATTAGGCCTCCAATACCCATTAAAGAAAAGGACCTCCAAATCAAAACAAGGTTGCAAGTAACTACTAAGCCGAATAATGAAGGAAAAATCACCCTAGCCCAAAAACCAAAAAGCCCCATCCCTACACCAAAAACAAGTATTACCAGCTCGATAACTCCCCCTCCCATTATAGCCCAATCAAATGATACTTCAACCCAACTTCTTCTTGTATCACAAAGCAAACCCAAAAAATGGAAAAGAAATGTCAAAGAAAACAAGCATCATTTGAAGTCGGGCATTGGAACAAGTCATTTTCATAGACTACTAGAAATCAGAAAGTCTCCATCAAAGCTACAAAAACCAAAGGCATCTTCACCTCTGGCAGTAAAGAAAGTAGTTATTGCAAAAGCAGGAAAATCTCCACAGAAAATCCCATCCCCTGTATTGGGCTCACCTAGCAAAAAGAGGGAGATGTCGTCTCATTGTTCCAGCTTAGATCTACAAGTGTGTAAAAGGAAGATGATTTTTGATCCACCAAATGATGAAGTAAGAGTTTCAAAGAAAGGAATAAGTGAGAACTTGTGTCTGGATATGGACATATCGGCAAAGGCTGAGGACCAGGCCTGCCGAGACCAATGATAAGCCTTAGTTGGAAAGTGCGGAGGCTGGGGATCCCCCGCGTAATCACGGCCTTGAGGAGGCCACTCAAAATACATTCCCGTGATTTAGTCTTCCTCTCGAAGACGAAAATCTATGGTCCTAAGGTTGACAATCTTAAATTTTCGCTCGGTTTCAATATCTTTTTTTATGTTGACAGCGTAGGTAACAGTGGTGGTCTCCTTCTCCTTTGGAGAGATGTTTTGGACATTACAGTTCTCTCCTTCTTAACAGGTCACATAGATGCTAGAATTGGAATGCATGATGGGTTTAAGTGGTGTTTTACAGGCTTTTATGGTGACCCTATCACAAATAACAGAAAGGGTTCCTGGTCTTTGCTTCACCATCTCAAAGATATTGACAATCTCCTATGGGTTTGCGGTGGGGATTTTAACGAGTTACTCAGTATGAATGACAAAATGGGAGGTTCTAGAAAATTTTTCTCTAGTATGTTCAATTTCCGACAGACAGTTGATGAGTGCAATCTTTATGACTTGGGCTTCATAGGCCCTAGGCTAACCTGGAATAACAAAAGGGATGGTGAGCAAAACATACAGGAAAGGTTAGACAGATTCCTTACAAACAGTGGTTGGAGAGATCACTTTAGGAATGCATAAGTCTTTCACTTAGGTTTCTACACCTCTGATCATCTCCTTACCCTCCTGAATTGCTCCCCTAAAGTTTCATTTCTTATAGGCAGAGATAGAAAGTTCTGGTTTGAGCCTCACTGGCTAAAAGAGGATGACTACGGAAAGGTAGTTGAGCCAGCCTGGCAGAAAAGTGGTACAGTTGCTCTGTCAGCAAATTTATGCCAAAAACTAAATTGGTGTGCTGTTAGACTTAGTGAATGGAGTCAGAATCAATTTGGTAATATCAGGAAGAGAACTGAGGTGAAATGTAGGGAAATTGAAAGGCTATATTCAAAGTGCGGGAAGCCGGGTGTCATGCTATCCATTAAAAATCTAGAAAAGGAGGTGGAAGACCTTATAGATTGTGATGAGATTTATCGGAGACAACACTCTAGAGCTGAGTGGCTTCAAGCGAGAGACCGTAATTCAAAATATTTTCATGCTCATGCCACTACCAGAAAAAGGAAGAATTGTATTACTAGTCTAGTTGATGAAGCGAGCTGCTTGCAGGATACTGATGAGGGTTTGGCTCAAGTGGTAAGTGATTTTTTCTCTTCTCTTTTTAATTCTTCAAATCCTTCTGATCGTGATCTCTAGAATGCCTCAAAAGATATAAAGGCAAAGTTGTCGATTGATATGAAAAATGAGATCACTACCCATTACACTCAAGAGGAAATAAAATCCGCTGTTTATGATCTAAACCCGACAAAAGCACCGGGTATGGATGGATTTCAAGCCTTTTTCTTCCAAAAGGCCTGGAAGGTTATCGGTGGAGACGTAACAGCTGTGTGTCTTCATGTCCTGAACAAGGAAATGTCAAGCAAGGACTTCAACAACACAAATGTCATTCTCATCCTAAAGACGAAATGCCTTACTTCTGTCCTATTTGTTTGTGTAGTGTGGTGTATAAAGTTGTTACGAAGGTTATGGCAGCAAGACTTAAAGGAATTCTCCCCCAAATTATCTCTCCAGCTCAGTCAGCCTTTGTAGCGGGTAGGCAGATTTTCGATAATGTTCTCGTCACTTTTGAAAATCTTCACACTCTTGGTCGAATGAAATCGATTAAGAAAGGCCAAATGGCGATCAAACTGGATATGAGCAAAGCATATGATAGAATGGAATGGAAATTTCTGGAAAGGGTAATGGTAAAAATGGACTTCCCGCCTGATTGGGTATCTCTAGTTATTGACTGTATATCATCATCGTCGCTGTCTTTCCTCCTTATTGGTCAAGCCGTCTATACCATCAACCTCATTAGAGGATTACGGTAGGGTTGTCCTTTATCCACATATCTTTTCATTTTGTGCGATGAGGCTTTCTCATGCATGATTTCGAAGGCCGAACGATAGGGGCGAGGTTTGGGACTCAGATGTTGTAGATGAGGCCCTCTTATCAGCCACCTGTTCTTTGCGAACGATAGCATTCTGTTCTGTAAGGCTTCGTCCGTAAATTGTGACCGTATCAAGGATATTCTAAAGGTGTATGAAAAAGGGTCCTAGACAACAAATCAATCTTAGTAAATCCAAAATCACTTTCAATCCTAAGGTTCCTTTGGTAGTAAGGATCGAGTTTCAGAATGCTCTTGAGATTCAGGTTTGTAATTCCCAAGAAAAGTATCTTGGCCACCCATCAATGGTTAGAAGAAGCAAAATTAGGACTTTTAATGAGATAAAAAGACAGAGTTTGGAAGAAGCTCCAGAGTTGGAAAGGTAGCCACTTCTCTTTCAGAGGTAAAGAGATTCTCATCAAAGCGGTTGCTCAAGCCATTTCGTCATATGCAATGAGCATGTTTAAGATCCCCCTCTCTCTATGTAATGATCTATGATCTATATCCTCCAAGTTCTGGTAGGTCTCGAAAGACGGAAAAAGGAAAATTAGTTGGGTCAATTGGAAGACTTCGTGTCTCCCTAAAAGTCTTGGTGGAATGGGTTTTAAAGACATTACTCTCTTCAACCAAACCATGCTTACCAAACAAGCTTGGTAGATTGTTTCGATCCTATCCTCTCTATCTACTTAGGTCCTCCGTGCAAAGTATTTCAGCTAGTCTGATTTCCTCTCTGCCCCAGCAAAAGCGGGCTGTTCTTATACCTAGAGGAGTTTATTTTAGGGGAGGGAATTACTTTTGAAAGGCCTAAGATGGTCTGTGGGTGACGGTTGTAGTATAAATGCTTTTCAGGATAAATGGGTGCCTCACCCGAGCTCTTTCAAACTGATCATTCGACCCTGGTCCCATGGAGGATGGAATCATGACAGGTTAAATTAGTTGCTGCTTTCTGTGGATAGAGAGGCAATTATATCCATCCCGATCAGTTGGAGTGGTGGAAGTGATACCCTCCGTTGGCATAACGATGATAAGAGTGAATATACAATTAAGAGTGGCTATAACTTTGCCCTTCAAGAAAAGCTTCAGAATTTTATTTCTAATCCCATCTCTGTCAGGGATTGGTGAACACATTTATGGAAGCTAAATCTCCCCTTAAAAAATTAGAACTTTTATGTGGCGGGCCTATTTGAATGCTCTTCCTTCTGCAAAAAACCTTTGGCTTAGAAAAGTGATTAATTCCCCTGGCTGTTTCAACTGTGAGTCACACTCTGAGTCCACTAGCCATGCCATTTTTTGTTGCAAAGTAGCTAGACAGGTATGGGAACTTTCAGTGTTCAACAAAAGTTGGGCTAATCTCAGAATGCTTCTTACCCTGGACATTTTTTCGAAGATGTCAGACCTGGTTTCGGATGAGGTTTTTTGCTTATTCTGCATGATCCCCGATGCTATCTTGGAAAACCGAAACGATGTGTGGGTTGGTGGTATGGCTAGGTTGCCGAAGTTGGTCTTATCAAAGGCTATTGATTTTCTCTCAAAGTTCCAGTCCTCAAAGCTAGCTTTCACTCCTGTTGCTATTTCTCCCCCGAGGCCTCTTGCGGAGTGGATTGCCCCACCTCCTGGTCAGTTGAAGTTAAATTCAACTGCTTTCTCATGAAAGTTTGCAAACTCTTATGGGGTTGGCTCTGCAGTTCGCGACAACAATAGAAAGGTGCTAGCTGTTGAGACTTTTCTCCTGCCGGGCTCTTTCCCTCCAAAGGTTAGCCATTTTATGGCTCTATGACAGGGTTTGCAACTTGTAAAATCTCTGGGTCTGTGTATCTCTTTAGTTGAAATCTCTTCCCCTATAGTTGCCTCTATTGTTAACAACCATATTCTGTTTCTAGGGGGTGTAAATTTTATTGTCACGGATATTAAGGCTTTGTTTGCCAATGTTAGTATTAATAAGTGTCAAGCCATCCCGTGCTCAGGAAACTTCTTGGCTCTTAATCTAGCTTCGTTAACCTTCTCCTCTGCAAAGGAGCATCGTTGGCTGGATCCCAATCTTTTTTCTGTTTCTTAGTTGTTGTTCTTTATCAGTTTAATGTCAAAAAAAAAAAAAAACATTTGATAGACTACCACCAAGAGAAAATGTTTATATTTAAAAATCACCAACTAGATTGACTATCTTAAAAGTTAAAATCAGCAAGCAACCAGCTGTATGCACTATCAGGACTATTCTAATTATTGTTGGTGGTGATCTTTATATGAGGATTTAATTAGTTGTACACTTGTACTCGATTTGCGGTTCTTTTTTCACATGCTTTTCATGACATTTTTTAACCCTTTTTTTATACGGTATCTAATTATCTATCTATATACCTAACTAAATCAGTTTTTTTTTTTTAAGCTTTTTGTCATTGGTAGGATTCAAGCCGTTGACTTTGGAGTCATTTACTCAAACTCTAAACTCATCTATCTACCAGTAGAACTACACCTCTGTAGGTTATTTTATAACCATCATTAATTCTTCATGGAAGTGTTCCTACCCTAAATATACCATGTTTTATTCAAAATAGGGAGAATCGTAAATGCCCCCTCTGTTTTTTGATGAAAAGCCAAATCAAACCCTATGGTTTGAGAAATAAATAAAAACAAAAAACCTAATGTTAATTGACTTTATTTACACCTAACAAAAAATAAATATATATTTTTAATAAAATTGGACTGACATAAGGAGAAAAAGCATCATAAGAGATCATATGCTGAAAAATCTATATGCGGTATCCATATATATAAAAGATAAAAGAAAAGTAAAGAGTGGCAAAAAGCAATAAAGCACAAAGCACAAAGAACCGCGGGGTGGGTGGGGATCAACCCCAAACAAAAATAGGTACATAGACCACACCAAAAAGAAAGCGAAAGCATTAAAAAACCAAAAAGACTCACGACTCATGTAGTCATTGCCAACTAAAGAAGAATAGAACAGAGGGGTGGAGAACCACTAAGAATCATCCTGAAGCTCCAAAGCATGCTTAGAAAAGCATCTGCAACTTGATTCCCCTTCCTTAAAATATGGAAAACCTGAAAATCAATCTGCAAGATCTGGAAGATGTAGCGCTGCTACGCCTGATAAAGCCTCTAAGGAACCATCTTAGAACGAGAAGAAAGAAGATGAACCATATAAGAAGAATCGATCTCAAGCCAGATCTGATGCCACCCATATTTCCAATCAAAATTAATGGCCAACAAGGCCACTAGAAGCTGAGCCTCAAACGTGAAAACATGATTAAGAGAAATAGAAAATCAACCCTTCACAAAGGCTCTACAGTTCCGAAGGATACCACCACAACCACCAACCCCCAGAAAGCTAATAACACCACTATTTGTATTCAATTTGATCCAACCAGGAGCAAGAAGTGACCAAACCACACTCTTGATCTTCGGGGCTATAGAAGGGCGACCCCGAAGACCAAATTGACGAAGAATCAAAAGGTCATCCATACAATTACGCATACAATCAATCTACAGGCGATTAGCCTTTGAAACCACACACTAAACCAGAGAGAGGACAGATCTAAAGTCCACCGAATTCTCTTCAAAGATCCACTGATTACGGGCAGTCAACACCCCCAAAATCACTGCATGGATAGCTGCCTTCCATAAAATCATAACATGTTCACTAAAGGAAAACCGACATGGTTTGTAAGAAGAAGGATTGCCAAGTTTCGGCAGAGACAAGTCACTGGAAAGCCGAGAAAATAGCCTCCCAAAGAGCGATCACCAAGGGACAATGAAGAAAAAGATGATATGTCGATTCAATACTAATTCCATAAATATTGCAACGAGAAGCCAACTGGAACCTAGACCGGCAAAGGCGATCCTCAGTAGGAAGCCTGTTCAACATAAGACACCATATCAAAGCTGAGCGAGGGGGGGTAGGGAATAAAACGGGACCAAACATCTCTCCATCAAACAACTTAAGCAATATCACGAAAAAATTGGGAATACTATTTCTTTATTGGGTTAACTGCAATTACATACCTTGACGTTTTGCAATAACACGGCTACATTCAACTTTTGTATTTCTTAATGAAAACATACTTTGACTAACTAAAAACTTAATAATGCACTTAAAAACAGAAGGGTAAAAATGTCTTTTGTTAACAAAAAAATAATAAATATATTTTATCATAAAAAATAGAAAAAACCTTTATATAAAATATTAAAAAACTAAAAAAAATATTTATATATAAAAATAAATAAATAAATAAAAAGCATTCATGGGTTGGTGTGATCTCCATCGGACATCCATTAGAGATTTGGTTCAACCCAGATCTCTAATAGAGAGATTTCGTTCATAGATCTGTCATGGAGGAGATCCCATATCTCCTCCATGGCACCTTTTTTTTTTTTTGTGTGTGTGTCCCTCTAAACCATCCTCCTCCTCCTCCAACCGTCTTCTTCCCTCCTTCTGTCATCTCCCTTCTCCTCCCCTATTCCATTCGCTACCGTCAATCTCATCTCTCTGGTTTTGGGTTACATTGTTCACTTTTTTTTTCTTGCTATTTTTGTTGTTGATTTTGTTGGGTTTTTGTTAAATATTTTATTGAATGATATATGTTTGAGTGATTAAATGTGTTTTGGGTGGTTGATTTTGGGATTTTCTGATATGAGCTGTTGAATTTGTGCGGTTTAGATGAGAGTTTTGAGCAAGACTTTTTTTCTTTTTTTTTTTTTAAAAGTAACAAATCTTCTTCGCTTGGAAGAAAAAAAAAATCAGTTTTGTTTCTTTTAAAAAAAACAAAGTCAACATTATTCTTAATTATATTTTAGCTTTTTATTTTCTTAAATTGTCTTAGATATATATTTTTTGAAAGTATCTTAGATAATATTCGATGGATGAGATAAAGATGAATTATTTTTTTCTTAATTTTTATAATTTTTATTGTTATTAATTATTTTAAAATATTATTTAAAGAATAATATTATAATTCTTCATAACACAGTAAAAGGTCAATTTTGACAATTCATAATAAAGCGTTAGTCGACCGTTAGGTTTTCAGTTAGTCAAAGTAGTCAATGATATGTTTTTGTTAATAAACGTAAAAGTTGAATATAGATATGTTATTGTAAAATGTCATTGTATAGTACTGCAATTAACCCTTTCTTTATTATATAACCGGGAAAAAAAAAAAAAAGCTACAATAAAAAATATTAATGATAAGAAAATTAACTTTTTAAAAAATTATAAAATATAGGGGGAATTGTACAAACACCCTCGAGGTTTGATGAAATTACACAAATATGGCAAATTTGGCCATATACACATAAACATCCCTCAACATTTGAAAATTGTTGCATAAACATCCTCAACCGTTAGATGGATATGTTAATCAATGGTTAAAAGTGTAAAAAGTCTAAAATACCGTTTATTTTAATTTTAAATAAACTAAAAAATTAAAAAATAAGATAAATATATATATATATATATATATATATATAAAATATTTTTAGAAAACATGAATGTATCTTAAATCTTAAACCTACAAAAAAAAAAATGCATCCTTACAATTTTTTTTATAAAAAGGTTTTTAAACAATTTAATGATAAATAAATTTTAAATTTTAAATTTATTTAAAATCAAGGGGTAATTGCACAAATTTTTTTTTTTGAAGATGAATTTTTATTTCTAGATTTCATATTTAAGATACATTCATGTTTTCTAAAATATTTTTTAAAATATTTTTTTACCATATTTTTAAATTTTTTTAGTTTATTTAAAATAAAAATATAGGGTTTTTAGACTTCTTGCATATTTGACCATTGACTAACGGATTCATCTAACGATAGGGGATGTTCTACAACAATTTTCAAATGTTGATGGAAGTTTGTGTGTATATGGCCAAAACTACCATAACCGTATAATTTTATCAAATCTCGAGGGATGTTTGTGCAATTCTCCCTAAAATATATTACAATAAAAATAAAATATGTAGAATTTTTTAAAAAAAAATAAACCAAATAATATTTAATATAGAATCAAAAACTAAGGACATGACACGCATTCTAGATCTGACATGGTTTAGATTCGAACCATGGAACTAGAGTGGAACCGGAACTGGAACCAGGTTCCGGTTCCACATTTCGTGTAACAGCCCGGTTCGAACAGGACTGGAACCGACGGTTTCTTTTTATTATTATTATTATTATTTATATATATATATATATCCGGAACCTAAATCATTATTCTTCTTACTCAACCGTCTGGACTTAGTCACTCAGGTCAAATTCTTCTTCTTTTTTTTCTTCTTCGATCTCTTCTTCTTCTTCTTCGATCCATGATTCCACCCAAAATCCCTTTGATTCTTCTTCTACAGCATCATCTTCAGTTCTTCTTCGATCCGAGGGGGGGTGGTCTTGGACAGTTGGAGTTTGGGTGATTTGGGGTTGATTTGGGTGATTTGGGATTTTGGGGTTGATTTGTGTGTGTGTGTGCGAGAGAGAGAGAGAGAGATGATAATCGATGAAGTATAAACTGGATTATGATGAAGTATGAATAGGTAATGATTATGAAGTATGAAGTAGAACTAGTGGTGGTGGGTGATTATGAAGTATCCTGGTTTAGAACTATGAAGTATGAACTGATAAAGGTGATCGGTGATCTGGATTCTGATTTATGGGTTTTTTTTTTTTTTTTAATTTTATTTTATTTTTTTTTTTTTTAAAGGTTTAGAACCGACGGTTCCAATTCCACCTAATCACGGAACCGAAACCAGAACCGTGTCAGGTCTAATGCACGCTACCAATATGGACATGTGGATGTGATCATCTCTTTCATATATATTTTATTTGAAATAATTTTTTTTTTTTTTATGATATTATTGTTTAGCTAGTTTTATAGTATATAATTTTATTTTAAATATTTTTAGTTTTTTTTTTTTGTAATTAAAACTATTATTCTTTTCTAAATTTTTTTAGTATGTTTTTTTCAAATTTTCTTCATTTTTTTGTTGTTGTAAATATTACAATAATTCAGGGTTCTAGGGGATAGGGAGAGACTCGAACCCATAACTTCGTGGTGTAGGTGTGATGGGTATATCACCGGGCCAACCTCATCTTGTTCAATTTTTTTTAGTTCAGTTATATAGAAAGCCACTTAATTAATCATATTAAATTTAACTAAATTCAAATAATGGTCAACCAATTGTATGAGGTTTTTTTGCTGATTTCTCAAACCAGAGAGTTTGATTTGGCTTTTCATCAAAAGACAACAGGTTATTTAATTACAATTCTCTCTTCAAAATATATGCAATGATCCCATGTACACGTACTAAGCTAATGTTATAATTATTATTTTTTTAACTGTAATGATAATTTAACATGTTATTAGTGTCAATAATATCAACATATATTAGGTTTAATTTAATTCAGTTGCTTATTCACATATTGTATGAATATTTGTTAGGTAAATTTCTTCTACATCTATATCAAATTTGTATTGGCTCTAACTATCATTTTCTTATTGAAAAAAAAAAATAATAATTTGTTCGACACCAAAAAATAAGACCATATTTATATTGGTGTGATCAAATGAAGGATCTATCAGGGGATTTGGATCCTCTGCTGATCTAATTTTTTTCTTGACCTTTTAAAATATGTGATTGGTTGTTGATAAAGCGGTTGTGAAAACCAATCACATTTTAACTACACATTCATTGTAGTGCTTATGTATCATGAAATTAGATAAATTCAAAAAGAAAAATCAGATCAGAAGAAGATCCAAATTCTCTATAAGGACCTCTCTTCCGTAATGAAACTATGAAAGTTGTATTCCCTATATAATATAGTGGTGTATTTTGTTTTGTTGCGCCAGATCCGGATGGTCCTATCATACTAGCTAGACCGGCAACAACAACTCTTGTAGATTTCATTTATGCTCCCACACGAGTAATGCCGAATAAGAAAATATTTATTTGTCATCAAAAAGTTTATGCTTATTTAATTTGATTATTTATTATTAATTAACGACGACCCTGTATATATATAAGAATCAAAATCACTATCACACACATGTACAGGTATCATAATCTTCAAAATTAATATCAATCATCAATCAACGAAATCAATGGAAGGAGAGAACAGAAACTTCATCACAGTATGGATTTCAAGTTTTATATCACTGACATTCTGTTTTCTGATGGGCAAGATCATCCCTAAAGGAGTTTGAAGGCTCCTTGCAATCCTCCCGGTGCTTTGTCTGTTTCTAGTCCTCCCTCTCAATCTCAACTCCATTCTTCTGGGAACTCCATCCACTTTCTTCCTTGTTTGGCTTGCCAATTTCAAGCTTCTGCTTTTCGCTTTTGGTAAAGGCCCTTTATCTTCCAATAAAAACCCACCTCCCTCTCTGTTATGTTTCTTCGCTATAGCTTGTTTTCCCATCAAAATCCAACAAAAAACAACCAAAAATGGCAACAAATCGCCTCATGCTGTCAACTATGCACTCAAGTTTCTTCTTCTAGCTGCATTCATACCTGTTTACCTCAACAAAGAAAATGTTCACTCAAATATAATGTTCTTTCTATATTGCTTCTATTAAATATCATCATGGAGATTCTCTTTTCTGTTGTTAGAGATCTGGTTTGGTCTTTGATTGGTTTAGAGCTCGAACCACATTTCAACAAGCCATTTTTGTCAACTTCACTGCAAGACTTCTGGGGCCGGAGGTGGAATCTGATGGTCTCCGACATCCTACGGCAGACTGTGTACAATCCAGTCCGGTCAGTTTTGAGACCTCTGATCGGGACCAGGTGGGCCCCGGTTCCGGCAATTTTCTCCACTTTTGTGGTGTCTGGTCTGATGCACGAGCTGCTTTTCTGCTACTTTGGAAGAGAGTTGCCGAGGTGGGACCTCACGTGGTTCTTTGTATTGCATGCAGGGACAAATCTAGGATTTTCTATTCGACGGGACTGAATTAAATTCTAGTTATAAAAATTTTTAAACAACCTTGGCAAAAAGATGAATTTTATTAATAAAAAGTAAATATATAATGAGTCATAAGACATAATAAATCTAACCCCTTAAAGTAAATATTTCAACAAAATAAATAAAATCAAGAAAGAAAGAAACATATAATATAATGTAAATACAATCAAATAATTTTAATGTAATCCACATCTTCGTGGCTTCTTATCAAACTCATCTATTATAGAATCCATATCTATAGAATCAACAAACTTTCTCTCAATATAAACAACCATGCAATTTGCAAGAAAATCACGTGTGTCGGTGAGATATGACCATATTGGCGGATGTAATCCAGGATCACGTTCAAAATAAGAACCATTAACAATCGATGGGATAACAACTTTCTCAACTTCAACTCTTTGTGACTTGGAGGGAGAATTTGAAGCTTCAATATCTAGTGGAGTATTAACTCTACTTGATTGGCCACCAATTGTTTTATAGTATAAATGATAGAGAATTAGCTTTGATTTTGTCCGTTTGGGTATATGTTCACTTGTCATTATAATCTATAACCTACATTAATTTTCGATTAGAAAATCAATCAAATATTAAAATAAAAATTCAAAGATATGTGACAATACAATCTAAGAATTATTAAATTTAAACATGTGATCTATACCAAATAAAAAGATAATATTCATATTATTACTCTAATAACACTACCTAATAGTTTCAAGTTTCAACTCACTATCTAATTAATTAAACACAATGAGACACAATTAATTTTATTAATGTTTCAATTCATCAATCTCAATCTCAAATATAAAAGGCTTTTTTTTTTTTTTTCAATTATTGAAAATAACAAACAAACGATAATTATTTATTTTGTTGAAAATAATTTTAAACACCAAATAGTAAATAAAAGGTTCTATCAAGATAACACACAAATAATTGTATCTATATACCTTATAATTCTAGCAACAAACAAATCACAAACAAATTTAATTAAATCAAACTAATCATAAATCAATTTTAATGTAATAAGGAAACCTCTACCAAAAAAAATAAAATAATAATAATAATAATAATAATAATAATAATAATAATGTATAAGTAAATAAAAAAGAGTAAGCATTTTTACCTTGTATAATCGTATGAAGAGAGTTCTTACAAATGTGGTCTCAAGATTGTAATAAAAAATTCAAAATGGGGTAGTGAGGGATTAAAGAAAGCATAAAAGAACAAATAGATGAAGAAGAAAATAAAGAATAAAAAAATGGGATAAAACCATTTTAGTCCCTGTAGTTTGACCTATTACACGAACTGGTCCCTCTATTTCCAGTATTGTCTTGACAGGTCCTTCACGTTGATAAAAAAACTATATTTTCGTCCCTAGCGTTAGAATCCGTTAGGGTTTTGAAACATTCCGTCAAACTGATAAGGTTATAACCGTAAACTTACCCTGGGTGTTTCTAGAAGCCTTTTAATTTATCAATAAAAAAAATTATTAAAAAAAAAAGGAATGGCTCAGATTAAAAGAACTTACCTTGAGATGATGCCATGTCATCAAACCATAAACAAAAGGCAATGTCGTGGTCCCCCAAAGAAATCCAAAGACCATTTTCTCTTGTTTGCTTATGAAACAACCAACGTTTCCACAACCTTTCACGCCAAAAACCCTACCAAAACCAGCCAAAGTTTGCACTTTTCAATTGATCTTCACACTCGTTTTGGAGTCTAAAGTGTTGCTCATCTTTTTGACCATCTTCGTGAACCACCTACTGCAGCCGAACGGTATTTGCGAGGAGTTCTGAAGCACAGTCGAGTAAGGTTTGTTATTTTGCACCGATTAAGTATTATTTTGTTGTTTGATTGATATTTTTTGCATGCACTGTGTTTATATGTTGATTATGCAAACAATTTGAAAAGCTAGGGTTTCTTTGTGTGAAAAAAAATTGGGGGTTTTTTGATTGAAACCTATCTAAGTGTCATTGAGTGTTGTTCAAGTTTTTTGAAGTGTGTTAGTAACAAATATAGTGCAATTTTTGAAGAACAAAACAATTTTTTTTTTTTTAGTATCGAGTTCCAAAACTTTAAGGTTTATTCGTTTGTTTGAAGTTGAAAATGGGTTGATAAGTGTTTTTGTTATGTTTGTTTGGCTATTACTGCATGTTTGTTACATGGTTTGTCTGACTTTGTTTAAAAGTTTTGTGTGTTACATGTTCACTAAAAGTTGGCTTGAACTATTAAAAGTTCTGTTTAGATGTATTGGTAAATTTTTTTGACTCCCTTTGGTGTTATGTTATTGCTGTTGACAGGTGAAATGGAAGTTTTCCAAATATTTGTGTTGTCTGGGGATCATGAGGTTGAGATAGGTAAGTGTGATGTTGATCACATCAGCCTCATCACTTTGGTTCATGCAATAAGTGAAAAACTTTATGGAAGTTCAGAAGTACCTACTGGAGATTACTGGGTTTGGGCACAATTACCTGGGTATGGTGAAAGAATCGAGGTTAGTAGTGATAGTGAATTAATTGATGTCTTTAGGATGTTTGAGAAGCATGGGTTGGATAAGATAGTGTTTGAGGTAGAAGAGAGTTGTTATGTTCCAAGTCCTCCAGGAGAGTCATCTTCCATACCTAATCCAGAGCCTACAGTGTTGGACATGGAAAGTGGAAACCATGCTCTGGGTTGGTGTGACATGGAGGTTGAGATGCTAAACTATGAAAGTGATAGTGAGAAAGATGATGATAAAGATGATGAAAATGATGAGGATGATGAGGATGATGAGGCTAAGGGCTGATGAAGGAGATAATAGACAGTATAATGAGGTCCCATTAGGTAAGGAAGAATCTGTTGATGGTGATGATTGGATCACAAAAGAGTGCATGGATTTATTTGAGGGGTATCAATCAAAATCTGATGACTAGTACTTTAGTGACTCGGAACTTGAGCCAGAACATGTTATGATAGCTAAGTTAATGAAAGGTAGACCTTACAAGAGAATGGTGGATGGTGTAATTCAGTTTCATATATGTCAGACTTTTGATAATAAGGAGCATATGAGAAACATATTTAAGGACTATGCCATTCAAGAGGGTGTAGTTTTAGATAGAGTGAAAAATGACAAAGTCAGACAAACCTACAAGTGCGCAGCAGATGGTTGTCCTTGGAGGGCACATGCTTCATGTATGGTTGACAAGGTGACATTCATGATTAAAACCTTATTGGACCAACATGAATGTCATAGGCTTTACAACAACAAAGAGGCAAAGGTAAAGTGGATTGCCTCTAAGTTTGAGAACATAGTGAAGAGCAATCTTAGTATTGATGTGAAGGTGATAAGTGATTTGTTAAGGGAGAATTATAAGGTCTCGGTTGACATTCATAGACTTTATAGGGCAAAGCAAAGAGCATTGCAGGCTTTAACAAATGATCATGCTGTATGTTTCAAGTATCTAGGGAGGTATGCTTACATGTTGAACCAAAGCAACCCTGGTTCAGCAGTTCACATCTGCACCCAAAATCCACAACCAACCTTTCAAAGAATTTTTTTAAGCTTTCAAGCTCAGAGATTAGGCTTCTTAGAGGGCTGCAGGCCCTTTATTGGATTGGATGAGTGTCATTTGAAAGACCCATTTGGAGGAGTACTATTCTTAGCTATGGCCTTGGATGCAAACAGTGGGTTATTCCCATTAGTTGTTTGCATTTGTGAAAAGGAGACTCATGCCAGTTAAGAGTGGTTTCTTAACAACTTAAACATTTTTCTGAAGTACCTAGCAGGCAGGAACTTGATTTTCATGTCTGATAGGCAGAAGGGTGTTATTGCAGCTTTACAGATCCATTTTCCTTTTGCTCATAGAAGGTAATTTCATTACATGTTCAGTTTTATTGTTATGGTTGTTCATTTATAAGGTGTAATTAACCCTTTTATGTTCATGTGGCAGGTATTGTGCATGGCATATCTATGCCAATTTCAGACTTACTTATATAGGTGACAACTACAAAAAGTTGTTTTAGAGGGCCACTGAAAGCTCGAATGTTCATGACTTCAAAATAGCAATGGATGAGATAGGTGTTATTAACCATGATGCTAAGGTTTGGTTAGAAGAGATAAAACCAAAACATTGGTCTAGGTGGGCATATGACCAAGTCATTAGGTGTGACCATGTCACCAACAATATGACCGAGGCTTTTAATAGCATGCTAGGTTCACATAGAGCTGCATCATATTTGGATTTGCTTGAGTTTATTAGAAGGATGATCATGAGGAAGTTTTAGGAGAGAAAAGAGGAGTGTGGAGCTTGGAATTCAGTTTTACCACTAAGAGTTAATGCAAGAGTCTTGAAAAACGGGAAAGAAAGTAGATTGTTGACAATGATAGCAGCTGGTGACATGGAATACGAGCTTCTGGGTCCAAGTGGGGGAATATGCTGTGAAACGAAGAGAATATACTTGTCAATGTGGTAACTGGCAGGTTAATGGGATTCCCTGTAGTCATGTTATGGCTGCAATAACCCACTAGTGTGGTAGAGCAAATGTGAATCACAAGGTGACTGACTTTGTCCATCAAAGTCTGACCAAGTCTACCTACTTACAGACATATAGAGGCATGATCCATCCCATTCCTGATCAAAAGAGATGGCCAGAAATTCCTACTTGCATACTGACTGAAGGTCTAACAGAGCATTTGAATCCACCACCTCGTACAATCCAACCTGATAGGCCTAAGAAGCTGAGACAGAGGGAACCAGATGAGGCACCTAAAAGAGGGAGGTCTGGCACTGTAGTATGCAAGCTTTGTCAGCAAGCTGGGCACAACAAAAGGTCATGCCAACGTAAAACAAAAAAAAAAAAAGGTATTTCTTTTAATCTCACATCAGTTGGTATTTCTCCCTTCTTTTTATCTCACTTCATTTGGTATTTCTTTTAATCTCACTTCATTTGATTAGGTTTTTTCTAACAAAAACTTTTAATTCATTTACCTTGTTCTTTCAACAAACTCATGCCAGCTCAGTTGGAGCCTCATCTTCACAGCCACCAACCCAGGTATATCATTTAAATTGACTTTATTTTATTAGGTAATTTCTAACAAAATTTTTTAATTCCTTTGCTTTGTTCTTTCAACAAACTCAGGCCAAATCAATTGGAGCCTCATCTTCACAGCCACCAACCCCGGTATATTATTTAAACAGACTTCATTTGATTAGGTTATTTCTCTTTGTTCTTTCAACAGACTCCTATCAACCCAGTTGGAGCTCAACCACTAACCCAGACTCCACCTCAATCTCAAGTAATGCAGCAACACTTGGACTGATGGAAAAAGACAACATCAAGCTTAAACTGGTTTTCTTTTGGTCTCTTTAGTTAGTTATTAAGTACTTTATTACAGTATTTTGTTTAATTATTTGGTATTGTTGCTAGCTATTGTTTGATATGGTTATGTAAGGTTGCCTATCTTATGCTTAATATATTTTTTAATATGCTAGCACAATGACCATGCAGAATGTTGCTTTAGCTATGAATGTTGTTATACTTAATATGTATTGAATGACAAACACTAAGTACTTTTATTGATTATGTTATGCTAAATGTATACAATCAATGATTGATTGTCATGATAAGCACAAGCACTGCCATGGTTACACCAAACAAAACACTGTTGACAACCCATATTAGCCTTGACCCTCCTTGTATAGACTCTAGGTTATGCATTCTACCATGATTGTATGTTTCCCATAATATTTCCAGCTTTTGCAACCTTGTCTTTACAACTTCCAGTTCTTGTTGAAGTAGAAAATTATGACTACCATCATACCTTTATGATATGTTTTCAGTGTATTCGGATAGGTTGAATTCTTCATTATCTGGTTCCCAAAACTTATAGAAATTGCATTTACCTCTCTCATAAAAGAAATACAATTTCTTTGGGTTGTTTAGAGATTCAGATATCTTTACGGCTGCTTTAATCCCACATGCGCATTTTCTATTCTTGAACTTTATTATCCCACCGTTGATGCTTTTTGATGTTGAGCTTGATGAAGCCTCCATGAATGATGCAACTCTATGGTTGTGTTTCCAGGATTTTTGTAGTGGTTTGTTGTTGATTTTTGTTGTTGTTGCTTCCTGGAAATCGAAGTTGTATGTATAGATCTTGCACTATTATTTGTTTTACTGAGTTGTATGGTTGAAAATATTTGTGTATGTATGGCTGCAATAAGGCAAAAAAAAAAAAAAAAAAAAAGCATGCCTTTTATAAGGCTTTGCACTGAAAGAAAGCCGTTGCACAAGCAACGTTAACTGGTTCAAGGGGCAGCAGGGTCATTTGACCCTCTGTCCTTGTCAGAAACACCTTTTTCAACTGAAAGTGTTACAGAAGGACTAAATGAGACAATACTGAAACTAGAGGGACCAGTTTGTGTAATAGGTCAAACTATAAGGACTAAAATGGTTTTCTCCTTAAAAAAAATGAAATCTGAATTTATGATGGCGTGGTGAACTGGTGGGAATATGGGATCTGGCAACGGCAACAAAGAGGCACGCAAGTCAAGGAAGAGTTGGTGGCAATTTGGTAACTTTAATTAACTTAAAAGAAAGAATATTAGGCTTGGACAATGAATGAATATAGGTTTGGACACTTGACAACTTGTTGGACTTAAAACTTGAAATTAAAAATAATAAAAAATTTGTAGACGCTGTTGCAGCCCAATAAATCATTCGCCCCTGATTGCATGGGGTGTGTATGGTGCTTGAGCTTGTGGTGAAAGATGCTTTAAGAGACAAGTGGCTGCCGGGGCTGCCTTGGTTCCTTTTGGCACTGTTGGCGGTGGCTTTCTTAGTGGTCACCGAGCCGTGGCTGTTTATACCAGAGCTGTTGCGGTGCCAGTTTAATGTTAGGGTACGTCAAGAGTTGGCTTTGTTCATGGAATTTGTTAAGCAAAATTTAACTGGAACATCATCGGCAAGACTTGACTTTTATTTGGGGTCAACATTTTGATAACAAATCTAAATACAATCTTGTTGAGAAATTCAAACCTAGGATTAGGAGCAAGGAATAAAATATCGGTATCGGCATCAATATCGGGCTTCTAAATTTATGGATATATCGGGGATATTATCGATATCGGTAGATATTCGGTAAAAAAATTAAAAAAATGATGGATATTTACATCAAAAGTTAGAATTCTTTTGTGAAACTTTAGGACACACTTAAACAAGTAATTATACATCAAATGAATCATATTTTAATGATAAATTAGCATAGTTATGAGTTTATTATAAATTATAATATAAATAGAGTCTGTATATAATTTTTTAAATTAAGTATTTAATAGAATAATATTTTATTTCACTTTTACAATATTATATATAATATAAAGAGATTAAATATTTAATAAACAAAATTATCATTAAAAATATATATATAGTTCTATACTTCCAAGATTCTATCATAAATCATAATTCATACATAATAATACATTACATGTCTGAAATTTAAAACCAAAATGAATTCCTTGCTCCAAATACAAAAGATACATTTCTATCTTGATTTGAACAATAATTTTTCCAGGAAAACGTGCTAGCATAGTTTTCAAGGTAGTTATTAATATGTCACACGTGTGTTGCTTGATCTCTTCCAACCGATCCATAAATTGGGTAGTTTGGATTTACCTAACTTAGTAGATATTATTGATTTGCATGCATAGATATTGCATATGACATTTATGGAGAAGGATAATCAAATATACTGCAGCCACAACAACTACCATAATATGGTACATGAGAACCTGACCTTGTTTGCGAATCACCCAAAGAACTATTTTATGTGTCCATACTCATTGAGAAGAGAGTCATTCAAAGAATCTTCATCAATTTGACTTGTTCCTTCATGTTGTCTACCACGATTTTGATCAAAATTGCCTGCATGAGCATCCCAACCTGCCGCACTAGCATTCCAACCTGTTGCACCAGCATCCCAACCCCCGGCACAAACATCCCAACTTGTTGCACCAGCATCCCAACCTCTTGCACCAAAATCCCAACCTCCTCCATCATCTCCATCATCTTTTCCTCCACTATTTCCATCAAAGGTATGTTGGTCATCGAAAGAGCTGCTAACAGTAACTTCACGATCTACACCAACTTCTTCTCTAATCACTTGTTCAACATTTATTCTCATGTCTCGAACATGAGAAACAATTTGTGAATTAGGATTTCTCTCATCATCATCCAAATACGCATGTCTAACCTAGTAAAAAAAAAGGATTCTCATTATCGTCCCCTGTTTCAACAGCTACTTGAAATAGATCCATATAACTAGTTTCATCTACTTTATCTTTTTCAGCTGTCATATCCCTAAGTTTCAACTTCATATTATAATAACAATAAACAAGTTGTTCAAGCTTAGAATAGGCAAGATGGTTTCTTTGTTTTGTATATATTAAAGCAAATGTGGATCAATTTCTTTCGCATACAGAAAATGATGCTGTTGTGACAGTATGCGAATTTCTATTGCATGCAATGATGGAGCACAATTTCATACATTACCCACCAATCAGCTGCAATAAAAATTATTAAGTATTATAAGTATGAATACCATTTCAATGATATTATTATTTATTATTATTACATAGATTTTTGTAATATAACTTATATACCCAGTTGCATTTTGCTTCTAGCTGTTAGGGCTGCTCGTTCACCAAAACTTTTCTTTCCATCCTTAAAGTATATGAGCTACATTCATGACTTATGAGATCAGTATGTAAATAATATATATAAACATGAGTATATGGCACAATACTCCCATGCAAAGAAATTATAATATTGTAATTATAAAATTGATTGTAAGTTGTAACTTGTTACCTCATTTCCAAACTTAGCAATCCCTGCAGCTTCAGGGTCTAATTGCGTATAGACTATATGTACGGCTTTCAAAAGATTTGAATTATCCACAATATTGTCTCTATATTGGTACTTTAGGTTCAAATAGTAAGCTAGAAGAATAAAAAATATTAATTTAGGTACTTTTTTTTTTATAATAAAAATTATGGGTTTTTACATGTTTTACACAAACAAATCAGATTGTTTTCACAATCTTTGCCCAATTCTACTTCAATAATTATACTATTGACTATTGTGTTGGAAAATTTTATAAATTTGTTAATGCTTCTTTTAAAATAATTTTCAATATAGATTATTTAAATAATAATTTAAGTGTTTACGATTAAATTTTTTTATAAATAATTTGCAAAATATTCCTGGATTTCGGGATGAAATTCACAATATCTCAGGAATATCGGGAAATTTTTATGGATATTTCGAAATCAACCGGATATTTGCTAGACATTGGATATTACCCCTATTTCGATATCGGTCCCTCTAAAATATGGATATATCGGTGGATATATCAATTTTAAGTTCCTTGATTATGAGTATATTGTCATCCGAATAACTCTCATTCTAATAACATGTTAAATTACCATTACACCCCAAACATAGACTTTTTTATTTTTTATTTTAATCTAAAATCAATCTGGACTCGTTGAGATTAAGCACAACGTACATGATATTTACTCCCATAATCAGGAGATATTTACTCCCATAAGAGAAAACTTCCCACATGTGTTTGTTGATATCTCTCACAATACCGGAGGAAAATTAAACTCATCATATATGCTTGTAATGTACACGGTAAGACTTGAATTCTCAACCACTGACATTAAATGATGAAAGGGAATGTACATACCACCTAATCAAGCTAAAAAGGGATGTGCCAAGAACATTAACTAAGCTAGGCTATGTTTGAAATTGCATTGCTTAAAAAATAATCAGCTTATACCTTAATTTAAGAAATAATCAACTGAATAAAAAAGTTGGGAGGTATTTGGTAAACTGAATTTTAAAATTGCTTAACTTTTGAAAGAATGGAAAATGTATTTGACAAAATGACTAAAATATACATTATTACATAATATGAAAAAAAAAAAAAATCAAATGATATAATAATTATATATTAAAAATTAAATATAAAAAATAATTTATAATAAATATAAATATTAAAATAATTACATAAAAAAAATTTTAAAAATGTTCAATTTGCCGCAGGTGAATCTGTCCACCTCTGGCGACGGAGACGTCGACATCGTTTGATGTTAATGATGCCGAAGTCGTCGCCGCCGCCGAAGGTGGACAGATCCACTTTCGCGTTGGAGCCTCCTCCAACGCTGAAGAAGCTATCTCTTGGAGAAGGAATGATCATCCTCCGGTGATGTCGATAACAAATTCGGCATTGGAGGAGGCAAGAGTCTCATCCATTGCCGTAAATGGAAAAGCTTCATCTCCTCCACAATAATAGAGGAGGCGAACTCCTCCATTGCAATAGAGGATATCGGTCTCCTTCGGCGACGTCAACGTCACCGAAGGAAACCGGATCTCCTCCGGCCTCCGACCTCCAACTCTGATGGTAGCCACCAGCAAGCAGTGGCTACCACCACTGTTCAATTTCTGGTTTTTTTTTTTTTTTTTAATTTTTCAGTTTTTTAATATTAATTTTTAGTTTTTAAAATATTATTAATAAGTATAACGGTATTTTTGTCATTCTATAAAGTTAATAAGGGTATTGTGGACATTTCATAGGAAAGGGGCTAGCTTCTTCAGTAATCAGTTTTCAAAAACTATCCCTAACAAACTTCACAAAAGCTAATTATTGAGGAAGCTAATTGTGAAATAAGTTAATTATGGTGTGTTTATCAAACACCTCATGGGTCCTAGATTATAAAATAAGTAATTATTTGTTAAGTTTAAACAACTTCAAACATAGTCTAATTTTATTTGTAACATTAGCTTAATTAATATGCATGGGATTACTATTGAGTAAGCTATATATATATAAATATATATAAGCTATAAATATATATACAGAGGCGAACGTAAGGGGGCCATAGGGGCCATGGCCCCCCACCACCCCTCAACCAATGAAATTTTAATAAAATTTTATCATACATTAATTAGGATAATTTAGTATTATGTATTAGATTTTAGTCTCATAGCCTGGCTTCTCTCCTAAATAATAGTATAAATTAATTATATAAATATATTACATTAATTCTTTCAACAACAAAAAAATCTTTCATTAATTATATAAAAATATCTTTCATATTTTATTGTTAATGAAAATAAGGAGACAAATACAATCTCAATTATAATTTTAATTTCCAATGCAAAAATAAATAAAAAAATTCCTATTATTTCATCCATTATTTTATAGTATACTATACATTATTTTTTCTTACATTTTAAATACGACAAGCCCTACGTTTTAACTATTTTATTCAATACTTATCTTATGTTTGGATAAATAATTTTTCGATTTAAGTGTTTAGATTATCTTTATCTTTCTCCAAGGTTTTAGGTTTGAGATTGTAAATTAAAAAAAAAAAAAAAAAATTTCGAAACTTGTGTTATTATATATTTACTATTATCTTAGGTTATTACTATTATTTTGATAAATTTATTGTATTGGTTTGTTATTTAAATCTATATTTATTTAAATTTGTTCAAAATTAGTATAAGTTAATTTATTTTCACATAAATATTATAAAACTAAATTACAATTATATAAATAATTGTGTTAAATATGTTTTAATTAATATATTTGCTTTGCGTTGCTTGTCATTTAAATCAGTGTGAATATTATATTGATTATTAGTCTTTTTTTAAGGCTTTAATTAAGCTATTAAAATTTATAATTTAATAGTTGAGAACTATTAAAAATCATTTTCAGGCTTTCAGCTATGCATATATATTGTTAAGACTAGAAATAAATTTGGTTATGGATGATTTTCGAGATATAAAAGAGCGATGTATTACATTTTAATTCTCGAAGTTTCATTTATTTGTGACATTATCACATTTTTTTATGAACAGTAAATTTTGTTTTTTAATAACTTGTTTTTTGAATATTAATATATTTGCCTTGTGTAATCTTGAGTATTAGTTTTTAGTATACCTTAACCCTCTCAAAACCAAAATTCTGGCTTCGCTATATATATATATATATATATATAAATATGTATCTTGATGTTAAGCTAATTGACTGAAACAACACTCAAATAAAATCAGTACAATTGTTGTTTATCACAGGCACAAATAAAATCAATAAAGCATGTAATGGTGAGTAGATTACTTTCTTTGAATTAGTTAAAGATGAACAGTTTTTCTTCGGTAGGCACACAGTTTATAGCTTACTTATAGTACAAGTGTCATATCATCCGTTTTTGACATATGCATACAATCATGTGCATTTGATAATTTTAAAAAGGGATGAGGAGGCACTTGTGTTATAAGTGTACTATAAGTTGTGTGTCCACCAGATAAAATTTGATATATTGAGACAGTTTAGTTACAAACACAATAACAAACTTCAAATATTTATTATTCTATAACCTTAATTTGGGGTCAATGATAGAATTATATACTTGAGTAATTACTAAATTAATATTAAAGTAATTAAAGGTATAAAGGGTGAATTAGCTTAGGTTGAAGGATTTTTTTTTTTTTTTGGAATATTACATAAATTTGGGGTTTTTTAGAAAAGGGGAGGACTCGAACCCACGACCTCGTGACCTAAGTGTGAGAGGTTTATTACTGGACCAATCTCATCTCGTCGGTTGAAGGATTGAAGTGTTGAAAATTATGATCATTTTAATGTAACTTGATTTTTTTTTTTAATCGGATTATCTAGGGGGTACGGATATTGACACTCATAAATATGATAAACACACCCATATTTATAAGTACATCCGTGTCTAAAAATTTTAAATTAAAACATTACTAAAAACATTCATCTTAATGCCAATAGTATCCTTATTAAAATGAATGTTTTCATTTTAATAAACTTTATTTATAAACCCTCATAAGTTATTTACACACCAAATTTTACAAATGCACAGCTCCTACACAAATTTTTAAACATAAATTGATAGATTTTCCTCCATCAAAACCGAATAAAGCACCACAAGATTAGAAAAATTATACAAAAGAAAGAATAAGAATGGACGTAATACAAGCTGCAAGGAAAGAGATCATCATCAACTAATCGAAAATCGATTAAAGAACAAAGCAAATCCTCAATTTTTTCTTTTGCTTCTTCGGCTTTGGAGGCTGGAGAACAACCTTGATAGCAGCAGCATTAAATACTGCCTTAACAACATTCATTAGCATATGCCCAATTAGCCTTTTCAAGCACTACGTTGATCTTCTGTTATTCTCCTTCTTAATAATGTTTAGGGATTTTAAAAAAAAATAGAATTAGGGTTTAATTTGGGTTTTTTTTTTTTTAATAAAGTGATGTAGTTGAAGATATGGATGTAATTAATGGGTGTAAATAGTATTTTTTTTTTAAAAAAATTAAACTAATTTGTCCTTATTGATAAATTTCTATTAGGATATTTTTGTAATTAAAATTTTTATTAAAATATGGGTGTGCTTAACATTTTTATGGGTATCAATATCAGCTCCTTTATCAAGGATCGAAAAATTCTATGATACCAGATGTACGTAATACCCATGTTAATTTCTTATCATTAAGAGAAGGCATGAATTAAATGGACGATGGCCGGTTTCCCAACCCATTGATGGTGGTCTTCACGGCGGTTTCTGGTTTGTGGTTGGTTGTTCATCCTATCATTGTTAGCTAGCTTGTCTAGTTGATGTTATATATGTTGTAATATAACAAAAAACTTCTCTCGATCTCATCACAATTGGTAAAACTTTGTCTCTGTCCGTGTAATATTATATATTCTCCCTTTCATTGACTATTCTCTTTTAAAACCAATAATGTATTGTACCCTTCATCAATGAGACAGACCACTATTTGAAATGTTTGGTAGAATCGATGTGTACAAACACACGAATTTTCTTGTCATTTTGAATGAAAAAAGATGCATATATAAATTAATTAATCCAATCGTAATTGGATATCATCATACATAAATACCAATCTACCATTGCGATCGATATTTGGCAAATCTAAGTACAAAAATTACATGTTCAAGATTTGTTAAATTTCTCTTTTCTCTCTCAAGTAATTCATTCAAACTTAACTACTTTTATAAAAAAATCCCAACAAAAAATCAGACCATGCAAGACTCAGCATGAGAAAATCCGTACTTTAGCAAAGGTCTATATGTTGTTATTCAATTACAAAATTTCAGAGGAAATTAACTACTAGGTTTAATATATACCAGTCAGTGTAACATCCAGTTTTTCTCTGGTAGACACACAGCTATGAGTATATTTATAGCATAAGTTCTACCTCTCCACTTTTTGTTAGAAAAAATAATATAATTTGGTCAAATAATGCTTACATGGCAAAAAGTTGTGAAATGACACATGTGCTATAAGTATGCTCATAGTTACATTATTTTTTCGAGCAAAAAGTGGTGAGATGACACTTATGTTATAAGTATGCTCATAATTGTGTGCAAACCAAAAAAAAAACTGCAGGATCCATTACTAGAAAAAAGCTATTTTATGACACTTATTAATGATGGTTTTTTTTATTTGTCAAAACTATGTTATGGTTTTTAAAAACCATCAACAGCTCTTGATGGTTTTTAAAAACCTTCATAACCATGGTCCTATTTTTTGTTTCCTATTTTGTTGAAGTAATATTAATTTTGTTGGTGGGGAATGAGGAACTCAATAGAATTACTGTGCGTAAGTATGAAACCACTCAAAAACTGTATTCCAATGCAGTTGCTTATATAAATAATTATAAAATAAAAAAAAACAAAAAAACTATATTCCAATGAAGTTGTTTGAGTTTTGAAGCAACTAGGTTTGTAATGCTAAAGTAAGAAGAAAAAAAAAGTATTAATACAGTTACATTTTGGACGGAAGATAAACTTGGAAATAAGTTAGATTAGTGAGGATAGTTTTGGAAGTAAAAAATTGTTTTAAAATCCAATGGTTTTTTGTTAAGTGAAAAGTGAAAAATTTTCACTTTTATAAACAAGTGATTTTAGAGGTACTTTAAATAATTTTATCACTTAATAAATCAAACAAAATAATTGAATGAAGCATATTAAGTGTCACTAAGTCTTAAGTGGAAAAATAAAAAAGGATCATACTATTTATAGCCACTTCCAAATATTTTATTATTGTTACTACATTTAGTCTTGAATGGACAACATTACCCTCACTTATGTCTTGACAACTCCCACTCATTCTCTCTCTAGACAACATTTCAAATCACTATGATTCTGTAAGCGTTTTTCATTTGCTATTTTTCGAAAATAAAAATGAAAATGAAAACAATGTTTTTGTTTTCAGTTAAATTCTCAAAACGCATCTAGTAGCATACTGAATGCTGTATTCTGAAAATGAAAACAGTAAAAATGCGTCTAGTAACTTTGCTGAAAGCATAATTCTAAAAATAAAAACAGTAAAAATACGTCCGATAGATTAACTGAAAACATCAAAAACTGAATAACTTTTACATATATAATTTGACTCTCCCATCTCTTTAAAATATTTTTATAAAGTTGTAATATTTATTTTCATCCACTTAAATTTATAATTTATAATTGAATATTTATGTGAAATAATTATACAATTGTTCATAATAATATAATAACTTAAATTTAATCATTTCTTACAGACCATTCAATCATTTTTAATTGAATTACAAACAACACAAATGCATGAAATTGTTCTTGATAGAAGAAATCTCTTATAATGAACAATATATAAGATTCAATCTATCGCATATGACAAATGGACAGTAAAGCTGAAAGATCGGAAATTCTGCATTAATCATTATATACATACATATATGGTTATTCGAATTTAAGACCCTCTCGTTATGTACCGATTAACCTCTACAAAATTTTACATAAATTAAACAACAGTACATTATTCCTTTTGAAATACCAATCTTCCTTTACAATAAAATTTTAGGTCAAACAAATGAAACAAATGAACACATGAAGAAAGAATTAAAATTACACATAAATCACAAATGGGATTGGCTAAGGTTGTTTCTAAGCAGAAGTCTACTAATGCTCAGGTTTGTGTCCGCTTTTATGACCTTTCGTAGGAGTACTAGCACCCCAAGATAATCTCAGATTTAGCTACAGACATTGGTGTGCCTTTACATTTCGAAAGGGCTACGGTTGAGGGTGATTTTGGGCACTTTGCACATGTGCTGGTGGATATTGATGCTTCTTTCATGCCACCAAGTTCTTTGCTTTTAGAGCGAGACGATACTCATAATTATTTCATATCCATGGAATATAAGAATCTCTCCTCTTTTTGCTCTCCTTGCTCCTCCATCAGACATTTACCCAATTCTAGTCGTTATAACAAGTCGGGAAAGGTGACCTCTGCTAGTTCTGATAAGCCTGTTTTGGCTCGAGATGGTCCTACTATGGTCGCTTATGATTAGGGGTTTTAGGTTCCTCGTAGTCATCCTTCTAAAATGTTTTTTCAATCAGTTTTTTGCCTCAGAAGGAAGTCCAGATCTCTAATGTGTTTGCCGCTATTCATCAGGATATAGAGGCTCTGGACGGTGGTGGTTCATTCCTCAGCATGTTTTGACTTGGATTTGAGCTTGATTCCTTAGGAAAGCTTAGTTGTCTCTTCGGGTTTGGTTTCGTTGGCGACTCCTACTACGTTAGTTATTGCTTACAATTCGGTCTCTCCGATGGATCTCAATCGCAATAAGTTAGATAGGTTAGTGCTACTTCGGATCTTGATTCATGGTAGATTCTTCCATGGTGGGAAATGGTACCGTTATGGGTTCAAGCTCTTCTTCAGTTGTTCCTCACTTGGTTTTTAAGGCTTCGGTTGGTTCAATTGTTGCCTCTTCCTCAATGAATGTGCAAAAGTCAAGGGTTGGAAAAAAACGTGTTTCTCTGATGGTCTCTTCGGCTAAGCCTATTATTTCTGCAGTTTTTCAAAGACTTCTTCTCGTTTGGGTCCCTTAACTCAGGAGGATGACGGGGTTCCCCAAAGTTCAGTTGACAGGTTAGCGGATAATTCAGTTAAGTCTTCAATTCTGATTGCGAGGATTAATTAGAGGGTTTTGAGGGATGGTTCTAGGCATTCTCACATTCTTCCTTTGGTTGTGGTTTCGGTTATTCCATCACAGGAATCTCAGCTTCTGTTGTCGGATTCCCAGGTTGAGCTCCGTTTTATCACAAATTGTTCCTAAGCCAGTCAGATTGATGCTGGAGGGCCTGAGGCTAGTATTGTCTCTCAGAGAACCATGATCAGGTTGGATTCTTATAAGTCCGAATTCTGGGCTCCACCTCTTGTTTTCGATGATTAATGTCATTTACTGGAATTGTCATGGTATCGGGAATGGGTCTACGAGGCATGTTATTAGAGATTTATGTCTTTTGCATCGCCTTCTTTGGTTTGTATTTATGAGCCTATGGTGGTTTTTACTTCTGTTGCTTTTACCCTTAGGGTTGTTTTGTTATCCCTCTTGGTCAGATGTTTACATTTGAGGCTGAGCTACTTGCGGCGTCGATGACCATTAATTATGCTTGGAAGTACGTGTTAGGATTATGCTCAATAGCAAGAGTGTGATAATGTATTTGACAATCTTTTCATATTAATAAAGTGATGTCTAGTTTAACAAATCTTATAGCATTTATAGTTTAATTGTTATAATTGTCAAAAGTAAATAATCATAAGGTCAAAATACTATTAGAAATGAAGAATTGTTCGTACATCTGGATATGTATGAGGTAGACACAATTCTTTAGTTAGTCTTGAATAATGTTCACAACTTAAGATAAAGGTTGGGCACCTTTACCTTGTTAAAGTTGTAGATTCTTTTGCTAGCATTTGAATGGGATCAAATGTGCTATGGTGAGTCTAAAATTATTAAAGTGTCTTTGAGTAAAAAAAATCCAGTGCACTAGGGGCATTGAATAGGATCACAATGAAATACTTTATCTAGAACCGTCATTAGATAAAAATTTTCATTATGAGGGCAATTGGAGAGTCTATCTTAATCCTGAGATAAATAATGGACTTATGGTTACAAGTGTTATCATTTGAGCTATCAATGAGTACGATTATATAGCATAGTCTATCCTCGATAGTTTGGTGGTATTCATTTGCTAATCGATAGAGGAATTCATTTATAGATATGGACATTGTGTCTCCATTTATTAAATGAGTGTATAATATTATCAAATGGATATTTTGAGGTATTGGATATTAAATCTTAACGTTGAATTTTCAATAGCATCTATTGAAACATGGCTTCTAGACAAGTCAGAATATCCAACTTCAAAATATGGTTATATGAGTAAATATGATAACGAGGAGAGCTATAGGCGGTCTATGAGCTTTTGTCGATTACTGATATTATTCATGAGAATACATTATCTCCAATAAGATTGTTTAGGGTATGAATGAGAAACATTTACTTATTCTATCTTTATTTAAGAGTTCAATTTTAGTTCTTTAGTGGAATGAGCTAAAATTAATATATCAAACCTAAGTGAACCATTTGTTGATTATGATTGGGTTATGTCTATTGAAGCTTAAATTTAGATAGCCCGCCAAGATCCTCAATCTACACGGACTTGCATGGATCACTTGATATATTCTACCGGATTAATTTATGGGTCCATCTAGAATTGTAATTAATACATTAAGAATATAATTTGCACATTGATTATATAGTGGGCTGTTAAATTATATTAATGTATTAAATTAAGACATGTAGACTTTTTTCTTTTAGTAAGAATGGGTCTAGTTCACATGTGAGCTTTTTATTAAAGTCCAATAGATTTAATAAAATAGGAAAAAATATATATATTCCTCATATAATTGACATGGGCGGCAAGGCTATGTATATTGGCCTATTATATTTTTTTTATTTTTTTATTTAATTAAATGGAAATTATTTATTTATTTATTTAAGAATCAAAATCTTTTTTTTAACTAGGAAATATGTTTCTTAGTGTTATACTATTGTTGGTAGTATAATAGGAATCAAAAACTTTATTTGATAAGTAGATAAATAAAAGGAATTTATTTATCTAGTCAAATTAGAAAGTTTTTGATTAAGTCACAATTTAATTTATATTCCATATATTATTGGATAATACAAAAAAGAGTTGGATTAGGGTTTGGAATTCTAAAAATTGATAGGAGTCATTAGTGGTAACACAAATCCACTTTTTAGGAGGATTTCGGCCAACACACAAATCCCTTTTGTGTAAGGATTCGGCCACCACCTAAAACCCTATCAAGGGAATTTAGCCAACCCTAATTTTATGCAAGAAGGAATTTCGGCCACTATATATTACATCATGTAGAATTCACCCAAACCCTAATTCCTTTAGAGAGAGTTATTTCTTTTGCTTGAAAAAATAATCCAACTTTAAGCATTGCGTGTAGAATTCGACCAAGAGAGAAGAAATGTTTTATTTTCGATAGTGAACTACTAGCTTTTACATCAAAAGACTTTATACACAACTTCGAATAAGGTTCATGCGAGTTTCGATCAATAGATTGTGAATTCACAAGTGACCGAACGTTTTTCGTCTTTCTTTAGGAAGTTTATTGTGACTAACAAAAGAAAAAGTTTTTTGTTATCCATCCTCAGGTACACAATTCAAATAAAGGGAGTCCACACTCTTAAGTGATTCACGTTCGTGATTGGATTGGAAGGTCTTGCGGATTACTATCGACGTAACGTCAATCATCACATGGAAAAAGGTACGATACTCTTTTGTTATATATTAATTAATTAAGGGTTAATGTTCATCTTTAAAAAGGAAATTTTTTTTGTAATATACAATCAAACTTTTTGCTTCCGCCGCGTGTTTTTTCCCTACAGTACTGGTGGCATCAAATCTGGCATGAAAGTAACTCTTCTTATGGGGTTCAACTGCTTTCTTCTCACTTTGAGCAAGTTCATTGGCGGGTTCGGCAAGCTTGGCAGCGATGTATCTATCAAATTTCACAAATGGAGTTTCAACTGTCTCATATTTTTAGGGTGGGGAATCAAGTTGCAGACACTCTTTCTAAGCATGCTTTGGGGCTAGAGGTTGATGCTTGGTGGTTCTGCACCCTATCTTTTTGCTCTTTATTGGTTGGCAGGCAATGACTGCATAAGTCGGAAGTCTTTTCAGTTTTCCTGATGTTTTCAATTTCTTTTTAGTGTGGCATACATGTCACTGTTTTGGTTGGGGCTGTTTCCCTTGATTTTTGTGCTTTTCGGTATTTGTTACTCTTTATTATTTTCTTTTCTCATTTATATAGATTGATATTGTCTAGGGTTTTTTAATATATGATCTCTTGTAATGTCTTTTCTCCTTAAGTCAGTCCAATTTTAGCAACAACAAAAAAACATAATTCATAAATGTCATAATATTTTATTCATTAGTGCAAATCTAAGCATATTTAATCCCTTAAAAAAAAAAAAAAAACAATGCTTAACCCTTACACATTTTATGTATTCACAATTGCGTACAATACCCAATTGATCGATCAATGAACACACAAGTAAGATGAATAAAAAACTAATAAATCTTCCCATTGAACTCTTACTTTTCCATCTCAAAATATTATAATAATTTTAGATTTTTGGAAAGGGGGATATATTCAAACCCATAACTTTATGATGTTGGTGTGGTAGGCAAACAACTAGCCACTCTCATCTTGTAAAAAATAATAATAATAATAACTGCCAACTTAGGAATGTTTTATAGGTCGAATAATGTAAAAGTCATAGATAACACACCAAAGCATCTAACATTCCTTTGTTATTTCAAAAACAAAGTCAATGGTCACAAAGGACACAATTTCGATAATTTCCTTGAAATATCAATGGAACTGATATAACGATGAATCATAAATTCATTCACTCATTTTTCTTATCGGTCACAAAGCACATATAGTATGAATTATATGTTACAATGGATCTCATTCTTTACCAAGAATAATGTATATGTCTAATAAAATATTCTATCTACATATCTAAGTTTAGTCATTACTCTAGCACTTAACTTGAGTTTCTAAAAGCTCGTTTACTACAAGTGCCAATTAAAATCTCTCAAACGATCGTGTAGGGTGTCTGACTGCATGTAGGACTATATTAGTTGCCTTCATTCAGATACTTGAGTTTCACTCCAACTCTGACTAGCTCCTATATCATAGGGACCTTATCTTAAGTTGGATTCTAGACCTCGCTAGTCTTGATATTCACCAGAAGCTAATCGAACTGTCCTAAAATACCTCTTCATTTGACTCCTCAATGAATGGCAATTTGTCCTCAAACTAGTCGAGTAGTCGATTCACCTTACCTACCAAGGTGGCAACTCAGTGGGTGTCACTGCCCCTAAAAACGAGCGAGATTTGATTTCCGATGTCGGATAAGCGACAAAATTTAAATTTATATGCCATTAACGTATATAGTTTAAAAGAGTAATACTATATATCACAGTTAAAATTACAACTCTTTCATCAGAACACATGTGGTCGTTTGTTAGGTTTTGGCTCGTATTCTCGAATGAACTCAATTAAACCAAACGAAGTTGGAATGGTGTTGTTTGAGGGAGGTTTGAAGACCATGAAGAACTAAAGAATAGATAATCGATGTGGATAGCATTGTGGGTTTGACAGCGGTTTCAAGTTCGTTTCAGTGTATGGATCGCAATTTTCTAAGTGATGTAATTTCTAGTGACTGTAACGATGTAGGGTGCGGCTGGCCAGCATATGACCCAAACTTTAGTCAATCATAAGCATGTGTGGAACGGGAAATCTTCGACAGAAAAGGAAAGTGTTCTTTTGAGAAGTTCTTGTTCTTGAAGGAAAAGGAATACTTTTTACTAAAAGACTTGTCATAAAAGGAAATAGTATTTATGTGAAACAAGTAAGTCTTGTACGTTTAGGAGTAAGATTTCTATTTATCTTAAATTATATGTAACTAGTATAAATAGACCTTGTAATTAGGTTATTTTGTGTGGAGCAAAAAGAACACCATGTAACATCAGAGAGAGTGGGTGAGATCTTGGGGAGATCATAGGGAACATCCGTGGAGGGATCCGGGGAATATCAGTGGATCAAGTTAGAGATCTGTGGGTGATATTCAGGAGAGACTTAAGGGATATTGAGAGGTTCTTTGTGAGAATCTTGTGAGCGTTGTGAAGGAAATAGTCATGATGTAAAGCTCAGTAGTGAGCTTGGGAACTTGGTAAGGCTTTATGGTTTTGGGTTGAGGTGTGAGAGAGAATCTTGGAGTATATGGTTGTAACAATTTATCATATAATGAAATTTTCTCTGTCGTCCTGACAGCTCGTGGTTTTTTTTCTAATTTAGGGTTTTCCACGTATATCTTGTATTATGATTGTTTTATTCTCTCTCATCTAATTTTTCTGCTATTGACGTTAATTGCTATAAGTTATTAGCGAATATTGGGTATGTTGCTTCCGCGTTCATCGGTTCAAATCCTCAACAATTAGTATCAGAGCCGTATGGTTTGGTGATGACGATTTCAAGTCTTTACGGGATATCGTATAGAGGATTTGGTGGCATTGGGATGATGATCATAATTGCCTGGTATGGTTTAGCAAAGGAGATACGTCTTGAAAGCGGTTTTGAACTCGGTAGGGTTTGATGAATAAAAAAAAAAAGAATATTGATAGAGGAAAAGTTTGGCTTATGGTGGCAGGTACTAGTCATGGAGATTCAATTTGGGTGACACAAAGGAGCTGATCGTATATCAAAAAAAAAAAAAAAAAATTTGAATACTCGAAGTCTCTGGTGTGGTATGGTGCTTATCCGGCAAAGCACTCCCGGTTCTAGTAGCAAGTCTTTCACCAGTTATGTGATGCAAGGACAAAAGGTCTTTCACAGAGTTGGATGATGTAAAGACATTTTTATCCTTTTGGCAGTTTTCCCTACTGGCCATGAAAGAGAATATGTTGCTGCTAGTGGTCCATAATTGTGCACAAGGTATTGGTCATTAAATGATGCAAGGTGTATGATGGATAAGGATGTTGATGACAGACGAACTCTCTAGTAATCTGACGTGAGGAGTTGCACCACAATTTAAACGAGTTATTTCAACATAGTGTTAGAACAACAAACAAAAGAAAAAAAAAAAAAATCTTAAAATGGTTTGTTCCTAAGTGGTTATACCTTGTGGTGGGGTATGTTGATTCTCGGTATGGAGAATTGTAGCTGTGGACAAAGTTTTGAGAATTCAACCTAAATGGTAGAATTGTTAAGTTTTGGCTTGTATTCTCGAATGAACCCAATTAAACCAAACGAAGTTGGAATGGTGTTGTTTGAGGGAGGTTTGAAGACCATGAAGAACTGAAGAAGAGATAATTGCTGTGGATAGCGCTGTGGGTTTTTCAGTGTATGGATCGCAATTTTCTAAGTGATGTAATTTCCAGTGACTGTAACGGTGTAGGTGCGGCTAGCCAGCATATGACCCGAACCTTAGTCAATCATAAGCATGTGTAGAACGAGAAATCTTCGACTGAAAAGGAAAGTGTTCTTTTGGGAAGTTCTTTGAAGGAAAATGAATACTTTTTACAAGAAGACTTGTTATAAAAGGAAATAGTATTTATGTGAAACAAGTAAGTCTTGTACGTTTATGAGCAAGATTTCATTTTATCTTAAACTTCATGTAACTAGTATAAATTGACCTTGTAACTAGGTTATTTTATGTGGAGCAAAAAGAACACCATATAACATCAGAGAGTGTGGGTGAGATCCGGGGGAGACTGTAGGGAATATCCGTTGAGGGATCCGGGGAATATCAGTGGATCAAGTTAGAGATCCGTGGGGAATATTCAGGGGTGACCTAGGGGATATTGAAGGGTTCTTGATGAAGATCTTTTGAGCGTTGTGAGCAAAGAGTCATCATGTAAAGCTCAGTTGTGAGCTTAAGGATTTGGTAAGGCATTGTGGTTTGGGATTAAAGTGTGAGAGAGAATCCTGGAGTATATGGTTGTAACAATTTATCATATAGTGGAACTTTCTCTACCGTCTTGACGGCCAGTGGTTTTTTTCCCTAATTTACGGTTTTCCACATATATCTTGTGTTATGATTGTTTTTTTCTCTCTCATCTTATTTTTCTGCTATTGATGTTAATTGCTATGAGCTATAGACGAATATTAGACATGTCACATCCGCGTTTATCGGTTCAAATCCTTAACACCGTTGATGTGTTAATTGGTGAGTTGATAAATAAATAAGTGAGATAAATCATTATTAATGTGTATTCACTCACCAATTGACACATCGGCTGTCACATGTGTTGTGATGAAAATATTATGATTTTAGGTGTGATATCTAGTATTACTCATTTTAAAATTTAGGTCATATGTCTCTTCTATAATTAATTGCGTGAAAGGACAAAAATGTCCTCAGATCCATTAACTATGAATAACAGTTCACTAACAAAATGACCATTTTGAAGTATTCTTGAAAAATTAAAGACCGAAGTCCGAAGAAGCTAATATGTCAAACTCAATTAAAATAAAATTACTTTTCCTGAAATTTCCGCTTAAAAAAATTTAATGGGTGGACAAAAACGGATCACTCTTTTTTCTATTGGCGCTTATCAATTTAGTCCATAAGCTTTTAGGGACTAAATTCCAGCCCAAGTTAAAGCCCATGCAAAGTACGGCCCAATAATTAAATAATTGCAGCTTAAACTTGAATAGACTGATAAAACCGTCGTTAATTCTGGAAAAAAAAAAAAAAAGTTTTGAGCTCTAAGTTGAAAAACTTCTCTAGCACCTTCTCCGACTCGCAACTCGCTCCGATTCACCGGACACGAACCACCTCAAAGAGAAACTCAGGTTCGTTTTTTCAGTTACTGGGAATCAACTTTATTTCAATAGTTTTTTAAAACCCTAGAATTTTTAAGTAGAATAGCTGGATATGTACATTCATTTTTTTTTTTTCCTTGCTTTTTTGTTGGTTTGTTTGTTAGATAGAATAATATGAGAAATTGACTTGATGTTTTTATTTATTTAATTTTCCTGCATTTTATTGGGAAATGAAGCTGATATGGTCTTGTTACGTGGACTTAAATCAAGTTTTTATTTTTAAGTTAACTTTATTTATTCAGATAAAGTAATGAACTGGGGTTGTTGTTATTTTGCTGTGAATTGGTCGAAATCTTGTCAATGCATTTGGTAATAAGCTAGCTAAATGGAACTCAATAATGGCGTGTTGTGAATAGGTGAAGTTTGGGAAAGAAGAGTTAAAGAAGATGACAGAAAAGAGAGAGAATGATGGTAGTGTGAAGGAGGATGGGTACTCGAAAAGGCTGAGGGTAGTGGCAGAGGGGTCATCTACGTCTCCCACTCGCCTTGGTTTTGAGAACCCACTGCTACCGTTAGCAAATACGTACAGTGATGACGAGGAGGACGAGGAATATGATGGGAGGAGAAAGCAGCATGGTGTTCGTGGAGGAAATAATGGATCCAGGATGGAACGGAATGGTCATAATGTTGAAGAAGAAGAAGATGATGATGATGATGAAGGACATGATCAGGGAAAGCAATGCAGACTTATTGAAGTGCGGAGGGACTGCCCGTATCTTGATACTGTTAATCGTCAGGTAACCAGCTCATCTCAAGGATTGTAAATAATGCGTTGTTGCGAATTCCTTTTGGTCTTGTTTTATTTGTATGTGTTGCGTTATTCCAAGAAATGCCTAGTTTGTGCAGTGTATATGTAAATGGTATACGTTTGTTTAAGATGTGTTTGATTTTTTATTTTTAGAATTTTTTTTTCAGCAGTTGTTTTTGTTTGCAGGTGTTGGATTTTGATTTTGAGAAGTTTTGCTCTGTTTCTTTGTCAAACTTGAATGTGTATGCATGTTTGGTTTGTGGGAAGTATTATCAAGGAAGAGGACAGAAGTCCCATGCATATACTCATAGCTTGGAAGCAGGACACCATATCTATATCAATCTTCGAACAGAGAAGGTTTATTGCCTTCCCGACGGATATGAAATTAGTGACACGTCACTGGATGATATTAGGCATGTTTTAAACCCAAGGTACAGTCTTCATTTGCATTTCCTCTTCTATTTCTCATCATTTTCGCCCTTTGTTTGCCCAACCCTTTCTCTGCATGTGTCTTTGCGTAGGGGCATTTGAACAGTACTATTCATGTGTATGCATGTCTTTTTGTCATGTTGCACATTATTATGCATGCGTGTGTCTGTTTCATGTTGTGCTCCAGATCTATTTTATTTGATGTCAAATTTTGTTCCTGATTCTCCCTTTTAGCCATATTTATTTATGTTGAAGTATCAAGTATGTACTTTCGAGCACGTACATGTTAATATTTTGAGCAATGTATATGCAGGTTTACCAAGGAACAAGTAGAACAGATCGACAAAAACAAGATGTGGTCTAGGGCTCTGGATGGTTCAGATTACCTTCCGGGAATGGTAGGCACCTACATACTTGCTCTTTAATAACACTGCCAAATAATCATTGCAATCACATTTAGATATACAATGGGATGTTGATTATTCCTAGTTTTAACTGTAATTTGACGTTTTTGGAAAACTTTAGGTGGGTCTGAATAACATCAAGGAGACTGATTTTGTGAATGTCACAATTCAATCTTTAATGAGAGTAACTCCGTTAAGAAATTTCTTCCTTATCCCTGAAAATTATCAACACTGCAAATCTCCTCTTGTTCATCGATTTGGCGAACTCACCCGGAAGATTTGGCATGCGCGAAACTTTAAAGGACAAGTATGATTCTAGTTATAGTTACACTGAATTTACTGTTTGAAATTATATTCTGTTTTCTGACTTCCTTTTGTCTACAGGTGAGCCCACATGAGTTTCTGCAAGCAGTTATGAAAGCCAGTAAAAAACGATTTCGAATAGGGGCACAGTCCAACCCTGTAGAATTCATGTCATGGCTTCTCAACACACTGCATACGGATCTTAGATCTGCGAAGAAAAATACTAGCATCATTTATGAGTGCTTTCAGGTTTTTCTTTTGCCATCCTGATGTTCATTGTTTATAATATTGTTGATTGTTTCTATCATGTAGCTAACTTGTGCCTTAAACTGAATTATATTTGATAGGGGCAATTGGAGGTTGTGAAGGAGATTCCTAAAAATGCTATGACTGAGAAGAAAGAAATTGGTGATGACCAGAATGGTGGAAGTGAACATGGTAATACTATTAAAGAAACTTCTAAAATGCCTTTTCTGATGCTTGGTCTGGATTTGCCACCGCCGCCCCTTTTCAAAGATGTGATGGAGAAAAATATTATACCCCAGGTATGAGATACACATAGTTTAGGTTGTTAAAATTAACAAGTTATGAATTATTTTTCTGATCATCTGATGTATGGATTGCACCTTGTTGCTTACCTTTCAATTTCAATATCTTGATAGGTATTTTAATTGAAACTGTGGCAATTTTATGAATAGATTGTTCCTTCTTCAACATGAACAACATAACCTTAGTGCTTTAATTGAGCATGAGAAATGTTAGATATAAATGTATACATTTTCCACTTATGATGTATTTTCATTATTATAACAAAAACTCATATGTAGCATGCTGTCTGAAAATCATGTAATAATAAAATTCAGTTTTTACGTTGTTCTACATAGACGAAAGGAAACACTAAGATCAATTGATAGCACTTGGATTGAGCTCCAGAATAATTGCTATTTCTGTGGGTGTAAACATGTTTGGTTTATTGTGCGTACTTTGGTTAAGAAGAAACCAAAAACCTGTCATTGCTTCTACTGCCACATGATAGTTCTCTTCCCATTTGATTTATAATGCTAGGTTTAGTTTCAAGGGAAAATTTCACATTAGTCCACTTTTTTGCGTTTGTCACCTTATATTTCTACCTTTTTCATCACTCTAGTCCCAGTTTTTTTCCAAAGAATATCATTTTGGTCCCTTGACTAAATATTTAACGGTTAACTATGCCTGAGTACTAATTGGATAGTCGATGGGCAGAATCCACCACGTTCTTCAATTCACGTTGCTTGAACAGTGGAAATCTCCGATGGAAGCCTCTCTTGGGTAGCCTAGCCTTCAATCAATCTTTTGTTGGAGAAGGCTGTTAGTATTTTTTTTTTTTTTACACGTCATATATATATTTTTTTTTTTACACTTGGCAGTATATATGTGGATCTAATTTGCACCGAGACTAAAATACCCTTGAATCCATCATCTTTGACCAACCTTCGTCTAATGGAAGGACCAAAGTGATAGATTTGAAAAAAAAAAAAGGGACTAAAGTGATGACAATGACAGAAATTTAAAAACATGACAAATCGTGAAAAAGGTGGGACTTATTTGAAAATTTCCCTAGTTTCAATATTTCCCAGTTTTACATAAACCTTATGTGATATGGTGTATTGAGAATATTTGTAGTTGATGTACATACCACATAGTATTTGTCATTTGATCCACATCTGGTTGTTTGGCATGAGAAATTTTTTAGCATTTGTACTTTTTTTCTTCTGGAACACATATCTGCATATATTTGTTGTTATCATACATACCACTTTTTTTTCTTTAATACAAGCCGTTCATTTTGGATTTTATACGTGCTGTCAGTCATAATTGATCGTTCTCCTTATGTATTGTTTGGCACAAATTGTAAATGTTGATACTTTGGCTAAAATAAAATTTTTACTATGTCATTGTAAGATAAATTTCAGAGTAGAGAAATAGGGAAGCTTTTGAATGGGAAAAGCAACTAGAGAAGTGAATTGGTTCTTTAGGTTTTAATATGTATTCTTCATTAGTGTTTCTCTGGCTAATTTGTGGTTTTGTTTTAGGTTCCATTATTTAATATATTGAAGAAGTTTGATGGGGAAACAGTGACTGAGGTTGTACGTCCTCTCGTGGCAAGGATGAGATACCGTGTCACTAGATTACCACAATATATAATTCTTCACATGCGGCGCTTCACAAAGAATAACTTCTTTGTAGAGAAGAATCCTACGTTGGGTAAGTTTTATGTTCTTGGAATTGTTTGGGTTCTTTATGCATGATGAATCTTGGTCTGACAATTGGCCTGGTTTTACATTGCTAATTGATGTTATTTGTCCAGTCAACTTTCCTGTGAAGAATTTGGAATTGAAGGACTACATACCCTTGCCAACACCTAAAGAGAATGAAAGATTGCGATCCAAGTATGATCTGATTGCCAATATAGTTCACGATGGAAAACCTGAGGAGGGTTTCTACAGGGTTTTTGTGCAGCGGAAGTCAGAAGAACTATGGTAATACTTTTTCTGAACAATTTGATAGCTGTAAATGAGAATGAAACTGTTTTAACCAAGGAATCTTATTTCTATATTTTCAGGTATGAGATGCAAGATCTGCATGTTTCGGAAACACTTCCTCAAATGGTTGCACTCTCGGAGACTTATATGCAGATATACGAGCAGCAACAGTAGCATAGAAGAAACTAAGCTCCAGCGTTGAATGTGTATCGACTCCTCCAATTCCTTGTAAGATGATTTCAAATTTGAATAGCTATGAGGAAATATGAAGAGAGAAGAATGTATGACCCATCTGAGCTGTAAGTGGAAGCAGCCTCTCTGCGTTAGCAGCTCCACAAAAAAAGTCGAATTTTGTTAAGAAATTTAACACTAGTTTTTGTGCTTTGGGCATGATACGAGGGAAATTTAAATGACAATTCAAAATGCAGGCTATTACATGAGAAAGGAAATGAAATCTTTTTGTGTATAATTGTTTATTTCAGTTAGCACAATAATTTGTATCTTTGTTTTCTAATTAAATCAAAAGATTAGACATCTTTGAAAGCTTTGAACAATTTGTTCATGAATCAGAAGTGCAGAATGCGTTGAGTCTTAGATTTTCATATGTTTTCATGAATTAATTCTATCTGTGAGATCGTATTTAATTTGAATAATATTGTCTCTTCCCCTTTGATTTTTTGGTTTGTGAGATGGTTCCGGTTAAATTATTATACAAATTAATTTATCTATAAATCAAGAGGGCTTCTTTAAATTTTTGAGACAAAAAGCGTATCGGAACTTTGATCGTATTCTCTCCGGCTACTGAAATCCGATTCAAATCACGATTACGATTCATTGTCAACCATCGCTCAGTATAAGCAAACCTAAGGCTAATTGATCTAACTTCCACCTACATTGTTTCCTTTATATTGTATCTCTGTTATTATTCTTTTGCAGGCTCAACAAAGAAGATAGCGAAACCAGGTCGATAGACTAACTCATCTTGCAGGTTTATTGAGGAGACGGCATCATCTATTCGACAGGCTTAACCAAGTTGTCTTGAGTCTAACACAACCCGACCCGATCCACATTAACCGTAGGTCGACCCCTACACTAATTTGGTAACAAACCCACGGAGCTAGCGCACATAAGTGATATTTAGGCCTATTATCATTTTATCAATGAGGGCAAGAAAAAAAAAAAAAAATCGTTAAACCGAACCGAACCCATAATTTATCACAATAGAAATTAGAAAATGCTACAGTGGAATTAATGAAATACCATGTCATTGTATTTAAATAATTCATATATGTATATTATATAAGATCTATGGTCTAAAAGGTACCTAAAAGCACCGTTAGCAATATTGGAAAAAAGTCGAATTTTAAGATGGGTAATTTTTGTTTATTAAATATAACAAAAAAAATGTCGATATTTTGATTAAATTTGTTTTTAATTAGTCGAAGTTTTGTTGTATATTAGTGCTTAATAATAAGCTTATCGCATCAGTAGTGTATATAAATGTCAGCACACTAGTTTCTATTCATTTCATTTTAGTAAAAAAAATCAAAAACTCAACGTCTCTCAATTCAAGAAGCAGAATGTCAGCATCTAGAAAAAACTCTTGGAACTCACTGTTAAGGCACTCATTCGCCTTAAATCCTTGTCAAAGTCATGGTAATCCATTATCGACGGCAAAGCTTCCATCAGAATCCCAGAGGCAGAGCCAGACTTCATCAAGATCCATCTTGATCGTTCAATGACAAGTTAGACGAACCTCCATGTCATTTTTACCCACCTGGGCATCTGACAACCGGCCAATATTCAGACCATACCCTTTGACGATGAAGAAGAACGCACAATAGCAACAACTCTCTGTAAACCATTGAAACGATGTGTGGAAAAAACCGAAATCTTGGCTTCTTGTACTCTGTCTTCACTACGATAAGACCCGTCATTGTCGTCTTGTTTTTTTGGAATCCGTTTACAAGAAAGTAGAAAGTTTTAGACACTCTAGAGTACCGTGATCATGGACAACCGTCTTTTGGGTTCGGTTTTGATGAAGCTAACGACGATTATAAAGTTGTTAGAATCTTGGGTGTCCAATGATCCTCTAACAACATCCTAGTGAAGTAAATGTTTACGGTCTCAAATTGACTTCTTGGAGACGTATTAACGATTTCCCTTATAATGGCTACTCTCTTGAGGGTGTGGGTTGGGTTGCTTTGTCGATGGGGGTTTAAATTGGTTGGCAAGTTCTGTTGTTTCATATGTGTTTTGAGTCTTTGGTTTCACTCGTGGATGATAATCCATTCGATGGAAATTAAGAAGAAGAAAAAATAAAACAGAGGTAAACATCATTCGATTACCAATGAAAATATCAAATGCGTAGCATTTCATACGACAGTTTTGAAAGCATCAATGTATTGAATAAAACTTATTCTAAGTTGTGCTCCAAAATGTAATATTTCCTATCGCACTGTCTTTGGCTATTGTTGCCGCTCATATATCTGCATATAAACCTCAGACAGTGCAACCATTTGAGGAAGGATTTCCGAAACATGTAGATCCTGAATCTCATACCTGAAAGAGAAAAAAAAAATAATATATATATATATATATATATTAAATACCTTAAATGACCGTTTAATGTAACATCATAAAGCAAACTATGTAACGTTACATAATGACATTGTTACTTTTGAGAGAGTGTAACTTCGTAACATTATAGAAGCAACTCTGCAATAATTATTATATGTATTAAAGTTGTTAGAAATAGGTTTTACCATAATTCTTCTGACTTGCGCTGCACAAAAACCCTGTAGAAACCCTTGTCAGGTTTACCATCATGAACGATATTGGCAATTAGATCATACTTGGATCGCAATCTTTCATTCCCAGCTTCAGGTGTTGGCAAAGGTATGTAGTCCTTCAATTCCAAATTTTTAACAGGAAAGTTCACTGCAGCAGTAAAATCAGTCAGTGTGCAACCACCAGGCCAAGTTTCAAACCCATAGATTCACATCATAAATACAGAAACTGAACATTTCCAAGAAGATAGAAACTTATCCAAAGTGGGATTCTTTTCTACAAAAAAGTTATTTTTGGTGAAGCGTTGCATGTGGAGTATCAAATATTCTGGTAATCTAGTCACACGGTATCTAATCCTTGCCACAGGAGGATGAACAACGATTGTCACTGTTTCCCCATCGAACTACTTCAATATATTAAATAATGGAACCTGAAACATAAGCACGAGTCAGCCAGAGAAACACCACTAGAGCACCAGTCTGTACCACATCAATGTAATAGAAAACATTGAAACCAAACCTAGCAAGAGAAGAATCATGTGCCAGCAAAATGCAATTAAAGACTCTTTGTTTCTTCATAACTAAAGCAAGCGTGATGATCAAGAAACTTTGTTTATCCATGGCAGTAGTAATTACAGATTCAGGAATTCATTCCAAGGGTTGATGAAGGAAAAATCATTAATGAAACTCCGGCAAAGTTTTAATTCCGATACACATCAAAACAATGAAACTAAAACCTATGCAATACTGCAGAATCAATGCATAACAAAGCTAATTCATATCATGTTTACTTAATTATAACCACCAAAAACTAAGTGCATCTTATACCTCATACCTGGGGTATTATATTTTTCTCCATCACACCTTTAAAAAGAGGTGGTGGTGGCAAATCCAGACCAAGCATTAGGAATGGCATTCTACAAGTTTCTCTTGCAATATTATCATGTCCACCTCCATCTCCGCCTCTGTAATTTTTTGCACACCGTTTTGGTCATCTTCATTTTCTTTCATCCCAGTCTTGTTAGGAATCTCTTTCACAACCTCCAATTCACCCTATTAAACACAATTAAGTTTTTAAGTCACAATTTTGCTATATGATAGAAACAAGCAACGATATTTCGAACAAAAACTAGGGTGAAAAAATAAACCTGAAAGCAATCGTAGATGATGCTAGTATTTTTCTTTGAAGTTCTGAGATCTTTATGCAGCGTGTTAAGAAGCCATGACATGAATTCAAAAAGCTTGGACTGTGGACCTATTTGAAACCGCCCCATAACTGCTTGCAGAAACTCATGTGGACTCACCTGTAGACACAACAAATTTTATTTTATTTTAAAAAACAAGATTTGAACATTCAAGATCAATAGTTTCAAGAACCATACACTCTGTGTAATTATAAGTAGGATTATACCTGTCCTTTAAAGTTCCGAGCATGCCAAATCTTCTGCGTGAGTTCTCCAAATCGATGAACAAATGGAGATTTGCAGTGTCGATAATTTTCACAGATAAGGAAGAAATTTCTAAACGGAGCAACTCTCATCAGAGATTGAATTGTGACATTCACAAAATCAGTCTCCATGATGTTATTCAGACCCACCTAAAATTTTCCACAAAAAAAAAAAAGTTTCAATTAACATCTGACAGCATATCTAAAGTTTATAATGATAAATTAACAGCATTAATGAAAAAAGATGTGGGAAACCATTCCTGGAAGGTAATCTGAACCGTCCAAAGCCCTAGACCACAGCTTGTTTTTGTCAATTTGCTTTAATTGTTCTTTGGTAAACCTGCATATTAAACGTACTTATCCAATCATGGAAACAAATTGTGACATTTAATTGAATCAAGCAGATGCATGCATAATAATGTGAAGAGGAAAAGTGCAGATAAAGACCATACCTTGGGTTTAGCACATGCATAATGTCATCCAATGAAGGGTCATTAATTTCATATCCATCAGGAAGGCAATAAACCTTCTCTGTCTGAAGATTGATATAGATATGGTGTCCTGCTTCCAAGCTATGAGTGTAAGCATGGGATTTCTGTCCTCTTCCTTGATAATACTTGCCACAAACCAAACATGCATAAACATTGAAATCCGACAATGAAACAGAGCAGAGCTTCCGAAAATCAAAATCCAACACCTGCAAAAACATAATAAAAAAATCCAACTTCTGTCAATCTAATTAATAATAGGATACATTCGTACATACCTACATATATCCTAAATGACAGGTTAGGTACCTGGCGATTAACAGTATCAAGATAAGGGCAGTCCTTCCTCACTTGAACTAGTCTGCTTCTTTTAACTTGACCACCAATTTGTTCCTTCCTTCCATTGTCTTCCTCATCATCATATGTATTTGCTAAGGGAAAGTGGATTCTCGAAACCAAGTTGGGCCACTCTCAGTCTCTTTGAGTACCCTTCTGAAAAGATGAAAGACAGATTATATTTGCTTGAATTAATATTATTGATATTGAATCATATACTTATACAGGGGAAGTTTCTGATTGCTCCTACAAGTCAGGAAGCAGCAACTATATTACAGGTTGTCTAGCTACAAGATAGGCTTTACAATAGTGAACTTAATACAGAAGATACGTAAGTTATGTAAGTTTTAACTTCCTAACACTCCCCCTCAAGTTGGAGAGTGGATATCATGCACTCCTAACTTGCGAATCATTGGAACAAAAATTTCTTTACCCAAGGGTTTGGTCAAGACGTCTGCCAACTGATGTGCAGAATTTACATATTTCTTAATCACAGAACCATCTTGAATCTTGTCTCTAATGTAATGGCAATCCATCTCAATGTGTCTAGTTCGCTCATGAAAAACCGAGTTGGCTGAAATGTGTAGTGCAGCCTTGTTATCACAATATAGTAGGCCCGATTCCTGGTGTGGAAGTCCTAAGTCCCTTAACAGATATCGGAGCCATGTCAACTCGCAGCAAGCTCCTGTCATTGCACGGTATTCTGCTTCAGCGGAAGAGAGTGAAAGTGTTTTCTGTCGCTTTGACCTCCAAGATATCAACGAAGACCCAAGAAACACACAATAACCGGTAGTAGACCTCCTAGTGAGTGGGCAACCTGCCCAATCCGAATCACAGTAAGCTCTCAACCTGAAATCACTATTTGAAGAAAAAAAACAAGCCTTGTCCAGGTGCACCTTTCAGATATCGGACAACCCGAAGAGCTGCCTCCATATGAAATTTCCGTGGTTGGTGCATAAATCTACTCAAGACATGTACTGCATACGTTATATCTGGTCTCGAAACAGTCAAGTAAATTAGTCTACCGACTAGTCTTCTATACTTACTCGGATCTTTGAGCAAGTAACACTTGTCTGATAATTTCAGACCTCGTTCCATAGGAGTATCACTGGGAGCTGCGCCCAACATCCCTGCATCCTCTATGATTTCTAATGCATACTTTCGTTGAGAAATAAATATTCCGTTCTTAGAGTTAGAAACCTCAATACCAAAAAAGTATTTTAAATTTCCTAGATCCTTAAGACGAAAATGACTGTGCAAAAATTTTTTAGTGACAGCAATCCTAACAGGGTCATTTCCAGTAATTAAAATGTCATCAACATAAATCAATAGAGCAGTAAAGGACTTGCCTTGTTTCCTGGTGAATAGAGAATAATTGGCTCGAGACTGTTCGAAGCCAGCAGAGCAAATGGCTGCTGAGAATTTGGCAAACCACTGGCGAGAGGCTTGCTTTAAACCGTACAATGATTTATGAAGGCGGCAAACCAAGTGCTCCCCTTGTCGCCGAAGACCTGGCGGTGGAGACATGTATATTTCCTCAGCCAAATCACCGTGAAGGAAGGCGTTATTAACGTCCATTTGATAAAGAGACCAGCCACGGGCTGCGGCCAAAGCTAGTAGACAACGAACGGAAATAATCTTGGCAGTCGGAGAAAAAGTGTCCTGGTAATCGACACCCTCCAGCTGAGTGAAACCCTTGGCGACCAATCGAGCCTTGTATCGCTCGACAGAACCATCCGAACGGTGCTTAACCTTATACACCCATTTGCAGCCAATAGGTGTCTTGCCAGCCGGGAGCGGAGTAAGGGACCAAGTTCCGTTGGCCTGGAGAGCGAGCAATTCGGAACGCATTGCCTCCTGCCACTCAGGATGGGCAGCGGCCTCCGAATATGTCCTGGGTTCTGAGACAGAACTGATTTAAGCAACAAAAGACCTATGTGCATGCTCATATTTGTGATAGGAAACAAACTTCACCAACGGAAAACGCGTACCTCTGGTTGGACCCGGTAGCAAGGAGGCCGATTGATCGAAGCAAACATGGGAATAGACATAATCGGAGAGCTTGACCGGCGGACTGGTTTGGCGGCTGGAGCGATGAATTGGAAAGGGAGCAGGAGAGGAAATGGGCGACAAGGAAGATTGATCGGGGAGGAGAGGAGGCACCGGAGATGGTGAAGGTGATGTGGATAAAGGGCTGTCAGAGATGAGAAGAGGGGACGGGTGGGCAGAACCAGTGACTGGGCTGGGGTGAGAAGAGGTGCTGACCGGATTATGGGGAGACGATGGTTCTGGCGGAGGAGATGAGACAGACGGCTGGAGGGGATTTGGAGAAGGAGGCGATGTGTTTGGGTGTGCAGCGATCGAGTGAATGGGTGGATTAGGTTGAGAAGTGTTTAGATTGTGTTTAGATGGGGCTGGATTGTGTGTAAATGGGTAGGAGATATCGTGGGCCATAATGGGAATTGGGCCAGAATTGTTGTGTGAAGGAGACATAACTGACATGGGCTGGACAGATGCATAGGGGAAAATGGTTTCATGAAACCTAACATCACGGCTAGTAAAAAAAAATTTTGTCGACAAATCAAATAATTTGTATGCCTTCTAACCGATAGGGTAGCCTATAAAAACAGAGGGTATGGAACGATGGTCGAACTTGTGAGAAATACGGACATTAGTAGCATACGCTAAACAACCAAAGACACGAAGATGATTAAAAGAAGGTGGTTTGGAATGGAGAAGTTCAAAAGGGGTTTTGAAAGACATAACTGGAGAAGGCAAGCGATTGATGATGTGTACAGCAGTAAGTGCACACTCCCCCCAAAATTGGGTAGGAAGGTGAGCTTGAAATTTCAAAGCACGAGCCACTTGTAAGATGTGGCGATGCTTGCATTCCACAACCCTATTTTGTTGAGGTGTGTAAACGTAAGAATGCTGAAAAATGACACCATTATCATGAAAAAAAGAAAGAAGCGAGATAAATTCCCCACCATTGTCACTTCGAACAGTTTTAATGCGAGACTCAAATTGAGTGGTAACATAACCAAAAAATTGTTTTAAAAGTGATTGTGTTTCATTTTTGTGGCGCATCAAAAATATCCATGTAAAACGTGTGTAATCATCAACTATTGTAATAAAGTAAAAAGCACCAGAAAGAGAAGAGTGTCGATAACGACCCCAGATGTCACAATGAATTATTTCAAAAGGTTTAATAGAAGAGATTACACTAGGACTAAAAGGTAAACGACACTGTTTAGCCAGAGGACATATATGACAAGCATTATTGGACTCAATAGAAAAATTCAAAAAATTCTTAGCAATAAAATCTAAACGAGGATGTGATGTATGGCCTAGACGATTATGCCAGAGATCGGTGGATGAGATGGTGTGATTGCATGCGGACTGGTTTGTGGGTGATGAAGAGTTGGTCACAGATTTATTCGTCGCTAGGGCCACTAAATAATACAGTCCATCACGTTGTTTACCCAAACCAATCATCCTCCTCGTAGCCAGATCCTACAAAATACACTAATAAGGGAAAAATGTTACGGAGCAATTTAAGCCTCTTGTCAGACGACTAACTGACATTAAATCAACTTTAAATGTAGGTACACATAATACATCATGCAGATAATAAACGGAATTCAGAGGCAACGATCCTTTAGCAATAATGTTAGCTTTGTCTCCGCTAGGCAGTAGTACAGGTGGTAACAAGCATTTATTATTTTTACGGAAAAATAATTCAAACGATGAAGAAATATGATCCGTCGCCCCGTTATCAATGATCCAACTGCGGGAATCGACTCTAGACAAACCTGGTTTGGTTACGGCATGCGTCTGAGAACTAGATCCTTCAGTTTTGTTGTCAATAAGTGATAAGAGCTGTTTTAATTGGGCTTCTGAAACACCAATAAGCTGATTTCTGTCTTCATTAGAAACGGCATCAGACACAAGATTAGCTGCAGATTTGTGACGAGTGTTGTTAAAACGTCTTGGGCCTGAATTATGCTTTGTCTTTGGATGGCCCACTGGATACCCATATAGTTCATAACAAGTTTGGACCCAATGGCCTATTGCACCACAGTGAATACAATTTGGTCGTCCTCTGCCTGTACCAGAACGACGCCTATCCTGATCAAATCGGTGTCCACCATTCGAATTTTCTGGCAGCTGTTCTTCGGGTTGTCGGAGTCGAAAGTCTTGTGATCCATATGGGCGTTCGGATCGCTCAGATCGTGCTGGAGTGGGCCTGGTGTTGCTTTGAACTGCCATGGCAGCGCTGTTAACAGAGTCACCTGCTGCTGCGTGCGTCGAACTCAGGAGTCGCTGCTTTTCTTCTTGAGAGATGGAGGAGTATGCTTGACGAACTGAAGGAAGGGGACTTATCAGGAGAATTTGTCTGTGAATAGCATTGTAAGAATCATTCAATCCCATCAAAAATTGCATCAGTTTTTGTTGATCTTGTTGTGCCCCATGTGCTGCATCGTTGTAAGAGGCTAGTTCATCTCATAGGCCCTTCAGTTTTGTGTAATAGGTAGAGATAGAGAGTTGTTCTTGTCGAAAGTAGGCAATATCCCGCTGAATCTCAAAGATGTGAGGTGCGTTGCTTTGAGAGAATCGTTCACGAAGATCCTCCCAAACTTCATTAGCGGTAGAGTAATAGATTACACTATCTGAAATTTCCGGACTAAAAGTGTTAACAATCCAATAATGGACCATATCATTACACCAAGACCAAGCCCCATAGCCTTCAGGATCTGTTGTTTTTGAAGGAGCATTGATAGAGCCATTGACAAAACCCAGTTTATTTTTTGAATTCAAGGCCAAAGTCATAGCCCTTTTCCAGGTAGAATAATTGTCTCTAGTTAAAGGTTTGGAAATCAAAACCAGACCTAGATGATCTGAATGATGAGTAAAAAATGGGTTTGAGATATTTGATCTAGAAGAGTCTGCAGAGGTGTTAAAATCGGCAACTTCTTTGCCAGAGATAGGAGGTGGTGCTTCATTGGCCATGATGGCTGAAAGATAGAGATGCTACACGAGAGATTTAGAATGTGGCGACGGGTCAGGATCTTAGTCCTGGCTTTGATACCATGAAAAGATGAAAGACAGATTATATTTGCTTGAATTAATATTATTGATATTGAATCATATACTTATACAGGGGAAGTTTCTGATTGCTCCTACAAGTCAGGAAACAGCAACTATATTACAGGTTGTCTAGCTAGAAGATAGGCTTTACAATAGTGAAGATAATGTACAACAATTATCTATTCTTAAATATAGAAGATACGTAAGTTATGTAAGTTTTAACTTCCTAACACCTTCCTCATTAAGGCTACTGTCATCATATTCCCTTTTTGTCATCATCTAGCTCTTTTTCCAAATAAATTGTACTCAGAGAACAAATGAGTTCCATTAGTTGGTTTATCAATGAATTCACAGCACCCATGTTCTTTAATCTGAATAATATTACCAATTGATTTAATCAAAGTATGAAGCAATTGATTTACATTCTATCAAAGTCACAAAAATCATATAACATCAACTTTACGCTAAACTCGTGTTTTTGTTCTAACCAAATTTAACCATTTGCCAATAAAAAGAAAATAAAAAAATTTCAATTCCATGTACTTGATCAATAATTCAAGCTTTTATCTTGTTCCAAAATTATACAACAACAACAACAAAAAAAAAAAAAAAAAAAAAAAACATACAATGGAGATGGATTTCAACCTTGGCGTGTGATCTGTGTGGTTGGCTCTCAGGTTGTTTAAATTGGCAAAGTGATTGATTAGCAGTAGGATTCCAAATACTTGGACTTTGATAAGTCCATGCGGTTTCGCGTAACAGAAACTATAATCGAACAAAATTACGAAAATAGAGTTTCCAATGCGCCGCGGTTTCGAAAACTATTTTAATAAGGTTAACATTTAACACTACGAACCCATATATGACGAGTGGGGACACTTCCTCTTGAAATTCTAAAATTTTATAAATTTAAAGGTAAAAGTCATATCCGTCCCACTAATTTGACCTGATAGTCAAACTGGTTTTCCGGTTTTCAGTATTGTGTTAACAGGTCTCTCTAGTTACAAAAAATCTATATTTTGGTCTCTACCGTCCAATTCTATTAGGGTTTTTATAGATTCCGTCAAAGTTAAAATTGTAAACTTACACCGATTGTTTCTAGAAACATTTTGACGAAAAGCAAGACCGTATAACTAATAATTTCAATCATGAAATTATAAAAACAAAAAAATATATTAAGAAAAAAAAAAAAAAAAAAACTAGAGATCCAAATTGGATCTCCACTTTTTTCCAAAGAACAAAAAAAATAACTTCCACCATCATTACCAAACCTTAAACCCTAGTTATTCAACAATTCATCTTCATCAACACCACCAAACCCAGACCTTCCTTACATTCTATCAAACTCACAGAAATCATATAACATCTACTTTAAGCTAAACTCATGTGTTTTTGTTCTAACCAAATTTAACCATTTACTAACAAAAAGAAAATCACAAAATTTCAATTCAATATACTTAATCAATAATTCAAACTTTCTCTTGTTCCAAAATCATACAACAACCATTAACATGCAAGGAAACAAAAAAACTTACAATGGAGATGGATTTCAACCTTGGCGTGTGATCTATGGGGTTGGCTCTCAAGTTGTTTAAATTGGCAGCGATTTATTAGCAATAGGATTCCAAATACTTGGACTTGGATAAGTCCATGCGGTTTCGCGTAACTGAAACTATAATCGTACAAAATTATGAAAATAGAGTTTCCAATGCGACGCATTTTCGGAAACTGTTTTAACAAGGTTAACATTCAATACTAAGAACCCATATAGGACGAGTGGGGGCTGTGTTAGCCAAAAACGGCATTTAGACCCAATGCCTAAGCCCACGACCAACTTTGTGTTGGATCTGGTTTTAGGCCCACCCGATACAGATCGATCTAGGAAACCTTAGTTGAATCCTAATTTGACTCAATCAGATACTCATTCACTTTGGTTCTACCACTCGGATAACAGACTCAGTTATCTCATAACATAAGTTGTTTGAATGGGTCAAAGATCTTTTTATCCCATGAAATCTGACCAAGATTTCAGAGATTGGATTCTCTACGATTCTCAACTACCAACTCTTGGAAGTATGGGTAGCATCAAATATGGCTTGGGAGTGACTCATCTTATGTGGTTCAATTGCTTTCTTCTCGCTCTGAGCAGGTTCCTTGGTGTGTTCGACATGCTTGACAGTGGTATATCTATCAGATTTCACAAATGGACTTTCGGGTGACTCATATTTTTAGGGAGAGGAATCAGGTTGCAAAAGCTCTTTCTAAACATGCTTTTGGGGCTGGAGGTTGATGTTTGGTGGTTCTCCACCCCATCTTTCTGCTCTTTGTTGGTTAGTAATGACTGTATGGGTAAAGAGTCTTTTCGGTTTTCTTGAGGTTTTCAGTTTTCAGTTTCTGTTTTGTGTGGTTTGCGTGTCACTGTTTTGGTTGGGGATGTTTCCCTTGTTTTTTGTGTTTTTTTGTTCTTTGTTACTCTTTATTATTTTATGTTCTCATTTATATAGATGGATACTGCCTTTAGATTTTTCAGTATATGATTACTTATGAGTTGTGACGTTTTTTCCTCTTAGGTCAGCCCAATTTTAACAAAAAAATATATATATATAACTCATAAGTGTCCTTATATTTTATTAATTAGTGCAATATTTAAGCATATTTAATCCCTTTAAAAAAAGATAAACTATGCATAACCTTACACATTTTATGTATTCACAATTGCGTACAATGCCTAATTGACCGATCAGTTGACACAAAAGTGAGATGAATAAAAAACTAATAAATCTTCTACGAGAAATTATAGATTCATTCACTCATTTTTCTTATCGGTCTCAAAGCACACATAGTATGAATTATATGTTACAGTGGATCTCATTCTTTACCAAGAAAATGTATATGTCTAATAAACTATTCTATCTACATATCTAATTAAGTTCAGTCACTACTCTAGCACTTAACTTGAGTTTCTAAAAGCTCGTGTACCACAAGCGCCAATTAAAATCTAAAATTTGCCTATATCAGGTATTCATGATAGTGGAGTATATATATCCGAGGGCGTAACCAAGGGTAGGCTACCCTTGGCTGTAGCCCGGTCTAAAACCAGAGAAAAAATAATTATTATTAGTTAGATAAATTATTTATGATTTAATTATGAGATTATTTAATATAATCAAGCTAAATTCTTTCAAATCGGTACAAATATTTTAGAGTACGTTCTATATTATAAAACCCACTAGATTATCTAATAAAATAATTTTATATTCAAGTATAACTGTTTTCAATAATGATTGTTAAATTATTTTATGGGATATTATTATTTTCACCCCTGAGGTTTACCCTATTGTTAAGACGAAGACAAAGTTTAGGCTTATTGGCCGTTCTTCCCCCTAAAATAAAAAAAATAAAAAATAAATAAAAAAAAAACCCTTCTGTTAACTGTTCCGTCCATTTTGGACATTGCCTTTCAATTTAAAAGGGCATTAACGTCATTTACCTTGTGGGGGGCAAAACTTGAAGGTTATTTGAGAAAATTCAAAATTTTAATTAAATACTATAACTAATTAAAATAAAAACAAGTGGAGGGGGCGATGCCACCTCATTGTTCCACCTACCAACACATCTTTTCCATTAATTCAAACTCATTTAATCACCGACCAATATTTAATCACCTACCAAACATCTATTTCATACTTTCATTCACCTGCTTCTCTACATCTTCTCCATTGAGTCCATTTTTGATCACCCCTCTCCCTAACACATGACATGTATCCAGGAGAGGGTATTTTTGTCTAAACACATAACAGTTTTTGGACAAAAACACCCCTCCCTTGACTCATGTCAAGTGTTGGGGAGCGGGGTAATGCTCATCCCCCTTTCAAGGAAGGTGAGCAAAAGTAATCTCTTCTCGATTCAACCACTTTGCAACCAATTTTTTTTTTCTCACACTTGTTTAAAATTTTCTCATTAACTACTTATCTCTTCTTTGGGTCTTCTTCCTTCATTCATGAATTCTCTACAACCAATTTTTTTTTCTCACACGCTTCTCAACCTCTTAATTTTACATATATTGATGTTCTACCTGTTTGTTCATCAATTCAGTCTATGAAAATCAAATTACTAGAATAAGTGTTTGAAAAAAAAAATTGGATGCATTTGGATTTGAAGAGTTTTGGATGAGTTTTGATCAAACCCAATTCTTGATTTTATTTTCTGGGTTTGGGTTGGGTCTGGGTGATAATTTTTTTAAAGGGTTTTGATCGAACCCAGTTCATGATTTCGGTTTGATTTGAACTGATTTCGAGTTGATTTTGGTTTGATTTTAAATTGATTTCGGTTTGATTTAATGGACTTAGGTTTGATTTCGATTTGATTTTGGTTTCATTTTAAATTGATTTGGTTTGATTTTGGCATCTGGTGGCTAGGGTTTAGTGTTTGAGTTGTTATGGTTTGGTGATGATTATGGATGGTGGATGATTTCTGGTGGAGAAGATGATAATGATTGTTGGGGATGATTTTTCTGGGGAAGAATTTTTTTTTAAGCAAAAAGAAATTTGTGAGATAATAAGTAAATAAATTTGTGATTGATGGTGGTTTGTTGTTGTTGATGGTTTGATTTTGTTGTTGTTGATGAATTTAGATTGAAGAAATTTGGGAGTGATATCTGGGTTTGGTGATGATGGTGGATGATTATGGATGATGGTGGAGAAGAAGAAGAAGAAGAAGACGACGATGATGATAATGATGATGATTATTATTATTATCATTAAATTTAAATATATATATATATATATATATAAAGATCTCCACTATCTATCTCAAAGATGGACGGTAGAGATCCATTTTTTTATTTTATTTTATGTTTTTTAAATATATTTTTTATTTAATGAATGTTTTGATTATTATTATTATTATTATTATTAAAATAAAAATAAAAGGAAATATCTCCACCATCCATCTCAGAGATGGACGATGGAGATTCATCTTTTTTTTTCAATTGTTTTTTTATTTTATATTTTTGTTTTCTGTATTTTTAAATATATTTTTTATTTAATTAATATTTTGACGGTTAAATGGTAATTATATGGAGTTAATTGAAGGGTAAATCGGTCATTTTCTCCCCATTTAACGATCAAAGGGGCATAAAATACATTGACTAAATGAAAAGTGTGACAGAAGGGGTATATTATACATTTTTTCCAATTTTAAGGGGAAGATTAGCCAATAAGCCCAAACTCTGTCCTCGTATTAACAATAGGGTAAACCTCAAGGGGGAAAATAATAAAATCTCTTATTTTATTTATGTTGATCATTAAACTATTTGATCTTCTGTTTTATTAGCATGAGTGCACAACTCTCTTATAGCCCTCACATAAGTAATCTCAAAATAATAATTTAATCATCAAATATATATATATATATATATCTCAGTTCTGGTCAGTGCGTACTGATATAACTTAGGGTCTGTTTGGTATTGCTTTTTAGAAGTTAAAATCAACTTATTTTATAATTTTGACATAAAATAATATTTGGTAAAACTTCCAAAAGTGATTAATTCATAATCTGAAAAGTTTTGACAGTTATTTTGAGAAGTAGGTGGGGGTTTACTTTTTGAAAGTGATTATGAAATAATCTATTAAAGTATTTAATGAATCTTTTAAAATATCATTATTATCCTTATGAAATCAAATTAAAATCATTTATATACCTTATTTCATCTTAAAATTAAAAATTCTAATTAAATATTGATTTGATTTATAAAATCTTTTAAAAATATTTTTATTATTCTTATGGATTTTGTTTTCTAATTTAAATATTCTACTTAAATATTGATTTAATATATATAATTGATGAAAAAAAAATAAGATTCTAAAATCATGTATATTTTGGTCATTGTAACTAATTTCAGCACTTTTGAAATAAAATTGCCAAATATACGTATACTGCTTTTGAGCTATACAATAGTTTTAAGAGTATAATTAACCAAACATCTGCTGATTAACTTCACAGCTTATTATTCCTTCAGCATAACTAACAGTAATTATTGTAAAAGTTACAGCAATACCAAACTGAAGCTTACATCAGTGCGTTACATATGAGCCACTGATTATGGAGAAATAGTGACAAGTGCATACACACTAAGTCAAAGCATGTAAATCTAGTGGTCCATATGCAACGCACTTATGTAAGTTATATCAGTGCGCATTTGACTTGAAAATATATATATATAAATATATATATTACAAAAAAATTAGGAAACTCTAATTTTTTTTCCTTTATTGTCATTTATTTTTATTTTATAATTTTGTTCAAAATACAAAATAAATTAGACTTCTAACATTTCTTATTTCTTTTAACTAGGTGTATATTTTGTTATACTATTAAAGCTTTTATATATGTTTTATTAAGTTTCGTTTATCAAAATGTTAAATATGCTTAGCCCACCCATAGAAAAAATCCTGGCTACGCCATCATAATCGGTTGAAGAATTCACTTAATATAAAACCTCATTTTAACATAGTAAAAAAGACGTGTAATGGAGATTTCATTACAATCTTTGTAACCTCAAGGACCTAGCATCAAATGATCGAGTAGGGTGTCTGACTGCATGTAAGACTCTGGTAGTTGCCTCTACTGAGATACTTGAGTTTCACTCCAAATCTGACTAGCTCTAATATCGTAAGGACCTTGTCTTAAGTTGAATTCTAGACCTCGCTGGTCTTGACATTCACTGGAAGCTAATCGGACCATCACCTCTAGCAACGTGCCAATATCGAAGTAATGTAGATACCAAATCAACAAAATACGTCTTCATTTGACTCCTCAATGAATGACAATCTGTCCTTGAACTAGTCGAGTAGTTGATTCACCTCACCTATCAAGGTGGCAACTCAGCCGGTGTCACCGCCCCAAAAACGAGCGAGGTTTGATTTCTGATGTTGGATAAGCGACAAAATTTAAATTTATATGTCATTAACATATATATATATATATATAAATATATATATTAAAATTCAGGTCATGTGTCTCTTATGTAATTGATTGCGTGAAAGGACAAAAATTTCCTCGGATCCATTAACTATGAATAACAGTTCATTAACAAAATGACCATTTTGATGTATTCCTGAAAAATTAAAGGCCGAAGAAGCTAATATATCAAATTCAATTAAAATAAAATTACTTTTCCTGAAATTTCCCCTTACAAAATTTTTAATTGGTGGACAAAAAGGGATCACTATTTTTTCACATGGCGCTTATCAATCTATCCTCGAACTAGTCGATTCACCTCACCTACCAACAGTGACGGAGCCAGGAATTGTTCCCAGTGGGGGCGCGTTGTAAAACAATGAGTTATATCAACATGTATAGAGGGTATGTTATAAAAAAAAAATTAATAAAAAATGCCATTAATGTATATCTATTTGTCTATGGACACATTAGTAGTTGAAATACAAGTTGAGATATAGAATTAGAATGTATAAAATTACTCTAAAAATAATATAGAAACCTTATTTCATGATTCGATAATAGTGTTTAAGAGTTAAACAAAAAACTAATTAAAATGTTAATCGTGGTCATAGTATTTTTCTAATATCCAAAAACTATTTTAATTTTTAAAAATGATAAAGGGTTTGTTTGATAAAATATCTTAATAGTTAAACATAGATATATGTCTATGTTTGATTGATATATCGTAATTATATAATAAAAGGGTTATTATGATTTTAGTCCCTCTGTTTTGTGTTAATCTGAGTTTGATCCACTAGTTTCTAGAATTACTAACTTTAGTCCAATTGTTCTCTAACAATGCCAATTCGAGTCCCTACCGTCCAATTCTGTTAGGTTTTTGTTGACTTCGGGTTAGGTCAACAAGGGCATTATGGGAAATTCGACAAAACCTTCTAGAAACTTGTTTGGAACAAAGGTAAAGACCCTTATGCCCTCATATTAAATAAAAATGAAAAAACAAATTAAATTTAAAATTAAAACATATAAAAAAAAAACTAATTAAAATAATAATTATTATTATTATTAAAATGAATTGAATTAAAAAATTAAAATATATAAAAAATTAATTTTTTAAAATATATATTAAATCCATTTAAATTAATAAATTAAATTAAATTAAATAATAAATTTTAATAAATTAAATTAAATAAAATAATAAAATTTTAATAAAGTTAATTAAATTAAATAATAAAAAAAATTAAATAATTAAATTGAATTAAATAATTAATAATTAAAATTAATTAAATTAAATAAATAAAATTTAAAAAATCTAATCCTCCTCCTATCTCTCTCTATCTCTCACGATCTCTCATCTCCTCACCGTTCTCTTTCTCTCTTTTCTTCTTCTTCTTCTTCTTCTTCTTTCTCGAATCTCTCTCTCCCCCCATTTCTCTTCTTCTCTTCCTCACTCATCGGCCACCAGTCTCGTCTTCTTTTTCTCTCTCCCATGTGATGGGTATGGGTGATTGGTGAGGGGTTTGGTTTCTAGGATTGGATTGGGGGTGGTGGTTGTGGTCGATTTCAATTGGTAGTTGTGGCTGTGGCTAGGTGATTTCGAATTAGGGTGTGGGTTGATTTCGATTTAGGATAGTGGTTTTGGTTGATTTCGATTTAGGATAGTGGTTTTGGTTGATTAGGATAATGGGGAGGCTGGCTCGATTAGGATTTCAATTTAAGGAGGTGATTTGGAATTAGGGTGTGGGTTATGGTTGGTTGATTTCGATTTAGGATAATAGTTTTGATTAAATTCAATTTAAGGATTTCAGTTGGAGGTGGTGGCGGTGTGATGCGGTTTGGATTCAAATTTGATGGATCCAAATATATATATATTTTTCAATTTTTGTTGATGATGATGAAAAAAATTGAAAGTTCCGGGTTATGGTTGATGATGGATGGTTGAATTTTTGTTTATGATGATGATTCGGTGGTGATGCGGCACTGTTGATGATGATGATGGATAGATGGAAGTTCTAGGTTCGGTGGGTTCTGGGTTCTGGGTTCAATTTTTGTTGATGATGATGAATGGTTGAATGGTGGTGGTGGTGTAGATAATGAAGGATGGTGATGAATCTGGTGATTGAGAGAGAGAGAGAGAGAGAGAGAGAGAGAGAGAGACGTGATATGAAAGAGAGATTTTTATTACTTTTATTAAATCAATTTTTTAATTATTTTTTATTTTTATTAGTTTTTTTATAGATTTTAATTTTAAATTTAATTCGTTTTTGTTTTTTCATTTTTTATTTAATTAAATACAAAATTACCATACTGTCTTTCATCAGAAACCTTCATTAAGGGTATTTTGGTCATTATACTATCTGACAATTCTAGTTTGTTTGTTTTAACGGAATTCCTAATAAAAGGACTAAAGTTAGTAATTCAAAAAATTAGTGGACCAAACCCAGATTATCGTAAAACAGAGGGACTAAAACAGTTTTTTCCCTTTCAAAAATTCCCTCCAAAAGAGAAAAAACATTTTCAAATATCAAAATCATATTTTGTCTTATTACCAAAATTTCTATGATTTAACTATTTTAGTAAATAGTGGGACCTAAAACCGAAAAAAAAAAAAAAAAATCAAAAGCGTGAGACCACATAAACTCTCATGTACATGCACACACCTTATAACTCCTCCTCGCCTATAAAAACAAAACCTTTACTTACAAGAAAAAGTGATTCGGAGAATAAAGAGAGAGATATCGACGAAAATGGCGGAGAGGTGGTGGTGGTCGAGGTCAGCAACATTCAGGTGGATTCCGCCATCTGCGACGTGGCCGGTTTTGAGCTTTGACAACATCTTGTGGAGTGTGGTCCAATGTTCTAGTAAACGCTAGGCGCTAGTCAGGCGGTGGACCAGCGCCTAGCACCTAGTTGGCATCTAGGTTGATTTATAGGCGGCCGATTTTTTTTTTTTGTTGCTCAGTATTTTTTTGGTACAATATAGGGCAACGCTTAGAAAAAAGAAAAAAACTAAGAAAATGAGGAAGAAATATAGGCAGTACTCTGCCTAACAAGGGCTAAACCTTTACAATCATCATCAAGAATGCTAGCAATTTATGGCAGAGGATCATCCAAAAAAAGGCCATTCGTATGCATAATGTGCCCCATTTGAGCGAGACCATCAGCAAGTGAAATTCCCTTAAGAGATGTAGTGTATATTATACCTAAAGAGAGGGGGTGAATAGGTATAGTCTCAATTTCTTCCAACTTTAAAATATGTGGATTACAGGAATGAAATGTACACTTGATATGATTTAACAATTGTATAATATGAGTCAATACATGTTAAAATCAATATACAAGAGATACAATCAATACATGATATGGAAGATAATGAAAAGTAAAGCGAAAATAGACACAAGTATTTTTACGTGGTAAAACCTCAAAGAGGAAACACCCATGGTTTGATAACCACAAGCACCAGCAAAGCAATTCACTATGTGAAAAGGACTTACACACTCAAAGCTATCAACACATGATATCCACTTCAAGCTATCAACTCCTAGTCTACCCTCAAGGCCTAGTGAACCACCTAGCCTACTCCTTATCCAAGGTGTGTTCTACACTTCTAGAGAGCAACTCCCTATACAAGGCTCTCAAGCCCAGCTATCTAGACCACCAAGATCCTAGTCAAACTTCCCTAACTCAACCATCCGGAGTACTTAAACTCCTAGCTAAGACTTTTGCTTAGTTATCTGAATCCTCTTGATCCTAATTAAGACTCCGTGCTTGGCTATTCGGAACACTTTCTTAGCCAAGTCTCCTTGCTCAAATTGAGGCTTCACTCACCTTAACAAGAGACTTCAACCTTTCCACAAGGCAATGATCTAAGTGATGCAAATAATGCAAACACAAGTCAAACAAAACAAGATGATCAATCAAACTCTGTGTTCATGCTTAGTGATGATCTAGAATATATTTTCAACACACAATCACAAATCTATCTAGAAATCAAAGCATGTGAGTCAATAAGAAAAAGATTAGAATATTCAATATATCACACAAAAATCTTAGTTCTTAGATCATGAAATTAAACCTAGAAAATATCATAAGGCAAATCACATATATCATTTCTAGAATCAATTTCAAGTTAAATCAAGTTTAGCAAATATATGTTCAAGAGAAATCACAAAGCTAAAAATCAATTAAAAAATTATCAAACATCCCTAGAATATGATCTAACATCATTCTTAACACAAATCATTTATCAAATAGGAAGATTAAAAGAGATGATCAAAGAGAAAGTGATAAGAAGAAGTTTCACATACAACAATTGAATCTCGGACATAAATCTGCAAGCTGTAAGAAGTCACAAACTCAAATGACTCTAAAAATACTTGAAGTTTGTATCTCTCTTTAAGACCAACATTTTTGGCTTTTGGATTACTCGATTTCGAGTTCGTATGAGAGAGTTATGATCAAAATAAGAAAACTAAAATTGAGAGAAAATTTTTGATTTCATCTTTTTCAAATTTTCTACACTTGTAATTTTGGAGGGAAGGATGAGTGTTTTTAAAGGAATTCAAGAGAAGGAAAAACAACTAATCAAGAGCAGCCATATCAGCCTCCACTATGGACAGCGTGTAGTATATGTGGGCAGAGGGTTGTCTTGGCTATATGTCACACGTGGCGCACATGTGGCCATACTTGCTTGGCCTTTGGCCGAGCAACCTCCTCTCGCGCTCCTCTCGCGTTCTTCGATCATATTCGGGCCTCCGAACTCTGATTTTAAATCCATCTTCGAATTACGAATTGTAACTCCCTCATATACAACGAAGACTATAAAACTTTGACAAAAGATTGAGAATTCATCTCGGAAAATGATAACGAAAACAACTCAACGAATGAGAACGCAAAGTAACGTAGCTACATTGTTTGGACTCGAAACCAAATGAATGAGTAACCAAAATGACCGGGACTCAATAAGGAATCATAAGAGATTATGTTCAAGTCCAAAATACAGGAAACACAAACAAATAAACATAATATCACACAAGCATGTCATATCCAAGCGATAGTCATAAAACATGCAATTCTACAAATGTTTGTCTATCTTAGACTAATGCATGTGCATACTTAAATGAGTGTGAATGTGTTATATCAAATGTTTGCATAGCGATGCAGGGACACACATGAATGAATTGTGTGTGTGAGCTTACGCCTTGCAAGAGGAAGAAGTAACTTGATACATTAGCATCCATATAAGCGTTTTCCCTCTTGAAAACAATATTTACATGAGAATTTGATTTTCTCCTTTGAAGCTTCCTTTCACCAAGAATCACCTAAGCAACTAACCATTACAAATAAAGAGTGTTTTGCAATGGAATCAAGCCAATACAAATCAAGGATCTTACAGCAAGCCTGTTAACTTCCCTATAAACATGCTTCATAGTACAATTCCACTCTGAATCCAATATATGTTTGCAGCTTTGAATGAGACTAAACATGGGGTGATTGGTAGTAGTATCACGGGAAAGAAGTTGGACCATAGTAAGAGAATCAATTTCTATAATAATCTTTCTAATACCATAACTCCAAGCCATATTAAGACCTTCAAACATAGCCAAAAGTTCAGCTTCAAGCATATTTCTCACACCCTTCTTCATCACAAAACCTTCCACCCAGCTCTTCATATGGTTACGCATAACCCCTCCAGCAGTAATAAAACCCGACTCACAATCACAACTCCCATCAATGTTGAGCTTTAACCAATCCTCACTAGGAGGCAACTAAGCAACCGAAAAGGTAAGAATATCTCTAGTAAGGCCACCAAAATTAGCACTCAACCAATCTTTGGCAAACTGAATGATGACTAGATGAGGGAGGGGTGGGTAAAAGTTACTGTCAAAAACTTTTTTACACCTCCATTTCCATACAAACCATAAGACACAAGTAAAGAGAAGATAATGAGGAAAATTACCCAAAACCAGTTTATTGTCCTTCAAGTTATCAATCATCCAGGCATCAAATTCACCTTGACTATTGGCAGACAAAGTGGCGTTATTCAACTTCTTCTTCCGGATATTTTTGGAATGGCTGCAGTCACACATCAAGTGGCTAATATCTTCAATACTTAAACCACACCTAGGACAATAAGGATTAACATCCAACCCTCTAGCAACTCTATGATGATTAGTGAGAATTTTCCCTTGCAAAAGAGTCCAAAGGAAATGCTTTATTCTAGGAGGGATTTTAAGGTCCAAATAAACTTCCACTTCAATAAGGGAGAACTAACAGCTTCAGTATATCCTAAATAGGCTGTTTTTATAGAAAAATTGCCACAATTACTCCACCCCCAAATAGTCTTATCCTGACCACTGTAGGTTCTTCCAACATGAATACTAATCACTTTATGCACAATATTCCAGGGAAACATAAAGGCTAGAAGCTCCTCCTGCCAGAAACCATTAGTAAAAAAATCATCAACAGTTAGGGACAAATCTTCAATGGTGAAACTTTTTGTGGCATGCTCCATAAGAATCTCAACCTCAGGAACCCAATCATCAGTCTAGAATTTAACATGCACACCATTGCCAATTCTCCATTTCACACCTTTAGCAACAATCTTAGCCCCATACGTAATGCCTTTCCAAGTGCTTGAACAGGCAATACCCTTAGCAAGATTAGGCTCAAGCATACTTCTTTTATTAAGGTATTTATATTGAAGCAACCGACACCACATACCATCATCATTATTAAGGATTCGCCACCCAATTTCGGCAAGCAGGGTTTGATTCATGCTCTTGGAAGTCTTTATTCCTAAACCACCATACCTTTTGGGTTTACACACATTATCCCATTTCACAAGGTGAATGGTACTCTTACTGGTAGTGTGACCCTAGATGAAGTCTCTAATAATTTTATCTAGCTTAAGGCAAGTCTCACTAGGCAATTTCACCGTTTGTATAGTGTAGATAAGCACGGCAAAAGTAACTGCTTTAATAAGAGTGACTCTTCCAGCAAAAGAGAGAGAATCACTTTTCCAGGCCGCTAACCTCTTTTGGGTTTTCTCCACAAGCTCTCTATATGTTAGGTTTGTAATTCTACCATGGATAAGAGGAACTCATAAGTACTTGCCAAGATCTGTAGTGAGAGGAGAACCACACACCCTAGCAATGGATCTAGCTTCTCCGAAATTGATGTTAATCAAACAGTAAATTCTAGACTTAGGGTAGCTGACTTGTTGACCAAATAAATCACAAAAAGTATCAAGATAGTCGCTCATAATCTTGGCTTGGGTAGTAGAAGCTTGTCCAAACAATATAAGGTCATCAGCAAAGAAAAAAAGAGAGACCTCAGAACGTCTCTTGGAAATCCGAACACATTTCCACAAACCATCTCTTAGCTTATGATTAATCAGAGGTGATAGCTTTTCCATATATTGGACAAAGATATAGGGCGAAAAGGGGGTCTCCTTGCCTAATACCATAACCAAGATTAAAAGAATCAGTAACTTCACCATTCAACACAACTTTGTAGCTAACACTAGTGATACACCACATAATAAGCCTTAACAAACTACCCCCGATACCAACGTCCTTAAGCACATTGTTGATGAACCCTCATTGGAGTTTATCATATGCTTTTGCTAGGTCAATTTTTCAAGCAACAGAACCCTTCATACCCTTCTTCCCCTTCATGGTTTTGAACTTGTAAAAGACCTCTTGAGCCACCACTATGTTATCTTGGATTTGTCTTCCAGGCACAAACGTAACTTAGTTAGGGCTAACAATATTTGGCAATAATCTCCTAAGTCTTTGAAAAGTCACCTTGCTAATAACCTTATAGGAGGTGTTACAGAGGCTAATTGGTTTAAGCTAGGACATATTCAGGTGGCTAGGCACTTTAGAGATCAAAACAATAAAAGTTCGATTTTATTCGGTAGGGAACGTACCAAATTTAAAACTGTCCATCACAAGTTGACATAAATCCTTACCACATATGTCTTATTGGCTTTAAAAGAAAGCAGCAGGAAATCCATCTGGACCTAGGGATTTACAGGCACCAATACCAAACAGCTCATCCTTGATTTCTTCTTCACACACCTCTCTATTATGCGCATCATAAGTACTCTCCTCTAACACAAGAAATAAACGAGGCAGCCTAACAAAGTTTCCCTGGAGAGGTTGAGAGGAAAAAAATTTAGTGATAAGGCAAACACAATAGCCTTCATGCTATCCTTATACCTATACCATTCACCATCTTCATTATTGAGCCCTTCCAATTTATTATGCCTTCTTCGAACCATTGCAGCAAGGTGGAAAATTTTGGTGTTTTTATCCCCTTCCTTAAGCCAAGTAGTTCTTGATTTTTGCATCCAAAAGACCTTCTCTTTAGCAATGATCTGATTGCATTCCTCAAGAAGCTTAGATTCCAGCTTAATAAGACTAGGATTGAATCTTTCACTAAGGCTTTTTTGAATCTCTTGCAATCTGCTGAGGATATTTATTTTTCTTTTGAAAGATACACCCAAAAGCAGCTCTATTCCATTAAGTTAGTTTATTAGGTAGAGACTAAGTTTTACTAACAAAACTCTTCGCGCGTGTCTCCCAAAAAAACTTCACCATACTATTAAAACCATCATGCTTTAGCCATATAGCTTCAAACCTAAATGGTTTCAAAGAACTTCAAGGGATTTCAGTACTGTGGAGACTCAGAAGGATTGGACAACGATATGATGCCACTCATGGAAGATGTCTAATGAACCCTTCTGCAAATAATAGTCTCCACTCTTTCGAACACAGCGCTCTATCCAGTCTCTCCCAGATACTCTTATTAACGCCTCTTGTAGCTGTCCAGGTGTACTTCTGGGCAATAAAACCCATATCCACCATCTCATTATCACTAATCCAGTCACCAAACCCAGAGTTGGTTAATCAGGGTCTTCCACCCCTTTTTTCAGTGTTACTAACAATCTAATTGAAGTCCCCCATAACAACCCTAGAACCTTTAAAACAACTCCTCACCGCATTGAGATACACCCACAACATCCTTCTAAACATAGCACTAGGACTGGCATACACAAAAGTGACGACCTAACAGACGCTTCCCTCAGCCACCATTACAATAATAGTGTGTTTAAAAGTCGCAACAACCTAGAAATTCACTCTGTTATCATTCTAAAGAAGTCAAATGCCTCCCGAGAAACCCGAAGCCTCAACAATAAATTTATTATTGAACCCTAACCTATCAGCAATTTTAAAAGCCTTATCGCCACTCACTCTAGGCTCCAAAATAGCAAGAACATCAAAATGACCAATATTCCGAATATCATTGGCAATTTTGTCAAAACCTGTCTTACCTGCACCCCTAACGTTCCATGAACAAATCATTAGAGAAAAAAGAAATTGAGATAAGATAAGAACAAACAAAGGGGTAAACCTTATTCCAAAATAGGCACACCCAATTGACTATTTGATAATTGTTATTTGGTCCAATTGACCCAATAGGCAGCTGACCCAATTGCCAACAAGCCCACCAAACCCATCTTTGACTAAGTTAAGTTAGGGTTCAGAGTTACTTTTTATTAAATCCTCTCTTCTCATTTTTGAATGCAGCTTTTCATTTTTTTTCATTTCAAACACAAACAACTCATTCTCTTCATTCTCTCTCTACTTTTGCTCTGCCTTCTCTCTACCAACGACCCAATTATTTCAACAGAAGTTATGCATCAGTTGCCTTCAATTTTGCGGGTCCCCTCTCACAATTTGGCCTAAATTTCTAGAATCTTCCTCGAATGCTTCACTATTTGACTCTTTTTTCTCAACGTAACACTTGTATACGTCAATAACTTCTTCTATTTGACTTTTTTTTTTGTTTTGCCTATGTATGTTTGGCACGTATGTATGACTACTGCTGTTGTCTTATTGGTTGTTTTCTTTGCTTCTCTGGTGGGTTTTACTTTGGCCCCTTTTTTTCGAGCTCTAATTCGATGAATAAACTTAGTTTTTTTTATAAAAAATAAAAAAAAAAAAATCTTCTTTTTGTCCTTTTCAAACCTAATTAAACAACAAAAAATTAATCAAAATAAATTTTTTTCATTGATTTTTACGATTTGAACCCAGTTTTTTTTTTTAATTGGTCTAGGTGGAGTCAACAGCTTTGACTCCACCCGGACCCAATTAATCACCCTATTTTTTGTCGAATCGCCCAATTTCTTGCATTGACCATTGACTTTTTCGTTGACCATTTTTTCACCGGTTTTGACCAACTCGAGAGGGCCGACCTCCGCATAGCGTCTAAGCGGTCGCCCATACCGTTTTTTCAAACACTGTCGTGGTCACAGCGGTGGAGTCTGTGACTCTAGTCTCCATGCTGTACTTCTTCTTCCTCTTCTGCGAGTGTACCATCTGAGTGTCTGATCGATTCCGTCCATGCCGTTTTCCAAGAAGCTTATGTCATTCATGTCAGTGGTTCGCCGGAGACATGACGTCACTGGCAAATTTAGTGGCAGAGATGTCTATGGTAGTAGACCAGTAGTAGTGGACTAGTGGAGCCACGTGGAGTTTTGTTGCAATTTTGGGGTCGTTATTTATTTATTTATTTTTCTAATATTTGCAGTTCTATGTAGAATATGTAATGTTATTTCTTTTTATTAATATAATTGTTATTATTTGTGTTTCAAAGGTATTAAAATTGCAAAATAACAATAGAATATATATTTAAAAAAAAAAATAGTATATATATTATATCATGTTTCACAAGATTAGATTTGATTTGATGACATTTGAATGGTGGGTATAGTCTGACAATTGTATTTTAATTCAATCACATTGAGTTTAGTTCAATGTAATTTAAATTAAGAATGTAATTTCAAACTTGTTATTTTCTCTGAAGCAAAAGAAAGAACAAAAGAAAAAACTTGCTTTGTAAATGTTCTGAGTTCTCCTTATAAAGAAGGAAAAACTCTGGTTTCACTTAAAGTTACCTTGGTTAAACTTTAATGATTACATTTTTAGCTTTTCGGACTTGATCATGTCGTTAGTTCTAGATCATAGATCCAGAATAGACCCTGACCATGAAGACGTCGCTATAAGGCAATTTATAGCAAACTATGAAATAACTTGGGAAGATAAAAGTTGTGTAATTGGAAGTTGTATAATATTGACAAAAAAAAAAAAAATGCATTTGGCTATAGAGGATGGGTCTGGGAACATAAAAATTTGCCTTTTCCAAACACCATTATTGCAAATCCTTGCAATTGGGAGTTTGTAACTTATGTCAACTCTCTGTTAGTTCATCTTTGGACTACCGACTTTTTTCTGCCAATAAAGTAAAAGACAAAATGGTTAAAGAAACTTTTATGTTCCCAGACCCATCCTTTATCGCCAAATGCTTTGACAATGAAGATGACCTACTCAAAAAACTTGAGGAGAAGATTGCTAATCTTCCTAAAAATAAACATTCAAGTCATAGAAGGTAATATAAGTCAATCGTCCGTTTGTGATACTGAATGTGACCGAAAAGAGTTAGAACTCTTGGTTCAAATTGTAAAAACCGAAAAAGTTAACGAATTGAAAAGATTGGATTAGCCGCTTAGCCGAGAAGCAGTTTTTATATCGGCTAGTTTTCCTTAAAATAGGAATGTCTTACAATTTGTATTTTAATTCAATCATTTTAAGTTTAGTTTAATGTAATTTGAATTTTTATCTAACTCAATTATTTGCTTATAGACTTAATTGAAGGATAGTCTTCCAATTGTATTTTAATTCAATCACATTGAGTTTAGTTCTAGGCAACACAGATACTTCACACGAGAACTATTATCCTATCTGGATACCCTAGGACACATATCGGATACTGTGATTATATGTTTGGGGTAAAATTTTAAATATTTTAGTAAAGAATGGGGTCAAATTATGATTTTAAAAAGCTTTAAGGGTCAAAATAGAATTGTATAAAATAAATATCAGATTAGGGTTCGTTTCTTTCTATTGCTGCAGTTTCAAATGTAGAAAGAAGCAAAAAGAAAAGGAAAGAGAGAAAGGGTAAACAAATTTTGACTACTGCTGCCGCATTTTCAGGTAAATTAAATTATTCATTTTCAATTGAATTTTTATCTAACTCAATTTAATTATGATCAAAATCCTCTCATTATCTTGTTTTTCCTTGACTTTTCATAATCTAATGACACCTAGGCAAAATAAAAAATTTATGGTCAAGATTTTATCACTTTTCTCTCTCTCATGCAACTTAGTGTTTTAATTGCACTAAAAAAATACCAAGGAAAAACAAGGACCAAGGAGATGATCCTGATCTATTTAATTATTCAATTATGTGCTTAAAGACCTAATTAGATGAGTGCTGCATACAAACACATAAACAACTACGGTAGTATAGATAAATATAGATAATATTTTTGATGTATTTTTATATTTTTAAGGTATTGATATAAAAATGAATATATTGATTATATTTCCATTTATATTTTCATAATTTTGTATCTTCGATGTTCAAAATTGATATTTACCTCCTTATAAATTAATACAAGATTAATAAGTGTTCAAATTTCAATTTTCTCCTTGTAGTTACACTTTTTGTATAAAGGCTAATCCGTTAATTTTTTAGAACAAAACTTTAAACTCGAAACTTTAATATTCATTTCCTTCAATGTAAATCAAATTTTGAAATTGACATAAATGAAAAAGAAAAATTGACGCACAAATAGCTGTTTCATTCTTACCAAAGTGGTTGTTCACTTTTCTTTCAATCATGTGATACTGATTCAAGTCTACCTTTGTCCATTAAAGGGTAAATTACACTAACTTACACTGGTTATATACATAATTGCACAAAAACCAGAGAAAATATGATAGTAACACTCACTACCCCTTGACCCATTGACTAATGTTTGACCACCATTAGTCAACCACAGAAAAGAGGCGATGTCATTTTTACCCTTGCACTTATATTTGAACAGTGTCAATAATCAATATTATATTATTGAATTAAAAATAATGTAAGAAATAGTTTTTTTTTATTGTATTTAAAAAATAGTTAAAACGATATTAAAAAAAAAAAACAATTTGTTTTGAAAAAAAAAAAAAAAAAGCAATTATAGGTTAATGGAGATTCAAAATTGAGAGGAAATTTGTATATTTTTAGAAATTTCCATAAGACAATGAATAATTCGATGTAATTATTTTAACATATAGATATAACAATCCAATGGAATACATAATTTTTGTTGCATCATTCCAAATCTCTTTTAATGGAGATTTGGGATTTCTATTTCCATCAATGGATCTATGATTTCTACACAAAGGCAAAGAAAAAGGGAAAATCCAACTCAAAAATTTTAATAAAAAAATCCCAAAACAGAAAACAATAAAGTACCATAGTCTAATGGATTTCAAAGAAAAAAAAAAATAGTCTAACAAAAATTTCAAACTCTTCTAGCAGAGATTTGATGAGCCTTGTTTGATTTCAAAGATCACCCTTGTTTGAATTCAAAGATCTGTGACCTTCAGATCCTTTTTTTTTTTTTCGTATTATTAGATTTTGTATAGAAGATTTGGTATCTCCATCGATAAAGATTAATCTCCATCGATGGAGATTTTGATCTCCATCAATGGAGATTCTGATCTCTATTAATGTAGATATAAGATTTATGGTTTTTTTTATTGATTTGTTTTTTTTTGGTATGTTTGTGTCTTTGTGATATAGATAAGAAGTAGATGGGTAGGAAAAGAAGAAGAAGAAGAAGATGAAGAGCAAAGAAAAAGAAGAAAATGACAAAAATGACGGATGAAGGTAAAGAAGAAATAGGTTATTCAGGTTTATGTGGTGGAGGAGAAGATAGATTTATTTTATATAAAAAAAAAATTAATAAAAGATTTTAGGCCTAATGTGGCTAACTTTAATTGGACAACCTATATATTTTTTTCTTTTTTATTTAATAACTTGGCAAAAGACCAAATTGCCCTTGATTAAAGGTGGTCAACAGTTAGTCAACTATTAGTCAACGGGTCAAGGGGTAGTCAGTGTTATTATGATATTTTCACTAGTTTTAGTGCAATTATTATTATAATTAGGGTAAGTTAGTGTAATTGCCCTCCATTAAATTTCAAAATGTTGAGTGACACATTCCGTATGGTGTAGTGAGAGTTGTTTTTGAGGGTTAATTGTACAAACATACAATCTATTTATCTAATAAAACAAATTTTCAAATAAATACCCTATTCAAACACAAACATCCCAATTGGAATATGCTTGGGGTATTGAAAGTCAATAATGCCCTTGGGTAAAAGAGAGAGGTTATTTTGGTGGGTAAATTGAACAAACATACCCTGAATTTAGGTGTAATTACATAAATATTTAACTTTTACTAATAATTACACAAATATACACTAACGTCAGTTGACTTTTGTTAACTTTAACATTTAACCACATTTGTATCCCAAAATGACCTTGAAAACTTATTTATCTTTTCTTTTATTATTTAAAAATATTTAAAAAATATTTACTTAAAAATTGAAAAATCGGTACTATTTTTATTGTTGCATTTATTTTCTTTTTCTATCTTTTTTTTAATAACATTTTTTATGTCCCCAAACACCAAATTTTCAGATTTCAAAAACCAAATTTATCACCAAAACATTCAATTTCATATTCATCAACCCACAAACAATTTTTTTTCATTAACACAATCAAAACTCACCAACACCTACATTTAATCAACAAAATCAAAGCCATCAAAACTCACTAAATATAATCAAAACCTGCTAAACGCAGCAATTTTTCCAGTTTTATGGGTTCTGATTGTGTCAAAAAAATGATAGAAAATAAAAGCAACAAAAAAAATTGTACCGATTTTTTCAATTTTTTAAGTAAATATTTTTTAATATATTTAAATAATAAAAGAAAAGCTAAATAAGTTTTCAAGGGTAGTTTAGTCATTTCGGGATACAAATATGGTTAAAAGTTAAAGTTAACAAAAGTCAACCGACGACAGGATATATTTGTGTAATTATTAGTACAAGTTAAATATTTATGCAATTACATCTAAATTTAGGGCATGTTTGTTCAATTTACCCATCAAAATAACATCTCCCTTTTACCCAAGGGTATTATTGACTTTACATACCTCAATCACATTCCAATCGGGATGTTTGTGCTTGAATAATGTATTTATTACTTTATTAGATAAATAGAAGGTATCTTTATGCAATTAACCCTTGTTTTTACTATGCTTGTAGTGGTTTTAGTGTCCAACAAATATATATATATATATATATATATATATAGAACTTTATAACTAGATAAAAAATTAGTGGTTTTACTATTTTTGTCAAAGATTATTATTTTTACTATTTTTATGAAAATTTCCACTTTTTGGACAAGGTTGCCCTTCTTTATATTTCTCTCTCTCTCTCTCTCTCTCTCTCTCTCTCTCTCTCTTTTTCTTTGATCTCACGCCTCTTTTTTTTCTTTCTCTCCTTCTTCTCTATTTCTCTCCGCTTCTCTGTCATCTTCTTCTTCTCCTCTTTCTCTTTCTCCTTTTTTTCCAGATTTTTCCCAAACCCAGATTTTTTTTTTAAAAAAAATCATTTTTTTTTTAAATTTCAAGATTTCATTGTTTATTATTATTTTTTTTTTTTTGTGGTTGTGTTTAAGTTTGGGTTGTGGTTGTCTTTAATTGAATTTGAGTTTAGGTTGTGGTTGTGCATAAAAAAATTCAGATTTGTGGTTGTATTTAAGTTTGGGTTTTGGTTGTTTTTATGAATGGTGGGAGTTGTGTTTGGGTTTGGGTTTTGTTGAAAAAAAAAATTCATATTTTTTCGGATTTGATCTTTTCCAAACAAATTTTTCAAATTTCATTTTGTTTAAACACACTAAGCCACGAATTAAACACACGAATTAAACACACCAGACAAACGAATTAAACACACTAGGCCATCAATTAAACACACCAGACAAAACTCATTAAACACACTAGGCCAAAACGAATTAAACAGACTAGGACAAAACAATTAAACACACTAGGCCATCAATTAAACATACTAGGTCAAAACGAATTAAACACATCATGGCAAAATGAATTAAACACACCAGGCAAAACAATTAAACACACCTATCAAAATGAATTAAACACACCAGGGTAAAAACAATTAAACACACCAGGCCAAAACGAATTAAACATACCAAGCAAAAACAATTAAACACACCAAGCAAAAACAATTAAACACACCAGACCAAAACGAATTAAACACATCAGACAAAACGAAATTAAACACACCTAATGTGTTTAATTCATTTTGCATAGTGTGTTTAATTCATTTTGGCCTAGTGTGTTTAATTGGTGGTCTGGTGTGTTTAATTAGTCTGGTGTGTTTAATTGATTATAACTGGTGTGTTTAATTAGTCATGTGTGTTTAATTGATTACAACCGGTGTGTTTTATTGGTTTACACCTGATGTGTTTAATTGGTCAGTCTCTGGTGTGTTTAATCAGTCAATCATTAGTCTAGTGTGTTTAATTGAACAAAATCTAAAAAAAAAATTTTAACAAACATGATTAGATTTTTTAAAAAAATATATGGAATTTTTAAACAAAACAAGATCTGGAAAAAAATTAAAAAAAATCTAGAAAAAAATTTAAACATTCAAATCAAATTAACACTCAAATCTAAACATTTACAACCACAACCACCTTTAAAATCAACTACATTCACAACCACAACCACCCTTCAAATCAACAACTAACACTCAAATCCAACCCCTTTTTTAAATCTGAAATTTTTTCTAAATAAATAAATAAACTGAATTTTTTAAATAATCCAGAAAAATAATTTTAAAAAAATAATATGGAAATTTTTTTTTAATAAACATAATCTGAAATTTTTTGAAAAAATATGGAATTTTTTCAAAATAAACAAAACCTGAATTTTTTAAAAAAAAAACTAAAAAATTTTAAATAAAATCTGGAAAAAAAAAACGTGAAAGAGAAAGAGAAGAGAGGAGAGAAAGAGAAGAAGAAGAAGGAGAGAAGATCGAAATCGGAAATTTGGAAATTTTTCAACAAAAAAAAAAACTGAATTTTTTTAAAAAAATTAAAAAAAACGAAAAAGATAAAGAGAAGAGAGGAGAGAAAGAGAAGAAGAAGAAGGAGAGAAGGCGTGGCTGAGAAAAGGAGAGAAAGAAGATAAAGAAGAAGACGTGAGAGAAAGAAGAAAAAGAAGAAGAAGAACGTGTGAGAGAGAAAGGGAAAAAAAAGATCTGGTGAAAATTAGAGAGAAAGGAGATAAAAGGGGTTTTGAAAAAAAAAAATAAGGGCAATTTTGTCTTCACAGCCACATTGTTGACAAAAATATTAAAAATGATAATGTTGGACAAAAATAGTAAATCCCATAATTTTTGATTAAAAACACCTATTTCCTCATATATATATATATATATATATATATATTGGTTTTTCTTTTTGAACTAATTTGAAAATACATATTAAATAATTAAGAGCAAATTGCACTAAACCTCCCTGAGGTTTGCCCTCTTGCACCTAGAAACAACTTTATCATTAATTAACACTCAACCCCCCTCACGTTAATCAACGAGTGTTAGATTTAACATTTGACCATGTGATAACAGTAAAAAGTTTAAAATGCCCCTGATATTATTTGACCATGTTTATTTACTTTTAATAACACTAGAGAATTACGATTTTACCCTCCAACCTTTTAGAATTTAACAACTTTACTTATTTTGATTGTCCAATAAAATATGGACAACTGTTATAAAACTAAAAATTAAATAATAAAAGAAAAACTAATAAAATACATTAAAATAAATAATATCATATAAATATTACAATTGTCTTTTAGGTATTACATTTTGAAAAGGTATATGGATCCCACCGTCCATCTAAGATATGGACGGTAGTGATCCGATTAAAAAAAAAAGAAAAAAAAAAAAATAACGTTCCCTATCATCGGTTTTCCAAAGCACCAAGAACACCCACCAAAAATCTAGGTTTTCCAGATTTAGTTTATATTTTGTTAGAAAATCAGAGATTTCCAAATTTCAAATGAAAAAAAATATATATGGGTTTTCCAGATCCAGATTATAGACTGGTTGGTTTTCAAGAAAAAAAAAAATTGTTTTCCAAACCCATCAACAACTCAACCCATCTCAAAGCAAACCCAGAACCCATCAACAACCACCACCCCACACCAAACTTAAGCTTCAACATCGATCAAAAACCCCACCAGAAATCAAACCCAGAACACCCACACCAAACTTAAGCTTCAATATCCCTAAACACCACAAATCGAACCAAACCTTCAACCACTCAAATAGAACCGCACCCATACCCACCCAAAGCAAATCAAATTAATCTGAGAGGATGAATTCTGGTGCTCAAAAACAAAGAGAGAAGAGAGAAGAGAAAGATAGATGGCAATGGGTTTTTGAGTGTGATTTTTTTTTTTTTAATCGATTGAAGAAGATGCTGATATGAATTGTTGCCTTGTTGGATGAGATTGGTTTGTGGTTGAGATTGAACAAATCTGGTTTTTAAAGGATATGGGTTTTGTGAAGTTGAAATATTGTTAATTTGTTATATTGTTTTGATCGATGATAAATGACAATGTTTCTGCTTTTGTTTTGTCTTCTTTGTACTATTTCTTCAAAAAGAAAATATGAATATTGATGAAGATGAGTTGTGAAGATTGGGTAGAGTTTGTATTTTTTTTTTTTTTTTTAATTTGATATCAACCATGCACTTTTTTTTATTTTTATTTTTTAAATTTCTCCTTATATATTTTTAAGCAAGTTTTATAACAGCTGTCCATATTTTATTGGACAATCAAAATAAGTAAAGTTGTTAAATTTTAAAAGGTTGGAGGGTAAAATCATAATTCTCTAGTGTCATAAAAGTAAATAAACATGGTCAAATAATATTTGGGGCATTTTAGACTTTTTACTGTTATCACACGGTCAAATGTTAAATTTAACGCCCGTTGACTAACGTGAGGGGGGTTGAGTGTCAATTAATGATAAAGTTGTTTCTGAGTGTAAGAGGGGGTAAACCTAAGGAGGTTTAGTGCAATTTGTTCAATAATTAATAAAAAACCATTAGATTATTTTATAATATTTTGTTGGTCTTGCAAATATTGGATCGGTATGCTAATGCTTAGTTGATATCGATTGGATTTCAATCTGATGGTAACTGAAAAATCTTCATTTTTCCACTTAAAAAAAAAAAAAAAAAAAAAAAAAAAAAAAAAAAAAGGGAAAAAGAAAAAGTAAACGGCAGCGTTTCAGCCTTCAGGAGAGAGCTTTTAGTTTTCCCTGAAACCCAAAACGCTGATAGCATCAGTTTGAGCCGAGACATAAGAGAAATTGATCGAATACAGATCGAATAATGGCATGGATGCAAATAATGAACAACGTGAGGGCCTTTTCGTCGTCAACAGCACCTGGGTTCTCTAGATCATTCTCTTCCAAATCACCAACTCCATACATCGGTGAGCTTTTTATGAATGTGCTTTTTTGGCTTCTATGTGGATTGTCTTTTAATATCTGCTTGGTTTGAGAGAAAAAGAAGAAGAAGAGAATAGAATTGGGTTTGTGGGTTGTGTTTTTTTAGTGTTTTTTAGATATGGGAAACTTATAAAGAAATAATTTTTTGTTTTAGGTCTTTTTGATATCAGTTTCTAGGGTTTTTATTTCGTTGAATGACATGAAATTTATATATCAGTTTAGAAAAAAAATGTTGAAAATTTTGAATCACTTATGCTCAGTAGCTGACTAGCTGTTTTAGACTAAGTTGAATTTAGGTTTTAGTTTTTGGATTTTTTTCGCAGAAGGAGAAGAATTTGTATAGAAAACTAAATAGTTATATCAGGCTGACTTTAGCAGAGATTCATGCTTTTGGTGTTCTGATAGATGGAAAATAGTATAATTGTTTCCTCATCGTGTGAGCAAACAAAGTATCAACTTGCTGGAAAAACTGAAGAAAAGGGAATAAGATGGAATTGAATTATACATTGAATATTTGGTTGAGTTTTTATTTTTATTTTTAAAAGAAGGTTAAACTTGTTTATATCTAGTTAAATTAAGTTTGGTGAGTGGAGGTGTTGCACTCTTATGTCGAAATTATTGATTCTTTAACAATTTTTCTTTTTCAAAATTTCAATTTTTTTTTTGTCACTTCCATCAGTGATTATCAAAACACGAGGTTGATTTTGTCTGAAGTCTGTAGGAAATGGTGTTGAGAATTGTTTTTGTTGTTGATGCAGTGAAGGTTGGGATATCAGAGTTTCTGAATGGAATAGGGAAGGGGGTGGAAACCCATGTGCCCAAGCTTGAATTAGAGATTGGTGACTTTCAAAAATTGCTTGTTACACGAACTCTTAAACTCAAGAAACTTGGCATCCCATGCAAGCATGTGAGTATTCGTAATTCGTATGATTTGAGTTTTATTACATATATAACATATTAGCATACATATATGTTTGTGTTTTGCTTACAGAAAGTATACCCTCATTGAGGGTAAAGAGGGTATACAAATTGAGGGAAGACATGCATTTGTCATAGGAAATCTTTGATAAAAATGTTATTTGATAGAATGAATTGTCTGTGCGTGCACTTGATGAGTTAAAGGGCAGTGATGCATGTATTTTATGGAAATGTGACGTTATAGCTTTGGATACACACATAGTATTGCTCAATTTCAATTGGGAGGAGTGATTTATGAATCTTATTCAAATTTGAAGAGCTACCGAGAAAGAGATATTTTTGGTGGGAAGAATGGATATAATATCATTCGGTGCTGTTATATTATGTAAACCTTGTTGTTGGCCTTGGTATGCCATCAATGGTACCTGCTTCCTCAATGAAGCTTAATGGGACTCATCATGTATGTGACGCATTCATGCATATGATCTTGATGTGTGAATTACTTTCTCTTTCATGTGTTTTCGGTTAGAGTAGTGCATGTTGTTTAGATAGACCAAAGAAAGTTCGGTTGAAGTGCTTTAAATTATTAGCTTGAATCTCTGCTTTGTACATATGTATTAACCATTTAATATGATAAAACAAAACAGTGGCATAAAAGCTTTTGAAAAATATTATGTCAATTTTGTTTTTTGAAAAATATTGCTCAACACTGAATATGCATATATATACTCATTGCTTGCTCAAACTTGATAAAATGAGATGATTTGTTCTTGTAATTAATATTCAACTTCTGTAACTTCTTTTTTATTTTTCTTCCTTCAGTTCCAATAAATTGTTATTTATTAATAATCTTTGGTTTTACAGAGGAAGCTGATATTGAAATACACTCACAAGTATAGACTGGGACTGTGGAGACCAAGGGCTGAGCCCGTGAAAGCCTAATTTTTTTTTTTTTGAAGTTTTTAGTCCTTTCGTTGACTGCCTAGATGTTATCCTGTTGCAAAATGTGACAATTTATGACAAAATGTAATAGTTCAGTTTGATTCTTAAAATTTGTAATATTGCTTTGTTGAATTTAATGGACAATTGTTAGTTGTTTTCAGTGAAGACTGGTTTAATAGTTCACCAAGAATTTTACTGTTATACTCAAAATCTGTTTATTTATTTATCACCATTTGTGGCTGCATTCTGAAACCTAAAACAAATTTCTGCTGACATGATATGATCCTCTGTTTTTCTGCTGTTTTTATGGTCCTGGACTTGATTATTCATGTTCATGATCACATCAAATGCAGTTTGTTGAGTCTAGCAAAATGGTGTACCTAGATGGGGATATTTGAATTTAAGAAAACATCTACCTAGATGGGGATATTTGAATTTAAGAAAACATCGATCACCTGTTTCACTTTCACTTACCGGATGGATTCTTATATGCTGTAAGGATTGCTTCTGTGAAATAACTTGGAGTCACACACCACAGTACAAGATCGGATACTTCCAGCAATGCCCGGAAAACAGTTATGTGCCAGCAATGCCCGTTAGGTCCCCATCGTCCTCTTTACTTCATTGCAGGCATATTCGTGTTTGATGTCTGTTTGCATTTGGTATCATTTCAGGATTTTTTGAACATGTTCTTTAAGGATATATATACAAGTCAATTCCACCAATATAAATACTATTGTTCCACCATTTTCTGATTTTCTTTTGTTGGTTTGTGGTTGAAACTCACTCCATTAATATTATCAATAGTTTATAGTAATCTTCCAACAAATATTATTCTTCTCTTTTATATTTTTCAGTAAATGAGCTCTGTAGCTCTAGTATTTTGTGCTGGTGTCCTATTGATTGGGTCTTCACACTGAAAACCAAGACACCATTGAGATCTGAGAGTTGAGAGTATTCTGGAGAGCGATGATCTGCGAACTGCTTCAGCCTTCAGCTGATCTTTCACATTCCTCAACCTTCACTGATCTACATTGAGCTAGCACAGAAACAGGCTAAACAGAAACAAGAAACTTTCCCGAAACTTCGTGGCTCTGCTTTCAATTCCTCAATGAAGGATTCCCTAAGCAGTTGACATGGAACATATGAGGTGATGATAGATAAGATAAAGCAGGCACACCAGTTTTCTGAGGCAAAACAGTACAATGATTGAGGCTTATTCATTGGCTGTACAGTGTGGAAATGGGAATCATCAGGTTTTTCTGAAGCTTTGGAGAGTAGCCCAAAGATGATCCTAACTTGTCAATGTGAAATATATGTTTATGCCTATATTATGAAATCACTATAATATAAACCTGAAGTTGCTTGAATAATTTCTTTATAAACTAAACTGTTATAATCTTTCCTTGAATCAATTCTGCAGAACATTAACATTATGAAATCCACCGAAGAATTTTCATTTATTAGATTATGTTAAAGGCCTTAACACGTTGAGGTTAATTCTCTACACACGGTTTTTAGAATTTCAAATTGAGATTCATTGTAAATAACCAAAGGACCTTGAACTTTACTTGCATATTGCCTCATAAATGACTTGAAATGCATCGATTGAACTTTACTTGATTATTAAGAAATTAAAATCTCTCTAAACTTTGGAACATTAAACAGGAAATTATAGATGGCTTGTCAATGATTTTGACTATTAAATTCTGAAACAGTATCCTTTCACATGAATTGAAGAAACTTGTAGTTTCAGAGTCTATAATTAACAACCCAGATACATTCACACCATTGGATTCTCTTCTTATCATGTATTTCTAGATATAATGCACATGCATAAATCTCCAATCAGATTCAGATTTAGATTCAGTCACAGCCTGTCAGTGTCTCTCATGTATATAATAAATACTATCAGACATTACTTCCAGGACAAGAAAAGAAAACAGAACAAATTGAAAGAAGAAAAATATGGCCTCATATGCTCTTGTAAGATCAGCTATTTTTCTCTTAGTGGCTTCTATGTATTTCTCTCCATCTTCTGGTGTCTCCAAGATGTTCTGGCCACCATTTGTGGTCAAACACAGAACCAAGAAACCTGTGAGAAGACATTACAAAGCTATCCGCGGACTATTTCAGCATTTCCCCCTATACTCTCATTGATATCTCTTGAACTAACGATGAAATGGGTTGACATGAATTTCGATGCTTTCTCTCAGTTCCGAGACAATACTAGTTGTACAGCATTGAAAATTGTGTAACACATTATCAAAACATGAAGAAATTCTCTAGGCAGATTACAAGTTGTCACAACAGAAAAAATATGACAGCATTGCTGATCTGGGACAATTGACAACATTGGCATACAATTGTGAGAATGGAATATCTTCTTCAAGCTCATCATCTGCTGGTATCACTGAAGATATGCTCCTGATTGCTCAAACTGCATTCTATACAATCGCATACGCTGCCTGTTCTTAGTATACATTTTTTACCGTTTTTTGAATTTAATTCAGACCGAAAAATGTATGTAGTCTAAGATTGAATCGAAAAAGGAACTAGAGTCCTCCACTAATCTGAACTTTCGTTGATCTTTTGATATTGTGACACAATTTACTTGTTCGATTTTTTTTTTCCTATTAGCTATCAATTTCTAGTATCAAAAGTGTTCACACAGCAAGTTCATAAAATTTTGTGCCAAGTCATAAATGCTACCAGAATTTACTAATACAAATGTAAACATGCCACTAGATGCATTTCTGAATGATATATGTATCCGATCACTGAAAATAAGAAGCGTGGCAAGTAAATCTTACGTGGTAACCATATGTCTTATCTTCAGTGGTCAAGTGTACCACTCCATAATGCACCTAGTGCACCGAAGATTTTCTTATTCATATGAGCACAAAGATTTGACAGGTTAATTAAACTTGTATTAATGCAGAACCTGGCAAGTGGTCCTAAAAGTTGTACCAATTAATATACCAGTTAACATATTTTGCTAATTCCAATATATATATATATATATATATATGGAAATTTTCCTATAAGAATGCCCTGATAAAATTATATAAGGACATTGAATGTGAGTCACTCGTTTAACATACTTTGACTTGATATGTATGCACTTGTCAAATCACTTTTATAAATGAGTGACCTACATTCAATTTCCAATAAAGTTATATAAAGATGCTCTGATAGGAACAGGACCGTATATATATATATATATAAAAGTTCCAGGCAAGCCAATCTCCAAACACTCATCAAAAGACAAAAGTAAATTGTCTCTCTCTGTTTTTTTTTTCTCCATAGATTTCCCAAGTCAATTTTCTCTTCTTTTTTTCTCCATAGATTTCCCTGGAATTTATACAAGTGAAATGGCTTCTTTTTCTCTCATATCTTTTGCTGCCATTCTGTTAGTTTCTTCTTCTGCATTCTATCCCTCCTCAGGAATTCCTAAGGAGATCCTGTAAACTACATGTTCTGTTGGGCACTCAGGAACCAGATGTTTGAGTATTCTAAAGAGCGATCTGCGGACTGCCTCAGCTGATCTCCCTCAACTTTCTCTGATCTCCATTGAGCTGGCAATGAAACAGGCTGATTCCAACATCAAAAGCTTCACAGAAATCACTGCTACGAATTCGACAGATCCCCAGATAGCAAAGAGGTGCATTCCCTGTATTGGAATTTACAAGGACATCAAGTCCCTAGTCCAGGAGGATCACCACAAATCAGAACTCAAACACTATGCTGACATAACAGAAATATTTGATGCTTCTTTGCATTTGGCTTACAAATGTTCAGTCTTGTGTTCTGTCAACAGCATTGCACTTGATCAGCTTAGTCAGAATATGATCTCAAGATGTGAAACTTGTCAAAGTGTTAACAAATATATGGTTTCTCAATCAGCATAGGATTTGATTTGATTTGATTTCCAATTGCTTGCTTGTATGGAAAGAGGAATTAAATCAATGCGCAATATGCAATCCAAGATTCTGCAGCAGAACTTGTGGAATCTCACACCTGATGATCAATAGCACTCATTTTTCTTTTAAATAAATTGCAACAAGTTATAATGGTTACGTCATAGCACATTAAAGGTTAAGCTTACATTTATATATAAAATATAATTTTCCGAGTACATCTTTTTTTTTTTTTTTTACCCTTTTTTTGATGCTTCGTATTTAGACCATCTCCAACCAAGCTGCATTTCTCCATTCTGGCGCAGGTTTCTTCTCCAACCGAGCGGCATTCTTTGCGCCATTCTCCAGCAGCTTGAATAGCAGGCACTACCTCTGGTGCAACTTGGAGGCTTGTGCTACTTTTTATTGTTTTTAATAGTTTGATTGGTTTTGATTGGTTGAAAAGGAATATTGAGTGGAATATTCTTTTTAAAGTTGGATTTGGAGTTTTGGGTTGGAGATGGAAGTGTGAAAATTGCTGTATTTTGGAACAAATTTGCAACAGATTTGAGTTGTGGGTTGGAGATACCCTTAGTTTTAGTACGAAATATAGGAAATATAGGAAAATTAAAAAAAAAAAAATAGTTTTACTTAAAAATTACCAAATTTTATTTATAGGTAAATTTAATGCATTCCCTATAAAATTAGTAAACACTAGAATTTACCGATCATTAACTTGTTTCCCCAGAGAGAGAGAGAGAGAGAAAAACCTTACTCAAAATCTCAATTCGACCAAACCAGAAGACCAGCCTTCTCCGTTTCTCGTTCTTCGAGTCTTCACTCTTCAAGCCTTTGTTATTGGTGAGTTTTACATTATTTACGTTAGGGTTTGAATCATCTTCATCTCATTCTTTGATTTGATTAGGGTTTAAAAATCCACATTCTGCAACACTGCTATGAATTGAAATTGAAGGTATTTGATTAGGGTCTTTGTGATTGATACTGAATTGTTCTTGCCCAGATAGATAATTTGAAGAAGAGATAGCATGATTTCTGAGGACTTACTGCTAGAGGAAGGGTTGATGATAATAGAAGAGGCAATTGGCAAGGCCAAGAAGATAATGCAAGGCTACTCGGAAACGAAGTTCACTTGTGAAGAATTCTAGAAGTATTATGAGTATCCTTTGTGTCCAGAGTTTTTTTTTTTTTGTCGATATTGTTTTATGTAACATTTCGTTTGTGGTCTTTAACTACGTGGTAGTTGTGTATATTCCATGTCTTATTATGAACCCCGTCGCGGGAAGTCAAAGCAGCTTAATAATCAGTTGAAGAGGAGCCTGGAAGAGAGCATCGAGACAACGGTGAGCTAGCTAAGAGCATGTTTACAACGAATTTATTGTTTTATTTTTATTATTAGATTAGTCTATGCTATGATATATTTCTATTACAACTTCAGTGTTAAATTCGTGTATCAGATTGCTAGAAAACATTTCAAAGATATATGCTAATAGAATGATGTCAAATGTGTCTTTTACTATTTTGCTTTCAGGTGGTACCATCACTGATGTGTCGGGAGGACGACGCATATTTGTTGAGACAACTTGTGCTCATGTGGTCTAATTACAAGTTGATGGCGATGCGGCCTGTCTCTTAATGAGCTCACTGTTCGTTGCTTTCAAGATTTGGTAAGTGGTATTTGTTCTTTTCTTGTGGCAGATTTTTCAAGTCTTGTACCTGTTGTGTGATTCTGGTTATGGTCGCTGTTTTATATTAAATAGTTTTGAAAAAATTGACCATGTTATTCTCCATTTCAGGTTTTTAAGAAGTTTTATTGTCAATTCCAAGCTGCTGCATTATCATTGGTTTGTTGATTTGCTACTTTGTTTGTGAATTTTGTTTCCTTCTCAATTGGTTAAAAAAATGTTAGAATAACATTATTTTTATATTTTTTTATATTTTTTTATATTTATACACGATGGCCGCCGCCCACCTCCATTCCGTCCACCGGACAAGGATGAATTTTAGGGGGGTGGAATGATAGGGTCCTGATATATGCATGATCCAAGTGTTCTGCATTGTGGGGAAGACCTGGTCATATTAACAGTTATTATAATTAAGTTTGTTAGATTGAATAAATTAGATTGTTAGGTTGTGCCTTAGTGGCATCGTTGTTTCTGATAAGTGGGTTGTAAAGAATCAGGCACCACTTACCACTTTCCCTATTATTTTGCTAGTTGATAGGTTGTCAGTTGTTTTGTTTAACAGTGTAACTCATTCAAAATCTCGGCCTATAAAAGTGCCAAGTTTATTTGTAATGAGGGAATCAATGAATATTATAACCCAAATTATCTCTCTTCTCCTGAAAACTCTTCTCTCTTATCAGTTTCTCTGTTCTTCTTCTTCCCCAAAATTCTATCAGTTCTAATTGTGTCACAATTAGTTCTTATCAATGGTATCAGAGTCGTTCTGTTCTATGGACACACTATTTCATAATGAAGTCTATGTGGTCCTAACTCGTCATGAGTCCACTTTCGTCCAAATCCAAAATATGCTCCAAACCATTAGGGATGAACTCCAATCTCTATCATTTTCTCAAACACAATTATCCACCTATCTTCCGGTATTTTTCGATGATACATATGTATAGGCGGAGGTTTTTATCGATTTTGATAAACCACCGGTATTTGACGAACCACCTAGAGACACTAACCCTAACCTTTCCCTTGACCGAAACCATACCCACCCCAAATTATCGTTCCCCAAATTTGGAGGAGACAACTCAACCGATTGGATTTACAAGACTGGGCAAAACTTCAACTTTAAGAAAATCACCGCTGACCAACATGTACATCTTGCCTCTTTCCACCTAGAAGACATCGTTTTACAATGGCACCGGTGGCTGGCTATGATCAAAGGGCCACAACTCTTTATGATAGAGGATTTTCCGCACTCTGATAAGTTAAATACAGACGAAATCTCGAGAGACCTCAAATTTTATCCTTACGGACAAGGATAATTCGAGTAGGGAGGAATGATACATGCTTAATTCAAGCAATACGTGCAAGTGGAAGTGTCCTAGTTTGAGTCAGTAGTAGTAGTAGTCGTCTCAATGTTGGATTGAATAAGCTATTTGTTAGTTTGGGTCAAGGGAAAGGTTAGGGTTAGTGTCTCTAGGTGGTTCGTCAAATATCGTTGGTTTATCAAAATCAATACCCACCCCAAATTATCGTTCCCCAAATTTGGAAAAGACAACCCAACCGGTTGGATTTACAAGACTGGGCAAAACTTCAACTTTAAGAAAATCACTGTTGACCAACATGTACATCTCGCCTCTTTCCACCTAGAAGACATCGTTTTACAATGGCATCAATGGCTGGCTATGTTCAAAGGGCTACAACTCTTTATGATAGAGGGTTTTCCGCACTTTGATCAATTAAATACAGACAAAATCCCGAGAGACCTCAAATTTTATCCTTGCGGATAAGGATAATTCGAGTAGGGAGGAATGATACGTGCTTAATTCAAGCAATACGGACAAGGATAATTCGAGTAAGGAGGAATGATATGTACTTAATTCAAGCAATACGTGCAAATGTAAGTGTCCTAGTTTGAGTCAGTAGTAGTATTAGTAGTCGTCGTCTTAGTGTTGGATTGAATAAGCTAGTTGTTAGTTTGGGTCAAGGGAAAGGTTAGGGTTAGTGTCTCTAGGTGGTTCGTCAAATATCGGTGGTTTATCAAAATCGATACCCACCCCAAATTACCGTTCCCCAAATTTGGAGGAGACAACCCAACCGGTTGGATTTACGAGACTGGGCAAAACTTCAACTTTAAGAAAATCACTGCTGACCAACATGTACATCTCGCCTCTTTCCACCTAGAAGACATCGTTTTACAATGACACCAGTGGCTGGCTATGTTCAAAGGGCCACAACTCTTTATGATAGAGGGTTTTCCGCACTCTGATCAATTAAATGCAGACAAAATCTCGAGAGACCTCAAATTATATCCTTGCGGACAAGGATAATTCGAGTAGGGAGGAATGATACGTGCTTAATTCAAGCAATATGTGCAAGTGGAAGTGTCCTAGTTTGAGTCAGTTGTAGTGGTAGCAGTCGTCGTCTCAGTGTTGGATTGAATAAGCTAGCTGATAAGCTAGTTGTTAGTTTGTTGTCAGACTGGATGAGATTGGCATGAAATGATATATAAACTATATGAGTTGCTAGAAATTAAAAAAAAAAATTGTTAGATAAATTTAAATTTATTAAACTAATCATAATTCTAATTTCTACGACAGACATATATTTAAAAATATTTATTGAAACTTTTAATAAAATTATATTTTTTAAAACATATATAGTCAAGTTATTGGTCAATACTCTATGGTCACGTTTGGTTACATGGTGGAATGGTAATCAGAATAAGAATAAGAATGGAAAAGAAAGGAAAGGAGAACTAAGGTGGCATTTGTTAAATGGCGGAATGGTAATCGGAATCGAAATGGGAATGGAATGGAATGGAAAGTTGATTTCTTTGTTTAGTTGGGACTTTAGAATTAGCATCTAAATCAGTATTATTTTGTTTGGTTAACAACTGAATGGAATGAAATTAACTGTATTTTGACCAAAATACCCCTAATTATAAAATATTCATAATAACTAATAATAATAAAATATAAAAATATATATTGTATATATAATTTTATATTATTTAATATAATAATATATATAATATATATAATATGATAAATTTAAGAATAAGTTCACTGATGATAAGTTGGAGGAGAATGTCGATGATCTAGTTAAACGGAAAGTGAAGAGGTACAACATTTATGGGTTTGTGATGGCCTTTCAGGTGATGTTTGTTAAATGATGAACTTTAATAAAATACATTTTAGGCAACATGCATTTTTCCATACGCTAACTTAACTATCAATTTTTTTAATTTTTCGTTTTCAGGGTCACACTTGGCTATGCCGCTAGGGTGAACAATGTCGTCCCTAGAATTTTGAATTGGCAATGCACGGGAATTGCCGCGTATGTAGATATTCAAAAAACCGTATTTAAATTCAAAAACGTAAGTATTGAATATTATTGTTTCAGTTAAAATTATTTTGATTTGTTATATTTTAGGGATTAAATCGTAATGTTATTTTTTGAAAAAAAAAAATCAGATTATCATATGTAGAACTCTTGGCCCCACTGATGAAGAATCAAGGAAACCATATTGGACGAGTATAGATAAATTGAAATATGTATCATCCGATATGGATGGTTGTGTCGGTGAGGATGATATTCAGCCGTTCAGGATAACGTTCATGATGGCATTGATGATGACATTGATGATGATATTGATGAAGATCATCCAACCAGAACATTTTAAAAAGTTGAAGTCGAAGGAAAGAAGAAAGGACCAATTACACTAAAGTAGGACGTCAAAAGGTTGTATGTTATGCAAGCACAACAAAAAGCTATACAAGATCATATGACTTCCATGCGAAATTCGTTAATGGACGAGATGCGAATGGGATTCCTTTGCTTGACTGAGCTTATATGTTAGGTACATCCAACCTTTGAAACTCATCCATAGTACTGACCTATATATTGCTTTTGTGTGTATAATGAAATTCATGACAAGGAGTTACATGGTATAGGTTATGAAAGGACTCTGCTGGTTTATGTTTCATTTCTAGAGACTTATGGCTGATTTCCTCAACGCTAATGCAAACTAATGGGTCAACATTCTCTCGACGAAGCAAGAATGCAACGTACTCATCATCAACAATCTCAATTGGCATGCTAGGATAAAAGTTTATGGAAGAGTCGTCATACTAACCCGATAATGATCTCTATCAATTTCGGTGACGTTGTATACCTTATCTAACAATTGATCATAATTTGAATCTCTTGAAAAATCAATCGCCTTTGCTCTTAGACTTTCATACCAATACTCACCATGATGATTTTTCCATTCTCCACTCCAATTCAAAACCAAATGCACACTTTTCATCGTCAATCCAGAAAAATAATTCAACAAATATTATCCATCATTAAAATATTCATTATTTCAAAGAACATAAATGAAAAAAAAAAAACCAAATTATCCACAACAAAAAATAATTTCGGAGCCATGAGAAAAATCATCGGGTTAGGGTGACCTGATGTCAGATCACCCTAACTCGATGGAATTTTGCATAGTAGAAAACCATGAAAAAACCATCGGGTCAGGGTGACCCGATAGAGAGTCACCCTATCTCGAGGAAAAAAACCATCGAGTCAGGGTGACCCAATGCCTTTTTTCCTCGGGTTAGGTTGACCCGATGTTGGGTCACCCCAACCCGATGGTTTTTTGCATAGTTAGAAAACTATGAAAAAAAAAACGTCGAGTCAAGGTGACCCAATCGGCCCGAGGAAAAAAAGCGTCGGGTCACCCTGACCCGACGTTTTCTTTCATTGTTTTAAGACCCATTTTGAATTAAATAATAAAATAAATAAATAAATAAATAAAATTAAAAAAAAAAAAAACCAAAGATATGTGAATACTATCATCAAAATAAGGATTATGAGGTTGGAAAAGTTTTTATTACATTCCCTTCAAACTACTTTATATAACATTCCCCGATGTTTTTAAAACCTAAAATATGAAAAGGAAATGTGGTGTAGAGAAAAAAAAATTGTTAGATGTTGTTTAGTTAATGGTTTTATGGGTTTGTTAGGAAATTGTTAGTTGATGGTTGGTAAATCTAATAAATAAAGTTAATAAATGGGATGAAATTATAAGTGAGGGCATTTTGGGAATTTTGAGGCATTTTTACAATTTATTTGGGTTTTAGTGTAGATTTACAATTTCGTCCCTAAAATAGGGTAGTTTTGCTAAAACCCCAAAATAAAATTAGTCATTGATTATTTATAATTTACCATCGAAAAGGCAATCACACTTCCATTTTACATTGAGAAAAACAAGATCAAAGATAATTGATCGCAAACAAAACAACTGGGATATTATTTATTTTCTCTTATGGGACAAGTAAACAAAAATGATTTTCTCTTAGAAAACAAAAAAGATTTCTTTTACGGTGTGTTTACTAATCGGGGAATGAAAAGAATCGGAAACAAGTTCCACCGAAAAAGGAATGGAAGATAATCGGAATTAAGTTACTAAATTCCATTACTGTGTTTACTAACTTTCTTATAATTAGATATGGAATCAAATTTATACAAAATTGATTACAAAAATACCCATTATGCACAATATATATATATATATATGTATGAGATATATGACTGTAACTAATGAAAAAAATTAAAATTTAAAGAAAAAACTATAGAAATACAAAGTAAAAGCAATATGAATTCATGTCAATTCAAATTATTATTTTTTTTGGTTGTAGTATAGTGTTTTGGTTTTCATCAAACAATTTATTTATTTATTTATTTATTTATTTATTTGTAATTAACAATTCACACACACGTGTAAAGTAAAAATCAAATGCAAAGTATATAAATATAAATATATATAGTTATTTATATATTTATATATGTATATATTGTTATTTTTAAAAAAATAAGTGGAGATATTTTAGTAAAAACATATGAATTACCTTTTTAATCAGAAAAGGGAACTTGATTCTTAGAGTGAGTGAGGGGAATCAAGTTCCCTTCAATTAGGAACTTAATTCCTGATATGTATGTGGGGTCCACAAAACTTTATTCCCACAAAACTTTATTCCCACAAAAATTAGTAAATACATGAATTCGAAAATCAGGAACTTAATTCTCTTTCTAAGGTAGGATTCCTAATTAGTAAACGTGTTATTTTGTTTAAAATCTTCATATCTTTGAATTTTATAATCCAACGACTAGATACTAATCCAAAAAGTAAATGACACGTTAAAATTGTTGTACACGTACACCTTCGATAAATTGTTACAAAAAAGTAGAAAGTGGTATTTCATGAATCTTGATCAAATAAAAAACACTAGTTTAATTTTGAGATGAAAAAAATAGTAATCAAGATTACTAATGATATTAGAGAATTTAATGTAATTGAGTTGGAGAAGTGTAAAGTCAGTTGTTGAAACTACTGTCATCGAAGAATCATAGAACACGACAACCCAAAAACAAAGGATTTTGGGAGAAGTTTTATGCACAAATTAAATGGGATATTATTCGTTTAGTCTATTTATTTTAAGACAATGCTCGTGTCATGACTAACTGGTACATAAGGTACTGACCATACTAATGAGAAGTTGACACGTGGTCTATTTTAAAAGAAAATAAAAAGATAAATGTAAAAAGTGAAAGAAAAATGTCACGTGTCAACACCCCATTAGTGAGTCAGTATCTTGGGAATTGACCAGTCATACCTAAGCATTTTCCTTATTGAAATATTTATCTTTTATTCACTTATACAGTTTCGGAGGATTGAGTCCTATATTTTCAAAAACAATAATATTAAACATCCCATTTAAAATCCCACATTTTTCATCCTAGTACATGTGGCATATGAGGTGTCAAATTGTGACTAAATATACATTAATTATGATTTATATCACCTACCCCTTGTATCCACTCATCATTTGACACCTCACATACCACATATAGTGAGATGAAAATAAGTGGGATTTAAGGTGGGATGTGTATCATTATTGTTTCAAAAACCACTCAATTTAGTTATTATGTTAGTCAACCGTTAGTCAAATTAAATTGTTCTAAGAGTTTTTGTCCTTAAAAGTTGATATGTCACATGTCAACACATAAATAAATAGAAAAAAAAAATTTTAATAAAAAAATTATTAAAAAATTTATAAAAAAAATTTATAAAATAAATTAAAAACAAAAAAAAAAAAAAACAATTAAATTTAAAGAATTCTTTTTTATTATGTGGAGATCCACATAATAAAAAATTAAAAATAAATAAAAAAATTGAAGAACAAATTCATCTTCTGTTTTAAGAACAAACATCAAACACACCGATGATCTCCAACAAAATCTTCTCTCTCTTTCTCAAACCTAAAACCAAAAGCCAAAATCATTCAAAATCCATCACTCTCTATCTCTCTCTCTCTCTCTCTCTCTCTCTCTCTCTCCCCTTTTGCAGTCTCTCTTTTTCTCGATCTCCCTCTGTTTCTCGCTCTTTCACCAAATCGAACCCAGTTGTTGGTGTTTACGTGAGAGATAGGGAGTGTGCCTGAGGAGTTTGGGGTTTTGGAGTTTTTGAGTGAAATCAATTCGGAGAACAACAATTCGAGTGGTAGAGTCCCATTTTCTTCCAAGTTTACTTCAAAAGTTTGAGCAAAATTGAAGTTGAAGGGCAACCCAGATTTCTGTATTGATGATGGACTCGCCACTAATGGGAGCTTGGGGCAATTGAAGCTCTGCAGAGCACCAGATTTTCCAATTGCAGTTATTTTGATTTGTGATAGAGACGACATTGACATTGGGGTTTTGTTGATGATTGTGTAGCTGTGAGAGGCTAAGTAATTGAGAAGTCTGGTTTTGATTTTGATTTTGATTTTGCACAGAGAAGGGATTGATTGGTGTGGTAGTACTAGTTGTTGTATTGGGAGCTGTAACTTCTCTTCCTCTTTTGCGTTGATTATTATTATTGATATTGGTATTACACTATTATGAATATTACTACCTGTAATCAAGAAGAAATCATCAAGTCTCATATGGGTAATCCGTAATCGGCGTTGAGTGTAATAGATATATGTAAATATATATAGCGGAAAACTGACTGACCTCCATTGTTGAACAACATGTAGGATTGATCAAGAAAACCTCCCCCTCCTCCTATTCCTCCTGCTTGTGGTTGCAAATAATCATGCCCTTCTTCTCCGGTTCTGCAATTTCAAAGGCAACGATTTTTTTCAGATAAAGAAACAAAGATTGGAATTTGAGAATGCAGATCGAGATAGAGAGAGAGAACAGAGAAATGAAACAAACCTGTTTAGAAGGAGAACATTTGATGGGTTTTGACTATTCGAATTCTTGAGTTTGTTTTGTAGTTTTATTTGTAGTTCGTTTTTGTATTTGATTTGTGATAGAGATGAAAAAGAAACAGAGCAGGATTTTGATTTTTTGAAATAGATTGAAGTGGATTTTGATTGATGAAGGTGTGGGTTTGGATTTTGTTATTGTATTTGATTTGTGATTTTTTTTGGAATTATTGAAAAAGATATGATATGATTTTTTTCTTAATTTTTTTAATTCGTTTATTTAAAAAAAAAAAAAATTACCGCCAGAGCTTAATTTTAATGATTAGATGACAAAAAAAAAAAAAAATTAAGAAAATAATTTTTATATTTCTTTCCTTTTTAAATTTTTTTAAATTAATATATAATTATAAATAAAATTAAGAAAATAAAAGTTTTCTTCTGATTTCATTTTGATTTGGGATATTATTCATGGGTAAAATAGTAATTCAGTATTTTCTGTAATTGTTGACCGTTAAAATTAGGTCAGAGGGGCTAAATTGAATAGTTTTATAAAATATAGGATTCAATCATCCAAAAATATACAAGTGAGTAAAAGATAGATATTTTAATAAATAAATAAATAAATAAAGACTCAAATAAAAATATCCTCAAATTAAACCAATACAAATTAAAGATGAGACCTTGTAACTTAATTTTATTTTATTTTGGTTATTATTCGATTAAATTAGTCATTTATTAATTGATTATAATGAAAATTGATCATGAATGATTTCAGTTGTTTTTGTGCAATAAATTTGGGGATATTATCATTTTTCTCCCGAAAAAATTCTTTTAGAACTTTTAGGACACGGTTTCAACATGTTAGCTGTTCTCCCCCCTAATTTGGAAATATTAATAAAAGACCCTCTTCTGTTAGCTTTTTGGACGGAACAACGCATACTGACCCATTAAAAGACCATATTGCCCTTATATATATTAAATGACAGATAAAATATTTATTTAAAAAAACTAAAAAAAAAAAATAGATCTCCACTGTCTATCTCAAAGATGGACAGTGGAGATATATATATATATATATTTTATTTAATAATAATAATAATAATAATAATAATAATAATAAATTAAACAAATCTTCAACATATAATTAAACAAATTAATAATTAAAAACTAAAAAATTAAAAAAAAAAAAACTAAACATATTAATAATTAAAAAAGATGGATCTCTACCGTCCATCTTTGAGATAGACAGTGCAGATCTCTTCCCCAAATCACTCTGACCTAAATTCATTATTCATCTTTTCCCCAAATCATAACTACACCATCAACCACCACATCATCTTCAACATCTCTCCATCAACATCTCTCTTTCTCTTGGCGGCCGACGACTTCTTCTTCTTCTTCTTCATCAGTTCAACATCTCTATAAATATATATATATATATATATATCCCTCTCGATCTTGCCCATCTACATCGTCGCGAAAATGGAAAGTCTTTACGGTGGCCGTGGGATTTGAGTGGTGATAGGATTTTTGTCTAGTGATTAGATGTGGTTTGGGTCGGTGGCTAATGGTGGTTGACGAGGAGGAGAAAGATGAATGGTTATGAAGTATTTTTTTTTGAAACAGATCTAGGTTAGAGTTTGGAGTTTTGTGATGATGATGATGATGATGATGAATCGATGATAATGGTTTCGTTTTAAATTGATTTTGGCATCTGGTTTGATTTTGGTTGGATTTTGAGGTTTGGTGTTTGAGTTGTTAACAAAATGAACCTGAAGAAATTTTTAATTTTTTAATTTTTTTTATTGGTTTGGTGGAGAAGATGGAGATGGTTGTTGGAGGTGATCACGATGGAGATGGGTGTTGGAGATGATGATCACGATGATTATGATCTTATTTTTTTTTTTTTTTAATTCTTTTTAATTTTATTGTTTTTAATCTTTACCTGTTTGTTCATCAATCCAGTCTATGCAAAACAAATTAGCAGAAGAAGTTTGGTAGGTGATTAAATATTAGCAAATTAAATGAGTTTGAATTAATGGAGAAGATGTGTTGTTGAACCAGATATTTTATATGTAAATATCTATTATTATTATTATTATTATTATTATTATTATTAAATAGTGGTTAATATATTGTTTATTTAATTTTTAAATTGTTAATTATAGCCATTTACCATTTTGCCCTCTTAATTTTAAGAGTCAACCCAATTTTTGGATGGAAATCGTCACAGAAGGGGTTTAGTGTCCATTATTTCCACATTAGGGGGATTAATGGCCAATACACTGAAACCGTATCCTAAAAGTTCTAAAAGAATTTTTTCAAGGGGAAAAATGATAATATCCCATAAATTTGCATGCAGAGCAGGTAGCTGGGACCATACCTAGTTTGTTTCTTAGCAAAAAATTTCCATGTACAGATTTTCCCTAGAAAATGTGGGAGTTTTGGCTCCTAATTCACGAATTTAACCTTCTCTGAACATATAAGGAACTGTTAAAATAAAATAAAATAAAATAAAATAAACATCTAGTTAACTGTCACACAATTTCAACAAAAATAATAAAACTTGTGGCTGAAAATTGAAATTAAGAGGATATTTTATTTTTACGTTTTTTTTTTTTTTTTGGTTTTTTACTGAATCTATAATACATTTGTTCCGGTTAATTTTTATTTTATTTTTTAAACGGACAATATTATGGGTTTGGGTCTGTCAAGACCTTGTAAAATTGGATTCTATAAACACGGTCCGTAATAGGGGGGAGATCCCCTACTATACGGTTTAATGGGCAAAGTTAGCCTTGGTTAATTAGTCTCAGCCCATTGAATTATTTAGATTGCCAATTTATTTTTAAAGAGAAGAAGTTGTTTCTACATTAATGTCTAATTGTAGTGTGCTTTCGAGGATTAAATTTAGTCATATTTTGTTCATAACAGCTACCAAACATTCGATCGAAAATCCCATAAAATTTAAGCACAAAATGTAAAACATAATATATAAAAATTAATTAAAGCAAACTACAAGTTAACAGCATCAAGAATTCCCAACAACTTGTCACCAATAACACAACATGTATATGCATCATGAATTGCATACTTGATTTCTTCATCTGAGAAAACCATAGCTTTCCAATTAGGGCAAGCGGCAACTCCAACAGCTCCAACTTCAGTCCCAGGCAAAGACGTAGCCACATTAGCTTTCGAGTCCGATGACGGAGATAGATGAGCAATTTGGATTTTTTTTTTAAAGGAAGGATCTCCGCCGTCCATCTCCGTCCATCTCAGAGATGGAGATGAACGGTAGAGATCCATATATTTTTTAAAATTTTTAATTTAATTTAATTAATTAATTAATTTATTTATTTATTTGAAGTAGAGATCATCTATCTCTTAGATGGATAGTCCACCAAATGCAAGAACCCAAAAAAAAAAAAAAAAAAAAAAAGGGGGAATTGGATCTCGCCTATCCATATGCTAAATAAAAAAATCTTTCTCAAATAGAGATCCAACCACTGAAAAATTCATTTTTTAACAAAACAAGATCCGATTTTTTTTTTGAACAAAACAATAAAAACCAGACTTGGAATTTTTTTTTTTTAAACAAAATTAGATTTGGAAATTTTCCTTTGAACAACAAAAGATCTAGAAATGAAAACCTAATTCATCTCTTCACCATCATCATCAACACACCATCATCCATATCTCTCAATCACCAAACCTGAACTCATAAATACCACCACCCATCTCAATTATCAAACTATTAAAACTCCAATCAAACCACTGTTGACGCAAAACTAGACCCAAGCAAAAAACAAAAAAACAAAAAACAACCCTCACATCAACCGCCACCGCCACCAAACTAAACCTAAACAAAAACACAACCCGACCATCAACCACCATTAGAGACGGGAGAGAAACGAAAGATAGAAGAGAGTGTCGATCTACTCTTGGCGGAGGAGATCGGCTCACCTTGCCGGCGATGACAAGACGGGAGAGAGAGAGGTGGGAGGGGGAGAAAACAACGAGAAACAATGAGAGGATGAGATGAGGTGATTGATAGTGGTAGTGTTTTTTGTTTTTTGTTTTTGCTTTGTGCTCATCTCCTCGAGAAGATGAAGAAAGTTTTTAATTTTTTTTAATATTTATTTATTATTATTTTAATTAGTTTTATATAACAATAATTCTACTTTGTCCAAATTTGATGTTCAAATCCGGTATCCAAATGATATGGCAACAGAGTATTGAAATGAATGGATTAGAGTATTGCCACATCATTTGGCACCAGATTTAAACAAAGTAACTATACTCTTTATATAATATTTCAATTTTTATTTGTCTTTTAGGGTAAAGTTACCTATTTACCCTTCATATTTTTCAAATGGTTAACGTTTGACTAACGGATCCTAATGGTAGGGTGTATTTTGACTATTAATTGAAATTATAGGGTCTTTTTAGTCATTACCGAAACTAAAGGGTGTAAAATGACTAATACCTCAAAAGTTGGGGGAAATAATAATATCTCTAATAATAATAATAATAATAATAATAATAATAATAATAACAGCTTTGACAATTATGAATTTTGATGACCCACCACTATGTAATATATAATACTCACATGGGGGAAGGAGCCCACAAAGTGAATCATAGGAAAGAGTTGTTGTAATGGGGCAGAGATTACATGAACGATTCTGATGGTAGTAATTTAATTAGACAAAATTAAATTAAGGAAAAAAAATGGATCACTATCATATGTAGTTATAATTACTTTTCTAATTATATAGATTCTATACGGTAAAAAAGTCAAGTTATATGATGTCATAGAGAAAGACTGGAAAGAAAACAGTGACAATAAATTGAATATTACCAAAAAAAAAAAAAAAAAAAAAACCAATAAATTGATTATTCATCTTACTTGTCCTTATATAATCTGCTAAAAATAAGATTGAAATGAGGTATTTTTAATTATATTAGGATTAATTTGATAACAAAAGTTAATTAACAAGTAAACATCTGACGTTTCTTATTTAGATTGTGACTAAATTGTAAAAATCTCTAAATTCAAAATCAATTTTGTAGTGGATATATTATTGTATCCTAACTCAAAGGTTTTTTTTTTTTTTTTTTTTTTTTCCATCGGTTGACTCTAGTGTGGGTCAAGGGCTTGACATGACCTAACGAAAATTATGCGCGGTAAGAGGGGTTTGGGTTCTTTTTATAAAAAAATATTACAATAATTAGAGAGGGGGGGTTAGTATGGCTTTCGAACAGATCAAAAATACCTTTTAATGCTAGAAGTTTTTTTTGAAGTTTTTTTTAGTTGTATGGGAAAACTCAAAACAAATTTTTTAACATATGAATTGTCTTAATTACCCTTTATAAAAGATATTTTATGCCTACTTGAAGAAGCCCAAAATTTGTGTTTTTCCAAAAAGCTTTTTTAAGCTTTTTAAAAACATATAAATGTCTCAACTACAATTTATAAATTTTAGATAATCTACTATAATTCTTTCATTATAAATACATTGTCAACACCTAATAAAATAGTGTTTATGGCTTGCCATGACAAAAGTTAGATAAATTCCATATAAAATTCCTTAGCATGGATAGTTTTGAATGTTCATTTGGTTGAGCTAGTAATAGAATCAGAGCATCACTACTAAGAAGTCAAGAACGATATCCTTACAATTAGGGGAGTCACCAACAACATTTCTTAAAATACATACTGCCCAATAAATTAACAACACATGATTTAATAAAAATATTGTCAATAAAAGATGTGAGTAAATACCAACTAGGAATAATATAAATTTAGAACCTAAGTGTGTGATTAAATTATCTAGGTGTTTAAGCAAATTTCAATCAGAAACAAAGGCTAATTATTGTATCTCAACATTTTGGGGTTTAGTGTGTGTTTAGTATGGCTTCTGAAAGGATCAAAAACGTTTTTTAATGCTAGAAGCTATTTTGAAGTTTTTTTTAGTTGTTTGGCAAAACTCAAAATAGTTTTTTTAATATATGAATTGTTTTAATTATCCTTTATAAAAACCATTTTATGCCTATTTGAAGAAGCCCAAAATTTGGACTTTTCCAAAAAGCTTTTTTTAAGCTTTTTAAAAACATATAAATGTCTCAACCACCCTTTATAAATTTTAGAAAATTCACTATAACTCTTTCATTATAAATACATTATCAACATCTGATCAAATAGTGTTTGTGGTTTGCCACGTCAAAAGTTAGACAAAATCCATATAGCATTCCTTAGCATGGACAGTTTTGAATGTTCATTTGGTTGAGCTAGAAATGGAATTATAGCACCACTACCAAGAAGTCAAGAACGATATCTTTACAATTAAGGGAGTCACCAACAACATTTCCCAAAACACATATTGCCTAATAAATTAATAACATTTGATTCAGTAAAAATATTGTCAACAAAAGATGTGGGTAAATGCCAACTAGGAATAATATAAATTTAGGACCTAAGTGTGTGATTAAATTATCTAGGTGTTTAAGCAAATTTCAATCAGAAACAAAGACTTACTATTGTATCTCAATTAACTATGGTGAAACAATGCATCTTAAAAAAAAAACATAAATTACTTACTAAATCACAAACCAAAAGAACGATTTTAAATCAAAAACTAATAGTATATTAGAGAAAGGAGAAATAACACACTAAAGTTATCTGCTGCTATAAAATAAAAAGAAATATAAATTTAATTGCAAACAAATGAGAGATCGGTTTTTAGATAATTGTTTGATTGTATTTGTACAAATAAATAAACCTTAATTCTTCATTACAAATTTACAATCACTACTTCCCTAATTTGTTGAATTATAAAGAGTTAGGACTACCACCGTCTTTAAAGAAAATGGTAACAATGACTTCATATGTAGTTTAAACTAACATAAACATCCTGTGAACACACAAAGATGTTGAAAGTACCTAAGTTTGAGCATCATCACTAGTAACAATGTTACCACAGTTCAAAGAGCGGGAATGAAAGCCGTAGGTAATAGATGCCTTATAGAAACAAAATTTAGATTGTAGAAAAAGATCAACTGATCATATAACTATTAAGAAACAAAAAGAACATATAAAACATATGTACTTTAGTGTAATAATGAACTATACTAAGAAAATATAAGTATGTGAAGGACACATAACTTACATCAAAAGCTCCATCTGTTAGAATTTCTTCACCATTCAAGTGGATGAGTTTCTGGAGAACCGGCAGTGTAGACTTCACCAAACAAAAACAAAGGAAAACATATTCGTCATTAAAACCAATTGTGCTACATCTTTAAGGTTTGTTTTGCCGAATTATAAAAAGGTTATAGATTTTACATAATCCTCCCCGTCAAATACCTGATCAAATGGTATTTGATAGGGAGGATTAGTGTGTGTTTAGTATGGCTATTGAAAGGATCAAAAGTGAATTTTAATGCTAGAAACTATTTTGAAGTTTTTTTTAGTTGTTTGGCAAAACTCAAAACAGCTTTTTTAATATATGAATTGTCTCAATTACCTTTTATAAAAGCCATTTTATGCCTACTTGAAGAAGCCCAAAATTTGGGTTTTTCCAAAAAGCTTTTTTTAAGCTTTGTTAAAACATATGAATGGTCTCAACTACCCTTTATAAATTTTAGATAATCCACTATAACTCTTTCATTATAAATACATTGTCAACACCTGATCAGATAGTGTTTGTGGCTTGTCATGACAAAAGTTAGATAAAGTCCATGTAGCATTCCTTAGTATGGATAGTTTCGAATGTTCATTTGGTTGAGCTAGTAATAGAATTCGAGCACCACTACCAAGAAGCCAAGAACGATATCCTTACAATTAGGGGAGTCACTAACAACATTTCCTAAAACCTATACTGCCTAATAAATTAACACCACGTGATTTAGTAAAAATATTGTTAATAAAAGATGTGGGTAAATACCAGCTAGGAATAATATAAATTTAGGACCTAAGTGTGTGATTAAATTATCTAGGTGTTTAAGCAAATTTCAATCAGAAACAAAGGCTTACTGTTGTATCTCAACTAACTATGGTAACTTCTCTATGGTGAAACAATGCATCTTTAAAAAAATAAAAATAAAAATAAATATAAATTACTTACTAAATCACAAACCAAAAGTGTCTTTTTAAATAAAAAACTAATAGTATATTAGAGAAAGGAGAATAACATACTAGAGTTATTTGCTGCTATAAAATAAAAAGAAATATAAATTTAATTGCAAACAACTGAGAGATCGGTTTTTAAATAATTGTTTGATTGTATTTGTACAAATAAATAAACCTTAATCTTCATTACAAATTTACAATCACTACTTCCCTAATTTGTTGAATTATAAAGAGTCACGACTACCACCGTCTTTAAAGAAAATGGTAACAATGACTTCGTATGCATTTTAAACTAACATAAACATCCGGTGAACACACAAAGATGTTGAAAGTACCTAAGTCTAAGCATTATCACCAGTAACAATGTTACCACAGTTCGAAGGGCAGGAATGAAAGCCGTAGATGATAGATGCCTTGTAGAAACAAAATTTAGAGTGTAGAAGCAGATTAATTGATCATATAACTATTAAGAAACAAAAAGAACATACAAAACACATGTACTTAAGTGTAATAATGAACTATAATAAGAAAATATAAGTATGTGAATGACACATAACTTACATCAAAAGCTCAATCTATTAGAATTTATTCACCATTCAAGTGGATGAGTTTCTGGAGAAACGACAGCATAGGCTTCACCAAACAAAAACAAAGGAAAACATATTCATCATTAAAACCAATGGTGCTACATCTTTAAGGTTTGTTTAGCCGAATTATAAAAAGGTTATAGATTTTTACATAATCCTCCCCGTCAAATGCCTGATCAAATAATATTTGACAGGCAGGATTAATGTGTGTTTAGTATAGCTTTTGAAAGAATCAAAAACGCATTTTAATGCTAGAAGCTATTTTGAAGTTTGTTTTAGTTGTTTGGCAAAACTTAAAACAACTTTTTTAATATATGAATTATCTCAATTACCCTTTATAAAAGTCATTTTATACCTACTTGAAGATGCCAAAAATTTGGGCTTTTCCAAAATGCTTTTTCTAATCTTTGTTAAAACATATGAATGGTCTCAACTACCCTTTATAAATTTTAGATAATCTACTACAACTCTTTCATTATAAATACATTGTCAAAACCTGATCAAATAGTGTTTGTGGCTTGCCACGACAAAAGTTAGATAAAGTCCATGTAACATTCTTTAGTATGCACTACAAGAAATTTGGCCTTTCACAACGTGTAAAATGCGTTGCGAAAGGTTTTCGCAACGCACGGGTGTATGTTGTTGATATGCCTGGTTCTAAAAGTCTCAAAACTTTTGGCAATTCGCAATGTGTGTAGTCGCAATGTGTGTAGTCATAGAATAATAACAACACATTATACGCGTTGCCATTGACATTTAACGCAACACACGGTTGATGTATGTTGCCTTGGGTTAAAAGAAAAAAAAAAATTGTTGCCTTCAAATGACCAGGCCACCCACACACGCACACACTCACCCCAACTACGCAACACATACAAATACCATTTAATTGGTGTCCTAATGACGTAATGAACTCTGCAGACACACGCCCGCCCACTAAGCTTATCCACCTTGCTGCTACTTTAAATGTGATAATAAATGCACATTTTTTGTATATAACCTCTATTTGTTATTAAGTTTTTATTGATTATTTTTCAATCAAAATTTTATTTGTAGATCGATTCCACTAATTAAATTTTTTTTTATATGATAAACAAATTGATACTAAAAAACATTTATTATAACATTTAATTAAACTATTTTGTTAAAATAATATATTGTCAGATCAAAGAGTCAATTGTTAGTCGTACTCGGATTTAGACATGACCCCGGTTCCGGTTCTTGATTCGAAACCAGCGGTTCCGATTTTCGATTTTGAACTAGCGGTTTCAATTTTCGATTCGGAACTAGCGATTTCGATTTCAGTTTCGACGGTACAAAATACAAAATTCGTCCCAAATAGACTGCTTATTGGGACGGAACCAATAGACCTCTTATTGGGACGGAAAAACAATGTCATTTTTCTTTACTATACAGGTTCCCTATAGTAGCAAGTTATTATTATTATTATTTTTTTTGAATTATTACAATAATTTAGGATTTTGAGGAGGGGGTAGACTCGAACCAACAACCTCATAATGTAGGTGTGAGGGAAAACCACTACACCAACCTCATATTATCATTGGATTTCTACGATAATCTACAAAAATCAAGGATTTAAAAATAAAATAACTTTCTATTAAAACTCCCTATATAACTATACATGTTATACATAATAGCTAAATCATTTATTTGAAAGGAAAAAAAAAATCGGGTTAAGGGTCTATCGAAACCTAATGACTCATAATGCAGCTCTCATTATATGAAGACATCCTCCACAGTTTACAATTAAATGGGCAAAATTAAGATTCGAATCATTTTCATAAAAGAGAAGAGAAAGTACATCACTTTGCTAATGTTGGTTGTGTATTTTTATATTTGATATAACAATGTCCGTGATGTGTATGTTGCCAAATATTAACGTTTTTGTAACACAAGTGAACAATTTCTCATACGCCAACATGCATATTATATATGTGTTGCGGAATATTATTCTTTTTTCGCAACACACAAGCAAATAATTGCTAATGAGACTATTACGACAATGTCCATAATATGTGTGTTGCTGAATATTAGTTTTTTGCAATGTGCAAGCCAATAGTTGATAAAAAAGATCATACAGCAACGTGCATAATATGTGAGTTTCAAAATATTAGCTTTTTAGCAACACACAAGCCAATGGTTGCTAAAAAGACACATCCGGCAACGTGCATGATAAGTTTGCTGCGAAATATTAGGCTTTTTCGCAATGTGCAAAACCTATGACAACATCCATTATGTGTGTATCGTTAAATATTAGTTTTTCAACATGGTGCACATTTGTATATATGTTGCTAAAAAAACACCTACGACAACGTGGATGATATGCGTGTTGCGAAATATTAGACTTTTTCGCAACGCCAAGGCCTATGACAACTTTCAAGATGTGCGTGTTGCTAAATATTAGTTTTTTAACAACATGCACATTTGTATGTTGCTAAAAATACATATACGGCAACGCGCATGATATATCTGTTGCGGAATACTATACTTTTTCACAATGTGCAAATCCTTTGAATACATCCATGATGTATGTGTTGTTAAATATTAGTTTTTCAACGACGTACACATTTTTTTGTTGCTAAAGACACCTAAGACAACGTGCATAATATGTGTGTTGCGGAATATTAGATTTTTTTCATAACGCGCAAGACCTATGGCAACATCCATGATCTGTGTGTTGCTAAATATTAGTTTTTCAACAACAAGCACAATTGTATGTTACTAAAAGCATGTTTATAGCAACATGCACAAAATGTGCATAGTCTAATGATTTAACTACAATAACGTGCAATTGTTGTGCATTGTCATATGAGTTCAATTATTTACAATATCCATTTGTGTGTTGCCATAGGTGGTTTCCACAACATATATTTTTTGTACGTTACGATAAATGACCTTTAGCAACGTTCATAGTCTTCATAGTCTGCGCGTTGCAATAGACCACTTTTAGCAACACGCACATCATGTGCTTTGCCTTTTGAATGTTGCTAAAAGTCATTTTTCTTGTAGTGATGGATAGTTTTGAATGTTCATTTGGTTGAGCTAGTAATGGAATCAGAGCACCACTACCAAAAAGTTAAGAACGATATCCTTACAATTAGGGAAGTCACTAACAACATTTCCAAAAACCCATACTGCCTAATAAATTAACAATACGTGATTCAGTAAAAATATTGTCAATAAAAGATATGGGTAAATACCAACTAGGAATAATATAAATTTAGGACCTAAGTGTATGATTAAATTATCTAGATGTGTAAGCAAATTTCAATCAGAAACAAAGGCTTACTATTGTATATCAACTAACTATGGTAACTTCTCTATGGTGAAACAATACATCTTAAAAATAAATAAATAAATATAAATTACTTACTAAGTCACAAACCAAAAGTACCCTTTTAAATCGAAAACTAATAGTATATTAGAGAAAGGAGAAATAACACAATAGAGTTATTTGTTGCTATAAAATAAAAAAGAAATATAAATTTAATTGCAAACAAGTGAGAGATTGGATTTTAGACAATTGTTTGATTGTATTTGTACAAATAAATAAACCTTAATTCTTCATTACAAATTTACAATCACCACTTCCCTAATTTGTTGAATTATAAAAAGTCGGAACTACCACCGTCTTTAAAGAAAATGGTAACAATGACTTCGTATGCAGTTTAAACTAACATAAACATCCGGTGAACATAAAAAGATGTTGAAAGTATCAGAGTCTGAGCATCATCACCAGTAACAATGTTACCGCAGTTCGAAGGGCAAAAATGAAAGTCGTAGGTGATAGATGCCTTGTAGAAACAAAATTTAGATTGTAGAAGCAGATTAACTGATCATATAACTATTATGAAACAAAAAGAACATACAAAACATAGGAACTTAAGTGTAATAATTAACTATACTAAGAAAATATAAGTATGTGAATGACATATAACTTACATCAAAAGCTCCATCTATTAGAATTTCTTCATCATTCAAGTGGATGAGTTTCTAGAGAACCGACAGCGTAGGCTTTACCAAACAAAAACAAAGGAAAACATATTCATCATTAAAACCAATTGTGATGGATCTTTAAGGTTTGTTTAGCCAAATTATAAAAAGGTTATATATCTTTACATAATCCTCCCTGTCAAATACCTGATCAAATGGTGTTGTGGTTTGCTACGACAAAAGTTAAATAAAGTCTATGTAGCATTCCTCATCATGAATAGTTTTGATGTCCTTTAAGTTGAGCATCACTGCCAAGATCATGATCCCTACAGTTATGAGAGTCATCAACAGCATTTCCCAAAGCTCATACTATCTAATAAATAAACAACACACGCTTTAGTAAAAATATTGTTAATGAAATATGTGGGTAAATGCAAACTATGAATAATATAAATTTAGAACATAAGTGTATGATTAAATTATCTGAATGTTGGTCAAATTAAGTAAGAAAAAGACACCAACTAACTATGGTAACTTTTCCATAGTGAAACAATAAATCTTAGAAAAATCAAATCCGGATATTACAAACTCCTCATAACAGCAAAATTAATCTAAATGTTAAACAATATCTTCAGACGTTATTAATTATTTCACTTGAATAGGTAGAGAAAAGCCAAAAACATATCTTACTTGTAGTTGGGAGAGATCCTGCCTTCCAAGAATACAACATCAGCTTTAATCACTTCATCAATATATTTAATACAAGATCCTTAAGATTATGAGAGTCATCAACAACACTTCCCAAAGCTCATACTGTCTAATAAATAAATAACAAGTGATTTAGTAAAAATATTGTTAATGAAAGATGTAGATAAATGTCAACTAGGAATAACATAAATTTAGGACATAAGTGTGTAATTAAATTATTTGAATGTCGGTGAAATTAAGTGAGAAAATGACACCAACTAACTATGGTAACTTCTACATAGTGAAACAATAAATATTAGAAAAAACAAATCCGGATATTACAAACTGCTCATAACATCAAAGTTAATCTAAATGTTAAACAATATCTTCAAACATTATTAATTATTTCACTTGAATAGGAAAAGAAAACCAAAAAAAAAAAAAAGCATACTTGTAGTTGGGAGAGATTCTGCCTTTCGATAATACAACATTAGTTTTAATCGCTTCTTCAATTGGAGGGTTGTGTTCTATACAATGATATAATACACAATTATTTCAAGGAAAAAAAATAAAAAACTATAGTCGTCTAAAAAATTATGTTTTTAGCATAAGAGTCAATATTCATACCAAATGATAACAACTTCCTTGTACCATCAAAGGAATGCCACACTCCTTGTACTATCAAAGGAATACTTTCCAACGGTTAGACAACACCAATATACAAAAAAATAAATAAATAAATAAATAAATAAATAATGTAAAACATGAAATATGTAATTGTTGAATATGTCGCTAGAGTAGAAGATATAAGCTCAACTTAGAGAACCGATCTTATACATAAACATCATCAATTCATCATACATAGACAAATTTGATCATTTTTTTCCATTCAGACTATATTTAGAAAGGTACCCATTTCCTAGCAAATGGGATACGAGAAGCATTAGATAGATGAGTTGCTGACAATGAAGAAGATTAATCTAATAATTTCTTCTTAGCAATTCTAGATTTTATTATTTTCACTTACATATGTTACATTACTTTGTCATGAAATTCTTTAAAATTTAAGATGGTAATTGTTGATCATGTGCTTCCCATGCTTCCCTTCTTGTATTAGCAATAGGACATGATCATGCCCAATAAAAGGATTCTCTGACAAAGTGGTCGCAAAATGGGTTTGGTTTGGCAAGCCAAGCCCGGTCGGCTTGCCCCACAACCAGGCCAGGCCTGTTAGGCCTTCCAATTTTTTTTTAATTTTTTTTAAAGTAAAATTTATTAAAATATATATATATATATATTAATGTATGCATAACTAATCGATGTTAATTTTGTAGTGAAATAGTTAAGTCACAATGTCACACAGCTTTCTGTCGAGACCCTGGTTCGATTTCAACATATTGCTATTGTACAATTTTTTTTTAAAAAAAAATAACTTATTAAACAAAATATGTATAAATATATGCATAACTTAATAAAGTTACACACCCAGTGAAATGGGTAAGTCCATATTCATTTTCGATACCCACCCATACAAGTTTTACAAAATAAATTTTAAAAAGCTTATTAAATAATATATATATATATATATATATATATATATATATATTACAATATGCACAATTTAACAAAGTTGAGTTAGCAGTGAAGTGGTTAAGTCACATAACACAACTTCAACCCTAACCCTGATTCAAACCTCATTAATAAAATTTTTACACAAAGTAAATAAATAAATAACCGTGAGGTTTGTAAGGCAGGCCCAGTCTGGCCTGATTTCTCTTTAGGCTTCTTTTGGCTCGGCCCGACCGCCCATTTTGCCACCACTACTTTGACATCTCTGCCCAAGGACTTATCAACTCCACATGATATTCCTGAATTATATATATATATATAATTGAAATAATAATCAATAAATACATTTTTTTAATTTAATAACTAAATTACTTATACATGTACGAATTTATAGATGTAAGTCTTCTAATCATCGATAGATTCACTTTATCAAATGTCTTTTTCTAGGTAAATTATATAAAGCTAGATCCAAATTACAACGATAAATTTTTAAGAAAATTTTATCCATCTTTCTCATTTACTATCAGGTAATACTTTTCCAGTGTGGCAGCTCCCACAATTTGAAAACGTATTTTTTAACACCTAACATATACGGGTGAGGTGGCTCACCAAAATTGTCTCTTTGTAGTCACAACATTTGTTTAACAGATAAATCGTTGAATTATCATATCAAAACTCAAAACTCAAAACTTTAAAATTCATTTCCTCGATTATAAATTAAATGATGAAATTGACATAACTTGAAAAGAAAAATTGATGTGCAATTAACTCTTAATAAACTTATGTGATTGTTCTTGTTGTTTTAATGTCGGATTAAAAAAGAAAAAAAAAAGATAAATTTTACGGATGAGTGAGTGTCTTATGAATATTTCCTGATCTTGGCAGGTCTCGACGGTCCAATTGTAATAGTTGTAATACTTAAAAAAAAAAATCACTTTTTTTTTTTGAAAAATCGGTTTTTCTTTTTGAACTAATTTGAAAATACATACAATTACATATAGATAAGTAGTAAAAAATCATTGGATTATTTTGTATTATTTTTGGGGTCATACTATTATATTGGATTAGTATACTTAATGCCATGGTTAATTGATATTCATTGGATATTTGAATTGCAATCCAATGGTTCAAAAAAATTTGTATTTTTCTCTTAAAAAAGAAAAAAGAAAAAAAGAAAAAAGAAAAAGAAAAAGAAAAAGATGGGATCTTCTCTCACCCATAAAAGGCAGCGTTTCTTTGTTCGTTTAAACAGTAGCGTTTCAGGAGAGAACTTTTAGTTGTCGTCTCTCTCCCTGAAACCCAAAACCCTGTTAACATCAGTTTGAGTTGTGAAAGATTGATTGAATACAGATCAAATAATGGCATGGACGCAAATAATCAACAATGCGAGGGCATTTTCTTCGTCAACAACACCTGGGTTCTCTAGATTCTTCTCTTCCAAATCATCAAATCTATACATTGGTGAACTTTCTATGAATTTTATTTTTTTTTGTGAATTTTATTTTAATATCTGTTTGGTTTGAGAGAGAAAAAAAAAAAGATAAAAGAATTGGATTTTTATGTGTTTCTAGATATAGGAAACTTATAAAGAAATGTTTTATTTTTTATTTTTTATGTAGGTCCTTTTGATATCAGTTTCTAGGGTTTTTATTTCTGTGAATGACATTAAATTTATATATCAATTTAGAAAAACTATTGAGAAGTTTGAATCACTTATGCTTAACATCTGTTTTGAACCAAGCTGAATTGAGGTTTTAGTTTTCAGAATTTTTTCGCGTAAGGCAAGATTGTGAAGAGAAAACTTTGGATTGTTTTACAATATGTGTTGTTTAGGTTTGTTTCTATTGAACAAAACTTTAACAAAAGGTTGAGAATTCATCTCGGAAAATAATGACGAAGACAACTCAATGAATGAGAGCGTAAAGTAGCGTAACTACATCGTTTGGACTCGAAACCTAATGAATGAGTAACCGAAATGACCAGAACTCAATAAGAAATCAAATGAGATCATGTTCAAGTCCAAATACAATAAAACATAAATAAATAAATAAACACAATGTCACACAAACATGCCATATCCAAGTGATAGTCATAAAACATGTAATTCTATGATGTTTGTCTATCTTAGAACAATGCATGTGCATACTTGAATGAGTGTGAATGTGTTATACCAAATGTTTGCACAACGATGCAAGGACACACATGAATGAATTGTATGTGCGTGCGCTTACGCCCTACAAGAGGAATAAGTAACTTGATACCTTAGCATCCATATAAGCGTTTTTCCTCTTGAAGACGATATTTACATGAGAAGATTCTTTTCTCCTTTGAAGCTTCTTTTCACCAAAAATCACCTAAGCAACTAACCATTATAAATAAATAGTGTTTTGCAATGGAATCAAGCCAAGACAAATCAAGGATCTTACAATCTCCCCCTTTGGCTATTCCATGGCAAAACCTCATCTTCACCATACATTGTTCACTCCAATAAACTCAATGTTGATAGCATTCTCTCATCCTCACATTACAAAAAGATCCATAGATTAAAAGATCTTCATGTCTTCTTGAGTCTTCACGAGTCCATTCTTTGAACTTCAAAGTACCTACCTTTGAGAGAAGAAGCAAACCAACAAGAAAACTTCTTCCAAAGAAGAATGGTGAAATATTATCACATACACAAATAACAAAACTTCCCTTATGTCATACAAAAATGCATTATCTCAAGCGAATGAATATTTTCATATTAAAACTCTTCCTAAGTCTGTCAACATTGTAAAACTAAGATTTCTTGCCTCCCCTTAAATACAAGAATTCTCCCCCTTAAGATAAAGTCTCCATTTAAAGACAAATAGACTCACACATTTGGAACATTTCTCCACACAAAGTGAGGTATGCATTTGCTCCCCTATATCAAACATGGATTCCCCCATATCAAACATGGTGAGGTATATATTTTCTCCCACTTTTTGTCAAGGAATAGACAAAGGACACGAGATAAAGAACGAGATATTAAGCAAACAAATCGTATAGAAAACGAAGTTGAATAAACTAAAGCTCCCCCTTAACATATGCTCCACATATTATCACTAAGTAGATTTGTTCACAAGGGACAATGAATCACAAATGCATAAATTTTACTCTTAAGCACATTGGTCATTTCTACCAAGTTCAACAATTGCAAGAACAATCATATCAACTCCAAATATGACGGAATAGGTATCAACAACAATCATCTCGACCCCACTCAAGAAGAGATTTGATAACAATCACAACTACTATCACTCTAAGCAAAGAGGAATTTTCTGCACCTACAATCAATGGAATTGATTACAACCACAATTACTATCACTTTAAGCAAAGAGGAATTTTTCGCAACCATAATCAATTGAATTGATTACAACCACAATTACTATCAACCGCAAACAAAGAGGAACTCATTGCAACCACACTCAATTAAATTGATTATAACTACAATTATTATCGACCCCACACAAAGAGGAATACATTGCAATTACTCTCTTATCAGCCTCAAGAATGAAGAAATTGATTGCAATCTCAACTACTATACAATCCCACACAAAGAGAAGGTGATTGCAAACACAATCATACAATTATTACAAAAAAGATTCAAGCATTGATTGTGATAAAAAAATACAAAGGCATATAGTAATACAAAGAATCATCATGCAAATCAAGACATATGAAATAGCATTTAAAATATTCATTATATCAATCAAATAATATGCCAACAAATATCAACTTGAAACATGTGAACATATCATAAAAGAGAACAAAGTCTAGCATACAATGCTCCCGCTCAATAAGTCCTCTATCTAAGATCAAGATAGAATATTGTTCACAATGAAATCCACAATCACACATTCAAGTAATTTCAATGAGATTTATCAAATAAACTCCACAAACTATCAGAGATATACCAAAATTTTCAATCTCTCCCATAATTCTTTTAAAATTGCTAGAGTATCAAAATACAATATAAGCAAAAGTGTGTGTGTGAAGATTTTGCTTCAAGTATATGAAAAGAAGTAATTTGATAACTAAACATGCAAACCATATTAACATCTATTCATCTTAAGATTTTCTAAAGTCAAATCGATTATCATCCTATTTTTGCTTTTTAAGAGAATATATTTCAACATATTAACGTGTGTGCATGTGACTCGTTATCCTATTACTATTTGACAATCCAAGCAAACTTGATTTTCAACATAATTTCTTAAAGCCTTTTTAAATATTTTTTTATATTTTCTTTTAGGCTTTAAATCAAAGATTTTTTTTTATTGATTATTTTCAACATTTCTTTGATTTTTCTAACATAAACATATACACTTCATGGTGACTTTCACTCATCACAATGGTGTTGCCCTTTCCTACATTGGGTGGCTGCACAACCAAGGTGTGTAACTCTTTCCATGAAGGTGCTCGTTGAGTACTATGTAGTTACCGAAGCAAAATGGATACTAACCATAGGTCATCTTATATGTACTAGTCAAAGGACTTCAAGGTGTATCCAGAACTTATATATATCAAAATTAACTTACTCAACCAAACATACAAAAAAAGCAAAGTGCATTTTTTGAAAATCAAAATTTTATGGCTCACAAGCACATGATCTAAAAGCAATACAAAAAGACTTACTTAAGATCATTAATTCTCAAGAGAGTAGCTTTTAAAGAAAAATGAAGCTTATATTTTTCAAAACATGCCACTCAACATTCAAACAAGCATTTCAACCATCATGTATAAGATCATTGTGAACACATCACTAAAAAATCTTTTCAGAGCAAATGTTAACGAGAACCATATGAATGCTATACTAGTTCTCTAATATGATATGCTACATGATGCAATGCAAACATAGAGTTGAACGATGAAAAGCTAGAAAGCAAGCATTAGGATATAGAAATACCTAAGGAAGCTTTTTCATCAAATGCAAAACATTCACTCTTTTTGTGAGCTCTCTTGGCTTGTTTGTCCTCATGACAACAAGTTGTTGGTGTGTCATCCTAAGAGAATAAAGATTTAACACTTCAACTCAACACAAAAATGAATTTTTCTAAAAGTCTTAACAAAAATCATTACCATATAGATTTCATGAATTCAACTTCTCAAAAGTTAATCAACAAATTTCGACTATCATAGCAATATTTGTGAGATAGCTAAGTTCATGTCAAAGTTATAGAGAAACAAAGCTAGCTAGCTAAGTTACTCAAAACTAGACACTAATCTTAAAGCTAACTCACATATGCAACTTACACTAATGGTAAAAGCACTCACCATTGACCCATTTGGTCTTGGGTGCATAAACACATATAAACCAATATGATCATTTCTCATGGCAATATTATATCTATAAGATAAATCATCAACTATGTTCTCTATAAAGATATTTCTTATATTATACACAACATTATTGCCATTATCAAAGATATTATCAAGACTATGCATATGATCATGTGAAACACTCATTTTCACCAAAATCTTATTGACAATTTTCCTCACATGCTTATCATTATCACGTACAAAATTCAAAGTGTTATCATGCAAGAAACATTCATAGAAGATTTTCTTATCTCACTAACATGCATCTTGTTGGGAAAAATACCAAAGAAGTACACGCAACGGAAGCGATACTAAAAATTAGATTTAGTGACTTTTAAAAGATTTTCCTTTATGAACTTTAAACCCTTTAATTAATTAAACATACATATACAATAACAAAAAGTAGAATACCTTTTGTCGCGTGATCCGATTGACTTACGTCGATGGTAATCCGCAAGATCTTCAATCCTAGCACGAACGTGGATCACCTAGGAGCGTGGTCTCCCTTTTCTTTGAATTGCAAACCTGTGAATGGACAAAACAAACTTTTCTTTTCTTTGTTAGTCACAAAAACAATCAAAAGAATGACTAAGATTATTCCGGTCACTTTTGAGTTCTCAATCTAATGATCGAAACTCGCGTGAACCTAGATCGATATCGTATACACAAGCTTATTGATGAATAAGCAAATAGTATACTATCAAAGAATAATCTAACACTCTTTTTTGTTTTAGTAGAATAAAAAGCTTTCTATGAATTGAGAAGAAGAAGAAATTTGTATCATGAACCCATATCCCTTTGGCCGAATTCTATACTTGTCAATATATAGGTGGCCTAAGTTTGCTTCTTCTTTTCTTTTATTATTAGGGTTGCCGAAATCCTAACCTAGAAATAACTAGGGTTGTCGAAATCACATGCCCACTATAGGCTTATGTTGCACCCTAATTTCCATCTAGTTTTTAAGACATAAAACCCTAATCCAACTCATAGATCTTTTATTCTTTTATTTTGACTAAATAAAAAAAATAAAAAATAAAAAAAAACTTCTTATTTGATTAAATAAATAAAACTAATTATTTATTTCTTTATCAAACAAGTCTTTTAATTTTACTTTTAGGAAATATATTTCCTGATTAGAAAAGATTTGTTTCTTTAATTAAACAATTAATTAATAAATTAATTAATTCTTATTTAATTAAAACAATGAAACAAAATAATATATTAGGTTAAACTAACCATTGCCGCCCCACTTAGAGTAAATGGGCCAAAATATTATTTTCTTATTTCATTTAATCCATTGGACTTTAAATAAAAAGCCCACATGTGAACCAGACCCATTCTTACTAAAAGAAACAAGCCCACATGTCTTTCATTAATATATTAATATAATTGAGCAGCCCATTACTAAAATAATGTGCAAATTATATTCTTAATATATTAAATGCAATTCTAGATGGACCCTTAAATTGGTCCGGTAGAATATATCAAGTGATCCATGCAAGTCCGTGTGGATTGGGGATCTTGGCGGGCCATCTAAATTTAAGCTTCAATAGACATAACCTAATCACAATCAACAAATGATTCACTTTGGTTCGATCCATTAATTTTAATTCATTCCACTAAAGAGCTAAAACTGAACTCTTAAATAAAGATAGAAAAGGAAGATGCTCCTCATTCATACCCTAGACAATCATATTGGAGATAGTGTATCCTCGTGATTAATATCAGTAATCGCCAAGAGTTCATAGACCGCCTATAACTCTCCAAGTTACCATATTTACTCATATGACCACGTTTTGAACTTGGATATTTTGACTTGTCTAAAAGCCATGTTTTCAATAGACACTATTGAAAACTCAACGTTGAGATTTAATATCCAATTACCTCAAAACATCCATATGATGATATTATACTCTCATTTAATTAAATGGAGCCACGATGTCCATATCTATAAATGAAGTCCTCTATCGATTAACAAATGAATATCACCAAACTATCGAGGATAGACTATGCGATATAATCGTACTCATTGATAACTCAAATGATATCACTTGCAACCATAAGTCCATCATTTATCTCAGGATTAAGATAGACTCTCCGATTGTCCTGATAATGAAAAGACTTTTATCTACTGACGGTTATAGATAAAGTATTTCATTGTGATCCAGTTCAATGCACCCAGTGCACTAGATCCTTTTGCTCGAAGACACTCCGATGATTTTAGACTCATCATATCTCATTTGATCCCACTCAAATGCTAGCAAAAGAATTCTACAACTTTAACAAGATAAAGGTGCCCAACCTTTAACTTAAGTTGTGAACATTATTCAAGACTAACTAAAGAATTGTGTCTACCACATACATATCCAGATGTACGAACAATTCTTCTTTTCCCATAGTCTTTAGACCTTATGATTATTTACTTTGACAATTATAATATTAAACTATAAATGTTATACGATTTGTTAAACCAGAAATCACTTTATTAATATAAAAAAGATTGTCAATTACAACATTACACTCTTGCTATTGAGCATAATCCTAACACATCTCATTCCCTAGTTTGCATTGTCTAATAAAATCATGGTATATAGATTTAGCATGCTTTACAACATTTCAAAATGACAAACCGGAATACATAAGGAGATGATACTATTTAGGTGAGAGTGTACCGACGGTGAAGGCTCCTTACTCTTCTTGATTATGCACTTGACCTTAGAAGATTGACCTTTGAAATCCTTTTGTTCCTTAGTGACTTGCCTTTAGTTGTAGGAGACTCCACTTGCTCATCTACAAAGCCTAAGTCACTTGAATCTTCATGAAGTTTACCAAGCTTTTTGGCCTTCATGATTGTCAACTCCTTTTCCTTGTCTTTGATCGTTTCCTACAAAAGAAAGCAAATTATTAGCAAAATCATTTATTAAATTTTCTAACTTAAGACCATATTCAACCGTCTTCTCTTTTAGACATTTGATCACTTCATTCTTTACTTCAGCTTCCTTCAAAGCCTTATCTCTTTCCTTCTTAAGAGATTGAACTCTTGTCGTCAAGTTGAAGTTAGCGGTCTTTGATTTGCAAAACTCTTGATTGAGTTGCATTGTGAAGTGATCATGTCTAGCTTGATTATCCTCCGGGAAAACTTCTTCTTCTTTGCTTTTGTCACTAACATTCTTTTCAAGCTTATCAACAAAATTGTTAATAGACAAATGAAATGTAAAACAAGATGAACCTTTTTCACAAATAGCTTGGAATCTATTCCATGCCTCTTTTGCTATATTTAAATCTTTATTAAGAGAAAGGTTTTTAAAAACTTACACCATTATTAATGGCAACAAGGTCTAAAAGTTTCAACTTCTAAAAAATAAACCTCATTCATACTTCATGAACACATTGGTTTGGAGAAACTACTCCATCAAATATAAAACTCGGAGAAGAGAAACCTTTCTTGAGAATCCTACCAAGCTTGCTCATCACTAGACTTAGTGAAGTCTTTCATGAGCATTTTTAACAAAACAAACATTTTCCCAATTAACGAAACAAACAATTATAGACAAAAGGTTGTTATCCTAGAATAATCTTGTAGATCCCGAATCACACTAATTACTTTAAATGACCAACTCTGATTCCAATTGAAAATACCTAAGTTATACTAAAAAACCTAGAGGTAGGTTGACACATTAGTTTTAAAAACTCTTTCGTAACTTATGTTAAAACCTTGGTGAACATACAAATTAACCTTTAACATGATTGTTTTGAGAAAACAATTAATACATGTATGCTTAATTCACCACCCTTAGTTTACAAAACATATACCAATAAACAATATATCTCATATACAAGTATATTCAATAAAGAGCAAATTCCACAAGTTGTACTTTGAATATTACAATGTAATTACACTAAGTAGAACTATAAAACTTGATATAGAATATTACAAGATAGAATGTTAAACACTTACAACATACAAGAGACAAGTGTTGATTCAACCAATAATGTGTGCATCTCTTTCTTTATCAATAACTTGTTTACAAGGATGTGAGGAAATAAAGATCTTAAACAAGTTATATTAATCATACATACAAATATAAAGAGATAGAGAAATAGATATTTGACACATTGATTTTACGTGGTAAACCTCCGAAGAGGAAACATCCACGGGTTGAATTCACAACCACCGGCAAGCAATCCACTATGACGAAAAGGACTTACACACTCAAGGCTATCAACTCATGTTATCCACTATAAGCTATCAAATCTTAGTCTACCCTCGGGCCTAGTGAACCACCTAGCCTACTTCCTATCCGAGATGTGTCATACACCTCTAGGAAGCAATTTCCTATCCAAGACACTCATGTATCTAGAAAGATTCCCTTGCTTAGCTATTTAGATCACAAATGATCCTAGTCAAGCTTCCTTAGCTCAACCATCCAGAGTACCAAACTCCTAGCTAAGACTTTTGCTTAGTTATCCGGATCCTCTTGACCTTAACTAAGACTCCTTGCTTGGCTATCCGAAACACTTTTCTAGCCAAGTTTTATTGCTCAAATTAAGGCTTCACTCACCTTAACAAGAGACTTCCACCTTTTGCAAGACAAATGATCTAAGTGATGTAAATGATGCAAGCACATTCAACATAAGACATATGATCAATATGAAATATGGAAACTAGAATTAGACAATGAGCACGAAATGTATAATATTCTAGTTTAACAATCCAAGTGATGCAATCATACAAGATGATGCATGAACATATGAAATGTATGGATCAAGTACAAATCATATAGACATATACTTAATCATGTGAGCACACAAGTCAAATATTGTATAGTCATAAAATAATGAATTGAAACCTAGAGCATGTGAAACACCTGACACATGTGATTCCTAGTTTCATTCACAAAGCTAACACTTGAATAAATCATATACATGAAGCACATATTCAAGATATTAGAAACATATACCAAAAATACTAGAATCACAAAATATGATCAATGAATATTCTAGCAAGTATTTAGAGCAAGAATATAATGAATAATCAATTAAATCCTAATTAGCTCTAAACACAAAATCAAATGTGCTAATCCTAAATTTGTTTAATAAAAGGATCTAAACACATGCTAAGGTTATTAATCAGAAAATGAGTCAATCAAAACACAAATAACTCTAAATATCAAAATAATCACAATACAACTCACAAACATGTGAAAACCTAAAATTCTAGAAAACTAGTTCACATTCAAGCCACTAATTAGACTAGATTAGCTTTGATTTGAAGCTATCATTCTCAATAGATTTCATCAAACATGCACATACATATAGAAAATGAAAACCTTAGGTAATTGAAGATCATAAAAGATGAAAACACAAAGTTTAGTTCAATACCTAATAATCCCGAGCTAGTTCAGTTTTGATGGTATAAATGTCACAAAACTCAATCAAACAGCTGCAAACCTTTTTAGAGAGGTAGGAGACTTAAATACGAAGATTATCCAACTTGAATCACTCAATTTAGAGTCCGAATGAAAAAGATATGGTGTTTGAAAGTTGGAAAAGTTTGAGAGAAAATTTCAACTCTATGAAATTCAAATTTTCTTCTTGGAATGAAATGGGAGGGAATAGAGAGCATTTAAAAGAATTCAAGAGAGGGAAAAATAGACCAGCCAGCTGCTGCCACATCACCATCCACGTGTGGCACACGTGGGCAGAGGGCAATGCTGGCCGTGGCACACGTGGCCTCCAAACTTGGCCGTTGGCGGTGCTTGCTCCCCTCACGCTCTGCTCGCGTTCTTTGGCCGTATCCGGACCTCCGAACTCCGATTTTGAATCCGTCTGAGGATTACAAATCATGACTCTCTCATGCATAACAACGACTACAAAACTTTGACAAAATGTTAAGAATTCATCTCGAAAAACAATAACAAAGACAACTCAACGAATGAGAATGCAAAATAGCGTAGCTACATCGTTTGGACTCGAAACCTAATGAATGAGTAACCGAAATGACCGGAACTCAATAGAGAATCAAATGAGATCATGTTCAAGTCTAAACACAATAAAACATAAACAAATAAACATAATGTCACACAAGCATACCATATCCAAGCTATAGTCATAAAACATGCAAGTCTACAATGTTTGTCTATCTTAGACCAATGCATGTGCATACTTAAATGAGTGTGAATGTGTTATACCAAATGTTTGCACAACGATACAGGGACACACATGAATGAATTATGTGTGTGTGCGCTTACGCCTTGCAAGAGGAAGAAGTAACTCGATACTTTAGCATCCATATAAGTGTTTTTCCTCTTGAAAACGATATTTGTATGAGAAGTTGTTTTTCTCTTTTGAAACTTCTTTTCACCAAGAATCACCTAAGCAACTAAATATTACAAATAAAGAGTGTTTTGCAATAGAATCAATGCAATACAAATCAAGGATCTTACATTAAGTATATAGCAATTGCTTCCAAATATGTGGAAGTAGCTAACATTGGGTTTTCTACCCTTCCATAACTCATAAGATGTTTGTTTAGTCCCGGGCCTAAGAAACACTCTATTCCCTATGTAACAAATCGTATTGATGGCTTCGGTCCAAAGGTTCCTAGGTAGAGATGCACATTTTTCCCTAGGGCCCCAATTCCCCGCATCCCTATCCAAATAGGGAAATGGGGATGGAGATGGGGGGGAGGTCCCCCCATCTTCATTTCCACTTTTCCCTCAAACATATATAAATATAATTATAATATATTTGTAAAAAAAAATTTTATTCTTTGAAAACTCTAACTCCCTAAGTATATATATATACATTTTATATAAAATGTACTAACGAATTTTATTTTATATTTGTAATGAAATATTTGTTTTTTTAATTTAATTTGTAAATTTTAGTCAAATGGGGAAATGAAGGAACAGGGGAAATGGGGGAAACGAAAAAATGGAAAAAAAAAATGGGAAAAAAGGGGAAAAAAATAAGGAATTGGGGATGGGGATGGGGATGGGGATGGATATAGGTCCCCTCAAAATTCCCCAAATGTGCATCTCTATTCCTAGGGATATGGGAAGGGTCTGAGATGTAGGGATGGGGATGGGGGGATCTATATCCATCCTTATTCCCCAAATGTGCATCTCTATTCCTAGGGACTTTGTTGCTAAGCAATATCACACGGGCCATCTCTTGGAGGACTCTATTCTTCCTCTCAACAACACCATTTTCTTGAAGAGTCCTATGGGCCAAAAATTCATGGGAAATGTTTAAGCTATTACAAAAAAATTTCAAAGCTAGCATTTTCAAATTCTTTCCCATAATCACTTTTAATTTTCTTAATGCTTTTAATGTGAGAAGTTTTCTCATTTTGAATTTTGACACAAAGCATTTTAAATTTTTCAAAGGCTTCAGACTTTTCTCTAAGAAAGTAAGTCCATGTAAACCTAGAGAAGTCATCAACAACCACAAGAATGTATCTTCTACCATATAAGCTCTCGGTTTGGATGGGACCCATAAGGTCCATATGGAGAAACTCCAAAGGCACTTTGGTGGAAAGATATTAACCTTTCTTATACACTCTTGGTTTGCTTCCCTTGTTGATAAGGTCTACAAACACCTTCAACTTTTTTCTCAAGCTTGGGAAGGTCTCTAACAACATTCAACCTATCAAGAACTTTCAAGTCCCTATAGTTCATGTGGCCCAATCTTTAGTGACGTACTTCAACTTGCTCACTAGTAGACAAGTTGCAAGAGATGGGATTAGACTCAAGACAATAGCAATTGTCACTTGATCTCTTATCCTTCAACAAAACTTGCCCATTTTCATTAAGAATAGAGCAATCAACCTTGCCAAACATAATCGAAAGCCCTTCATCACTCAAATGTGATATACTAATAAGATTGGCTTGTAAGCCATCTACATAAAGTGCATTTGACAAGGAGGGTAAACCAAGAATGGATATATTACATTTCCCTATGACCTTTTTCTTAGCTCCATCACCAAAGGTGAACAAATCCACCATCCTCCATCACAAGAGTTTTAAAGAAACTCTTGTTTCCAGTCATGTGCCTAGAACACCCACTATCAAGGTACCAAGTGTGTGAGACATTGGCTTTCAAGGCAACTTGAGCCACATAAAAAAAACATTCATCATTTATATTTATCCTACATAGGAGCCATAGGTAAACACCCACTATCAAGGTACCAAGTGTGTGAGACATTGGCTTTCAAGGCAACTTGAGCCACAGAGAAAAAATATTCATCATTTATATTCATCCTAGGTGCTTATTCATAGGAGTCATGGGTCCATTAGCTCTAAATTTCTTAGGTGCATGCATTTTGGCTCTTCTAAGCATATTTTTCTCAATCATGCTTTCTCTTCTACACAATTTAATATACTTAAAGGAATTAGGCCTAATGTGACCTTCAATACCACAATAATGACAAGTATAAGTGAAATAGGAGTTCATACCATAGCCTTGAGTAGGGCTAGCAAAATGGGTTGACAGGTCGTGTTAGGCCCAACATGAACACGACCCGTTTATTTTTTACACGACACGTTTATTCAACAAGTCAAAACCCCTAAAAACGAACACGACACGAATATAAATGGATCAACACGACACGACACGGCTAACCTGTTTATTATACGGGTCAAATCGTATCAGGTCAATATGACACGTTTAAATAACCCGTTTAATAAAAAAATAAAGTATGAACTCGTTTAACCCATTTAATTGACACGTATAAATGACCCGTTTAACCTGTTTAACACATTTATTACAAAAATAAATAAATAAATTGCTAAATACAAACATTAAAATGATACAAAAATCCAAATAACTGAAAGTCCAAATAATTAACAAATAATTAACAAATAATTAGCCATAATAAAATTCATAAGTCCAAATAACTTCTTACAAACACCGAAAGTCTAAAACAAGTCCAAATATAATATCTTTCAATGAACAAGAAGATATTTTTATTCAAACAATTAAACATCTTCCAACTCATTTATGGCGAACAAGTTGTACTATGCCACCACTTCCCTTTCCAATTAGTCAATTACTTTGATCGTCTCAACTCTCAATGTCTTCCAAAGAGAATTCAAAGCCAAGCTCCTTGCCATTGGAAGCCTGTTCAAATTACAAGAGAAACAAAAATTATGAGGCCTAAAAAAGAAAACAAAGAACAGTTATTATATGAAATCTGGATAAAACTTTGATATATAAATAAGAAGTATTTTTACAACAAAGTAGCAGAACATAATAAAGTGATGGGCACATAAGCATTGGCCATGAAATTTTTAATAAACTAAAGGCTTCAATCTTTAAGACATCAATTACATTGGCATAAGGATGCTAAAATCAATCCAGAGGATTGCAATAAGATGAGTTATTGAACCAATTTTACAGCTTGAAATGTTTCACAAAAGTTAAGTAATCTCCAATCAGACATACTAATTAGTCATGAGGTCTTTTATTGCAAGTTAAATCATGTACAAGATTGTGCTATCTTTATACTCAACAAAGCCAGCTACTAAATTTCACCAACAAATTACTTCGAATGCGACACATTAGATCACATCATATATTTGAAGGCATAATCAAAAAAGAACAGCGATCACAAGATTCACAACAATATTGAATACACAAATTCGAGATTAAAAACTAATTACATATAAAGACAACAAATCAATAACAAAAACAAAAAAAAACAAAAAAACAAAAAACAAAAAAATCAAACCATACAAATCAATTGCAGAATTAACTGACTTACTCACATAAAATTAGCCAAACAAACAAAATAGTGAAAAATCAAAGATTAAATAGAAATGTTGAAGACAAAATACAGAGAGGACAAAAAACCACCATTGAAAAGCAACAAATCCTCAATTTTCTCAACTCTAAAGAACCCAATTCAGTTCTATACATCAGTTTTGGAAGCTTAGCTTAATTAGCTCCTTCACAGCTCCTGGAAATCGCTCAAGGTCTCAAGGCCTCAAATAAGTCGTTTATCTAGGTTGTTGGAAAACTCTTCAAAAACGATAATGAAAACGAAGAAAATTGGTTTCCAACAAGATCTAAACAATATAACATATATTATATCTGTTTGTTTATATTAGATCTAATCAATATAATAACATAACACAGAGATCTCAAAGTCATAGATTTATAGACAGCAGATGCATTGAAATTGCTCTCGTAAAAAAAAATAAGAAAGTAAGAAACATGCATTTTCCATTCGATTTATAGCTACGATTGAGTTCTAAACTTCTAATAACTCACCGAAAAAATTTGAAGTAGAGGAAGTGAGACCAGTGAGTTAAACGCAGCAAGAGGTGTAGTCGTGTAGATGGAGACGTTGCAAGAGGTGTAGAGCTAGGGATTCGACGCTGCAGGTGAGACGCACTGCTGTTTGCTGAGTGAGAAAAAGAGAGAACACAGAGTTAGGGTTTGGTACTTTGGTGCTGAAATGTTGAATGGAAAGTAGTGTTTGGGTTAAGGTTTTCTTAACTATTTATATTGAAAGGTAAATTTACATAAATATCCTTAATAAAAATAAAATTACAATTTTACCCCTGTTAATCGTGTCAACCCGTGACACGGTGGGTCAACACGAACACGATCCGTTTATTAAACGGGTTAGACGGGTTGACATGATTATTAACAGGACCCGTTTATTCTTAACCCAAACCCGCAATAATCGTGTTCGTGTCGTGTCAACCCGTCGTGTCGTGACCTATATTGTCACCCCTAGCCTTGAGCAAGCATTTGTGGCCTCCTTCTATTTTGAGTTGCTCTTGGATGTTAAGGTAACTCTCTCCTTTGTGGTTGACCCAAGTTGGCATATCTCATTGGTTGAGCATGAAAGACCACATGTTGAGGTTGTGAGACCCTTGATTATGGAAGTCTTGGTTGAGAAGCTCTAACTTGTTGTTGTGGAGCTCTTGTTAGAGCCCTAGCTTAAGCTTGCTTAGAGGATTCACCAACTTTAACCCACTTGGTTGATTGTTGAGGGGTTTGAGCATCTCCAATCTCTTTACTCTTGACAATTGTTGTCTTCTTCAAAGATGTGGTCTCCATTTCTTCCACATATCCTAACCCTTTCTTGTCACTTGGACTCTTCCTACAAGATAGCATCTTGTCAAGCTTCTCTGTTCCGAAAGTCATCTTAGCAATTAATCTTTTTGCTTCCATGAGCTCTTTTATCAAGCTTTCTTCATTCTTCTTGGCCAAGACTAGCTTCATCTTCAATCATTCTTCCATATCTTTAGCTTTACTCATTTCCTTACTCAAATGGGTTACCTTGGAAGTCAACTCAAGCTTCTCCCCTTTCAACTTTTGTATCTCCTTCTTCTTCTTCAATCTTGAGTTCTCAAAGAACCTCATGAAGTCATCATAGTCCATCTCTTCATCAAAGTCAAAGTTAGAGTTTGAAGAGTTGCTCTCACCATTTGAGTCACTTTCTTCTTGCTTGTCTTCTTCCTCTTCTTTGTCACTCATAACTTCACTGCTACTGTGAGAGGATGAGAAAGCAATGAAGTTGGCAACTTGGTCTTTATCATCATCTGAAAGTTTATCTTCCTCTTCTAGGTCATCATTATCACTCCAAGTAACCGTCATGGCTCTTCCTTTCTTTTTCTTCAAATTTGCACACTTATGAGCAATGTGTCCAAAGCCACTACACTCATAGCATTGGACACCCTTCTTATAGTCCATCTCTTGAGTTTGCTTCACTTTCTTGAAAGGAGCCTTTTTCTTTACAAACTTTCCCTTGGAGCCAAGTCCTTTCTTCTTAAATCTCATAAATTGCTTGAATTTCTTAGCCATCAAAACAATTTCTTCATCCGAGTCTTCTTCCTCTTTTTCCACTTTGATGGTCTTTAAAGCCAAGCTCTTTTGCTTCTTTAGAGGTGTAGTTGTAGGAGCCTTCCTAGATTAATAAGCTAAGAGCCTTTCAATTACTTCACTTGGCTTCATTCTTGGGTAATCACTATTTTCTTCCAACGCCGTGACTTTGGATTCAAACCTCTCAGGAAACGACCTCATGATCTTCTGTTTGATTCTTTTATCCGAGTAGGGATCACCAAGTTGGTGACTTTGATTCACAATATCTATAAGCTTCACTTGGAAGTCATTAAAGTATTCATCCTCCTTCATCCTCATCCATCCTCCTTCATCCTTATGGTCATGAATTGTGTTTAGAGGACTTGGAGCTTGGAATCCTTTACCACCTCGGTTCCTTCATGAGCCGTCTCCAACATGTCTCAAATTTCCTTTGCTATCCGTGTAGTTTGAATTAGCTTGTACTGGTTATCATCCATGGCACATAGGATTACGTGCATGACTTTGTTGTTCCATTTTAAAGTCTCGAACTCTTGAGGAGTCCATTGCGCCTTCAACTTGGGAACTTCATCTCCATGTCCCGTATGAGTCATCATAAGTGGCGTGTACCTATATTCAATTGGCATCCACGCACAATCATGAATTTGACACACATATGTTTCCATTTTACCCTTCCATGATGCGTAATTAACCCTGGTGAGCAAGGAAGGTCTTGTGCTGGAAGCACCCTTGACTCCGATTCCATTTCCACTCATTGTGTTTGGGTGAGAATGATATGAATGCAAACAAACAAGCTAAACACACAAGACACACACAAAAAAATGTAAACAAATGAAAAAGACTCTAACAAGAGCAAAGATCTCCTTCAAAAGACACAAAATAAAAATTAAGTGTAAAAATGCGGAAAATAAAAGACACAAGATTTTTTACGTGGAAACCCACACAGGGAAAACCATGGGCTGTTATGTGCATCACACACAAACCTCAATCTAAAATTGTAATGGTTATTACAACCTAGGTTGACCACATCAAACCCTATAGTTACTAATCCACCACTACTACCCGTATGCCTTTAAAAGTGAATCTAGTCCCTTGCTTGCAAACTACCACAAGGCAAATACAAGACTTGTCTCTCAAAGAGAAGAGATAAACAACCTAAGGTGAATATGTGCAATATTCAAAGTGCATAAATGCAAGATTAAACATTTAAGCTTATCTAGGCATGGATGAACATGTTAAATGCATTCCTAGATATCATGTAACTATATGACATACATACAACCTAGCTATATGTGCAAACAAAGTCTTATATGCAATAGCTATCATAAGCAACTCACAAAGCACAGTAAAAAAGCTATCTTGAAACTAGTCAAGTAATAAAGATGCAATCTTGAACCTAGTCAAGTAATAAAAAAGCTATCTTGGAAAGCAAGAACATATAAAAAGATGTAAATGATGTTCTAACTACAAGTCATGTAAGCAAAGAAGAAAAGCCAGGAGAAATCATACATAACCCATGCTAAATGATGTATGAATCATGAAAGATGAAGGGTATTGGTGTTTTGGAAGATTAAAGAACAAGTCTTGGTGGCTTTATGTTTAAGACTCTTAGGCTTTCAAAAGGTGTAAATTTTTCTCACAAATATGAACAAAAGACCGACAAGTCATATATATAAACAAAACAATCAAAGTGCTGTCATTTTTGAAAAAACGTTTCAGCTTCTCGCCCATTGCGCTGGTGTGTGTGCTGGTCGAGTAGTGCACGACCAGCACACAACCTTTATGCGTAATGGTGCACTGGACAAGTTGCGCAAATGAGGGGCACACAACCAATGGCAACATTATGCCAAAATTGCGCTAGTGAGGTGCGTTGGTGAGGTGCGCTGGTCTGGCGCATGACCACTAGCGCACAGTGCTGGTTTTGCGCAGGGAAAGAGACCAGCGCAGCCTAAGTTGCAAAAAACAAACACAAAAATGTGCAAGTGTGATTTGTGAAAATTCATACACTCAAAAGGTAGTAATCACACATGCATGTTATAGTAGTGTGTGTGTGTGTGTAACTAAATCTCTTCAATTGAAAGTCAAGACAAGTAAATTACCTTCCTTGAAACTCTTGATGTCCACAATAAGATCCATTAACATTTGAGAAGATTTCTTCAATCCTAAGCTACCCTTACATAGTTGAACCCCATTGTGGTTTTGTCAACGAAATAAGCCAATCAAAAAGTGAGGCACTTACATGCATGTTGTGGATTGTATAGATTTGTGATGTGTTAGTGATTTCAACGCGAGGATTATCGTAAAGTAGGACTTTCATTTGGTTGATGTAATGGCTATCGAAAACTTTAGCTGGTAGAGCTTGGTTGTTATCACATCTTCGCGAGGTGGAATGGAAATTAAAATGAGGAGAATTGATTCATTTGTTGAGGAGTGGAGTTGGAGGTCTAAATGGATTTACAAAGGATGGTGATGGGGTAAGCACAAGCAAGGGTGTCTTAATTTCCGGGGAGAACGATGAGATTTTGATGGGAGGCATTCGGGGTGAAGCAGTGAGTATCATGAAGAAGAAAAATGTGAACGAGAAATGGAAAAAATCGAATTTCAAGAAGCCTCCCAAACCACCTAGGCCTCATGGAGTTCTATCGTTGGATGAGGCTGACATGAAGATGGTTAAAGAAATTTCTGAGCTTGCAAGATTGAAGCATGTAAAAGCATTGAAGAAAAAGAGGATTCACAAGGCATCATCTTCGATTGGTATTTATGCAACAATCGTCACCATTCATTTCTGCTTGATCATAATCTATCAAGATAATTGTTTGACTTTTAGGTATCTTGGGTTCTCGTTTATGAAGCTAGTCAACGTGAGATGTGTTGATCATCATCAAGATGCATTGTGCGGATATCTGCATTCCTGTTGCTGCTTCCTTACTGAAGTTGCAAGTGTTTGAATGGATGATACATTGTTAACCAAATATGAGGCTAGTCAGGCTCATATTTGGTTAACTTTCATAGCAAAATAGGTTGACCTAAAATACTGCGGTGGCATATATATGTTGGCTCGCTACTGGTATCTCGTAATGTATATTTACTCTCACATGCAATGACCTACAGGCATTTGAAGCCAAGATATCAAACCTACAATATGAAGAACTAAAATTTGTAGAGTGTGCATGTTGTGGGGTGTTGAAATGTTGAACGGTGAGTGTTCAAGACATGAAGATGACCGATGTGTGATAGAGCTGTACGCATTTGGTTTTTCCAAAACAACTAAATCGTGGTGAACGAGTGAAGGGTTGAAAACTGCAGAACTGAATCCAAGAATCATGAGCAGGATTACAAGGCATTGCTTGGTGATTTCAGGCTGTGAAGCTATCTCAACACAGGGCTTTTCGATTCACTCAGATTCAATGGAGCATCATTTGAAACTTGACTGGAATTTGGATATATGATGATTGTAACTACAATCAATAGCATTTGCTATGATTTTATCATCCATTCACTGATTACCTTGTGTGTTCAACAATTGATTTTTACAATTATAAATATTTTTATTTTTCTAATATACGATAATTCCTCCGACCTTTCTTTATTTATTCATCAGATTCTGAACTAGAGAGACTATTGTTGGATCCTCCAACCTTGGTCTCATCAACCATTGAATTTATGGAAATCATGTTTTAAGTTCTAGAATGTTGCCACCAATGGTGATAAATAGATTTCAAGTATAACAATGAAATTCCTGGTGAATTATTAAAATAGAATTTATCGAAAACAACTAACATTTGTCGATTAAATTCAACGAAGCAGTATTACAAATTTTAAGAATCAAAACTCAACTATTACATTGTCATAAATTGTCACATTTTTGCAACAGAGTAGCATCTAGGCAATCATCGAAAGGACTGACAACTTCAAAAAAAATATTAGGCTTTCACAGGGGCAGCTCTTGGCCTCCACAATCCCAAGCTACCTCTGTCAAACCAAAGATCAAAGATTACAACTTATTGAAAAAAGTAAGGAATTACTGAGGCATGAAAAAAAAAGTTACAGAATTGAATATTAATTACTCACAAGCTTGCATCATTTGACTAGTAAGTTTGAGCAAGTAATAAGCACAAACGGAGCATATGCATATTCCTTGCCGAGCAATTTTTTCAAAATTGGAATGGTTGAATATTATCATCAAATCGAGGGCATGCTTTCTATCTAAAAAACACTAGCATCTGTGGATGTTATGCAAGAAATAAAACTTAAGGGATGCCAATAAGGAATACTCACATGCTTGCATGGGATGCCAAGTTTCTTTAGCTTAAGAGTTCGTGTATCCCAACCTTGACTGCATGCATCAACAACAACAACAACGACCAATTCCTTCAGTTTTTCAGGCAAGTTGATACTTTGTTAGCTCACACGATGAAGAAACAACAATACTATGTTCCATACTTCCATCTATCAGAACACAGAAAGCAAGAATTTGTCTGCCCAAGCCAGCCTGATCATACTTCAACTAAAAAAAAAAAAAAAAAAAAACACAACAATTTATATTGAATTCTCTTACAAACTAGGAAAAGAAATAAATTAACAAAGGGTATTGAAAAAATATTATTTTTTCCAGCACTTTAAGTTTTCATTTCTGATTATAAAAAAGAAAAAAAAAGGTCCAAAATTTATAGTATTCAACGAGAGAGAAACTTGGGAGATTATCATTGAATTTGTGTTTGAAACCAGAAAGAGGCTTGACCTACCAGTCCAGAAGCTCTTTTGCAATTAATCTTGCGCTTGTCAAAACAAAACAAATCAACAAATTTCCTAAAATCCAAATCCAATAAGAATTCAAATGGAATGAAAAGTGATGTACCAACAATCGCTAACTTTCAACAATTTTACAATCCTATTTACATTTTTACCTTCTAACATATCTGCACATATCTGAAATGAGCTATTGGGAGTGGGGATGACAAAATTATCTACGGATATGGATATCCGTAAGAATTCGCTCCATTTAAAATGAAGATGGATATTATTATTTCAGAGACAGAGCGGGGATGGATGTCATCCTAATATTCATATTATTTTCAAGGATAGGGATGGATCTATTAAAGATTTTAATATTTTAAAAATATAAAAAATCTATTATGTAATTATTAATTCTAATTATATAAGTTATTATCAATTTTTTTATTTGAACTTTATCAGATGTATTTGTTTCTCCCTTTAAATAGAATAAAATATACCATTAAGCATATTAGTTACATTTTTCTCTCGTAAATTATAAAAATTTACATTTTTTTTATTGGATACGAATATAGATGGAGCGAAGATGAATATCCCTACCTCAATTCGGGGATTATCCGAATCCATCCTGCTTACTTATAAATAGAGATGGATGCAACGTTGAGGATATATATATCTCAAACGGATACAATGATGGATCTTGGGGTATCCATCCCCAATCCGATCCCTTGTCATACCTAATTGGGGGAATGGTTTTCCGGTAATGGTCATTTCTTGATGGGATTCCACCATGTTACGGCCTTTAGGTCCAGAGGTGAAACTTCATTGAATTTTGAGGGCTTTGAGAGGCCATGGTAAAAAATTTAAAACAAAATTGTTAAATAACAGATTTTTTTTTGGAGTAACAGTTAGTCAGCAATAACTTTGGTTTAATAGCACACCCTTAATCATAATGAGACTCAAATAAGCTATAGTTTCGTGATAATTATTTTGTGTCTGCTACTCAATCGCTCAAAAAGAAAGAGAAAGAGAAGCTCAATCATTCCAGACAAATTAAAGCAAAGAACATAAAACAAAGTTAAAGTGAAAAGCCTAATTGGCTAACTTCAAAAGTAAAAATAAATAAAAATAATAAAAAAAATGCAAATTGGGAACAAATCCTCTCCACTGCTTTCAAGTTTCAAACAATTCCAACTTCTCCACAGAATCAGTTAACAACCTCAAACTACCCAAAAACAAAAAAACAAAAAAATTAAAGCTTAACATTACACAACACAAATCAATGGCTCCGAAATGGGTTTCGACTTTCAAACCATGAGCATGAATGTGCTCAAATAGCCGAGCTCAACCTTTATTGAGACCTACCAAATGAATAACACCTCTCTCACTGCAAATTTTTTTTCGAAGAAACGGATCCTCTCTTCTTCATTTCTGTAGATGATGACCAGTGGAAATGGAATATGTTAACCATCTGGAGCAGATTTCGACTTGAAAACCAATTAACTGACTAGGAACCAAAGCAAATGAAACTTTAAGGGCTATCAATACACAGCTTCAAGTTGACTGCCATTCTTTACGGATGTCAAATGTATAGTTGATCTCCAAGTAGCACTTGTTGTCGTCATCATGAAACTGAAAACGAAGAAAACACACACAATCTTTACGGTGATAAAATGCCTATAATGCTATATACTGAAACATAAGGTGGTGGTCCAAAAATTCGAATTTAACATTGTATGGTTTATGACACACATGAATGCAGCCTGACAAGTAATTGAGTGAATCATTCATGGTAAGGTAGTTTATGCAGGTAATTGAGGTGAATCATTAAACATCCTCAATCGCGGTCCTGTGGCAATCATTCTAGGGCCACAACTCAAAGTAACAAAATATGGACAGATAGAAAGAGTGATTTGAATAATGTATTTCCTTTTTCCATACCTAATGATTCGTGACTCAAAAGTAAACGATTGAAGACTAATGGTTCAACCTACGTAAAATCTTTGAATTATATGCCTAAGTTCCAAAATGTTTAGTTTCTACCAAAAATTATTGGCATAAATATGGTGTAATGAAGACTACAAATTCATGAAACACAACTTGAACTTACCTTGCTTCTAGCTGAGTATGATCCTCTAGCAAACATGCCAGATGGGGTCGTTTCTTCTGGCATCTCATGTGTATAAGGTTCAGCCTGAGGACTGAAAGTTCCAAGCATCTTCTTTGTGCTATCAACTGTTACAAAGATTCATACGACGATGAAAATCGTACTCTTGAGGGTCGAAAGACACACACACACACACACACACAGAGACAGATAGAGAAGATTACCCTTGACACCAGTTTTCCAAACTGTATTAGTGTATCTGAGGCCGGATACAATGTTGTTGCTAACCTGGAAAGTAAACTCCAGGCTGTAACGGCTACCTTCCTTTAGGGTAAACCATGAACCTTTCGGATTTCCATTCTGGGGAACCGGAAGAACAATATCAGGTCTGCCAGCAGACTTGATTGCAAGGCTCATGATCTTAACCTCTGGGTCTAGAGTTTCTATATTATAACAGACATGAATGTAGAAGAAAATGTGAGAGACGCGCACCAACGAAATCTATCCCATTCAAGCACATATACACACATTGCTTAATTGAACACACAGAAATTATATGCACAACTAGTTGCCATAAAGCACTAAACTGTCTAAACACAACAACATTACCAAAATTTGGGCAAAGTTCAATAACAATAAGTTAAAAGGTCCAAATACTGTACCATGACAGTATCTGAGAACCAACAGAATCAATATAATAAAAAAAGTTAAGAAAAAAAAAAATTTACAACTTTCTTCAAATTATTACTAGCAGACAAGTAATCAAGCAAAAATTTCCAAGCTTTCTCAAATGACTTTGCAAAATAAGCATACTATTGAATCAAAATCCAATTTCGATGGATTCTCAAAGTGAATTTTAATTAGCAAAAAGAAAAAGAAAATGTCAATTAGAGAAAAAAATTTGAAACCTTGAAAAGTCATTGAGATTGAGAAAAAAAAAAAAAAGGAAGTTGAAAGATTGAAAATTTATTTTTCTGTTACTCAGTTTGCATCAAATTGAATATATCTTTACCTCCAACAGAATTAAAATCCACACTTCCAAGAAGTTGTTCTTTCCATCTCCTCAAGCTCTCATCATCCTAAAATCATCCAAAGAAACAAAAAACAAAGATTGAATATAACAAATTCAAGTTCAAAGAAGAAACAGAGAAGAAACAGAAACAAAACCTTGTCCTTCTCGAATTGTTCTTTGAGAGTGTACTGGGGACCCAACTCAATCTTTCTGTCTTCATCGTCCTCTTCATCCTCAGTTGCACAGATAGAATTCTCACTAGTTTGTCTAGAAATCCGACCTCCATTTGTTGACTCCTCAACATTTTCTTCATTTGGGGGTGTTTTTATGATTGTCTCTCCAGAAGCACCACCACTCTCATTGTTCTTTTTCTCATCAAACCCCATGTTTTTGGAACTTGAATCCACATCAACCGCCAAAGACATCAACAGCAGCCCATCAAACACAATCCAGAAAAGAAAAGAAAAAACAGAACTGAAAAGACGACTCTTCTCACACTCTCACTCAGAGAATTATACGAAAACACAGAACAAGTACACGAAAGAGAAGCCAAGAACAAAACCTCACCCACTACAAAGAATCTCTGAAGATAACAAACAACAAAAGTGAGAGAAACCCAATAAAGAACAAAAAGATAAAACAGAGACCTCCCCAAAAATCGAGAAGAAGAAGAAAAAAACTAAGAAGAAAAAGACACCCAGATGAGAAAATCAAAAGTGAAAAGAAAGAGAAAGAGAAAGAGAGAGAGAGAGTGTGTGTGTGTTTTACAAATCAGAGGAAGAAAGAGTCATGTGGTGATCCGAAATTGTGTACCAAAAAGAGAGATAGAGAGAGGTGGCGAGATCGTGAAGGTCACTTGTTCACTAGCTTACACGAAGACCAAGAATCGAGGAAGAAGATGGGTCTTTTTTTTCTTTTAATTGGTTTCAATCAATTGGTTTCATTTTGTATGCACACAAACACACGCAGAGAGAGAGAGAGAGAGAGAGAGAGAGAGAGTAGCCTAGGATTGAGTGGATGGATGGAAGATGCTCTTTTGACTCCTTCTCAATTTATCATGATTGATTGGATTTTTGGGTAGAAAAAATAAAAGAAAAAATCAGTTGGATTTATTACATGCTTATTTATAACCACTCATCAGGATTTATCTATCTTACGATTCTTACCTTTGTATAAACAAACTTTGTCTTTTTTATTTCTGTTTACTGGTAGTGGTTGGTATAGAGAATTGTATCGTGCTGAATCAAATCTTTTTCATTGGTCATGAACGAATATATATACAAGAGGAAAGATGTAGCAGTTAACTATAAGTAAAACTATAAATCCTATTTACAATCAGTTTACAACGAAAACTATTCAAGGTTGTACAAGGAATTCTAGTTAAACTAGATAACAGTATTAAGAGCTGTACAAGGGATATTAGTTTAACCAAACAACTAAATAATAGGATTTGTAGTGTTATCTTTAACACGCCCCCGCAAGATAGTGGGCATTTCAGAAACACTGATCTTGAACCGTAGTAAACAGAACTTTGTCCTGGACAGAGGTTTAGTAAGCGAATCTGCAAGCCGATCGGCTGACGAAACATGAGATATCCTTAGTTGATTGCTTTGAACCTTTTCCCTGACGAAATGGAAGTCAATAGCAATGTGTTTCATCCGTGAGTGAAAAACGGGATTAGAGCACAGATAGGTGGCACTGATGTTATCACAGTAGATTGTTGGCGGATTGTTGATGGGAATGAGTAATTCTCACATGAGAGAGGAGAGCTAGATCACTTCAGAGGCAGTGGTGGCAATGGCTCTGTATTCAGCTTCAGTGGAGGACCTAGCGACTGACTGTTGCTTGCGAGAGCACCAGGAGATGGCATTTGACCCAAGAAAGACAACATATGCACTTGTGGAGGTTCGGTCATCTTGATTGTCTGCCCAATCCGCGTCCGAAAAAGCGTGGAGTGAAATCGGTTAGCCACGGCGCAGCACCAATCCATGCCCAAGTGTGCCGCACAGGTATCGAAAGAGTCTTTTGACAAGCGACCAATGACCTGTGGTATGACGATGCATGAACTAAGCTAGCTTATTTATTGTGAATGTAATATCAGGCCGAGTGAATGACAGGTACTGTAGGGCTCCAATCACTTGGCGAAATTCAATTGCATCTATCAAGGAGGTGCCGTCAATGAGTGTCAAATTGTGATCTGTAGGCAGCAGTGTGGTCACTGGTTTGGCATCACTCATCTTAGTTCGGACGAGTAGGTCAGTGACATATTTCTGTTGCGAGAGAAAAAGGCCAACCGAACAAGGCAGAACCTCCATTCCAAGAAAGTAAGAAAGCCCGCCAAGGTCTTTAATGGAAAAACGTCGAGCAAGCGTTAAGATGAAGGCATTAACAGTAGAATCGTCACTTCCAGTTATTATAATGTCGTTAACATACACCAACAAGAAAATCACACACCCATTAGCATTAAAGATGAACAGGGAGCAATCAGAGTGAGAGTTAGCAAACCCATTTTAGAGCAAGAATTGTTGGAGCTCATTATACCACGCCCGAGGGGCTTGTTTGAGTCCGTAGATGGCCTTTTGAGGTGACACACATGTTGTGGTCGAGCAGGATCAATAAATCATGGTGGTTGTTTCATAAACACATTCTCAGCCAAGTGACCCTGAAGGAATGTGTTGTTAACATCCAGTTGGCAAAGAGACCACTCTCTTGATACCGCAATGGTCAGTAAAACTCGGATTGTGGTGGTCTTGACAACGGGACTGAAAATGTCAGTGTAATCTACACCGGGTCGCTAGTGGAACCCCTTAGCCACTAAGCGAGCTTTATACTTGGAGATAGAACCATCAGGAGACCTTTTGATGCGAAATACCCACTTGCACCCAACTGTGTTGTGACATGATTATGAAGGAACTAAGTCCCAAGTTTCATTTCGAATGAGAGCATCGAATTCGTCAGACATGGCTCGTCTCCATTCCGGAGGTTTCAAGGCTTGGGAGACACATGTGGGCTCAGTATCAGTAGGCAGGAGAACACATGTGAGAGAGATCTTTGTGAGTGGTTTGTGAATGTTATTTTTGGACCTTGTCACCATAGGGTGATTTCCGATTGCTGCAGTGGTAGGTGTGGGTTCAGAAGGTGGTGGATGCATGGCTGGTGCAAGAGCTGATGATGCAGCTGCGCTGTCTGTAAAGAGAGCACCAGCTGGTGCGACAGGTACGAAAAGAGGCAGAGGTGTTGCGGAAGCAGTGCCAGCTGGTGTGACTAGTGTAGGAGCAGACATAGCTGGTGCAGAAGAAGGAGCTGGTGTGTCCGTGGAAGTTGATTAGGTAGTGGATGGTTGTGAGCATGTTGGGACCGCAACTTGTGCTCGAGAGTCAAGGAGTCATTCATGTGTATTGGTCATTGGAGCAGCATAGTTTGCGCGCTCGCCAGTGCCGTGGTGGCTGATTTCCAACGGTAAATGGAGGTTGATTTCCAACAGGTCGGGCACTATTTAGAGTGAAACTGAATGCTATGCACTTCTTGGTTGTATGGCTTTGCTCTCCACATAATTGACAGAAGCCACGGTAAGGTCTAGGGTTATTCCATTGAGTCTGAGTGTTGGGGTTCCTTTGATTCACAGATGCAGCGGTAGGATCAGCCTGTTTGTAGGAGTTTGGCGTGTATGACCTATTGTTGTATTTGTTGGTGTTCCGGTTGTGATTGTGTTGGTGACCAAAGAACGGTTTGGCAGCGTAGTTGGCAATAATGGGAAGTCTCTGACTTTTCGTAACTTCTTGTTTCAGAACTGCTTCATAATTGATAAGTTTTTCATGAAGTTCTTCAAACGAGATTGGTGTGTCACAGGCACAGACAGCTGATGATATGTATTTGAATTCATCTCCCAGTCCATTGAGAATTTTTACAGTTAGATCTTCGGAATTTTCTAGAGCATCAAGCATGGCTAGTTCATCGGCAATACTTTTTGCATGTTGCAAATATTCGGTGATTGATTGAGTGCCTTTCGATATGTTGGTGAGAACTCCTTTAAGGTGCATGATGTGGCCTCTAGAGGGTTCAGCATAGGTGTTGGCTAGAGCAGTCCATGCATCATGAGAGGTTTTAGCGGAAGCAATAAAGGGAATTATAGATAGAGATATGGAACCAAGTATTGCATTGAGGAGCAGCTAGTCTTGTCTTGTCCAAATGTTGTAGGCGGGATTGGGGCTAGTGATGTCGCCGGTTGTAATTGTTACGGGTGGACATTGACGTTGGCCATCCACGAAGCCCATGAGATCAAACCTAACAAGGAGGGTATGAAATTGCAGTTTCCAGGAACGATAGTTGGTTGCAGTAAGTTTCAATGCTGCTTGGGCGGAAACATTGATGGAGATGATGGTGTTAGAAGAGGAAGACGTGATGTCATGGGAAGAGGAGGAAGATAAAATCACAGTCACTGAGTTGGAGGAGGAGGAAGTGGTGTTAACCATTGTTGGATCGTGGACTCTTTTGAGTTATTGTAGCTCTGATACCATATAGAGAATTGTATTGTGATGAATCAAATCTTTCTCATTGATCATGAACGAATATTGTATTGTGCTGAATCAAATCTTTCTCATTGATCATGAACGAATATATATACAAGAGGAATGATGTAGCAGTTAACTATAAGTAAAACTATAAATCCTATTTATAATCAGTTTACAACGAAAACTATTCAAGGCTGTACAAGGAATTCTAGTTAAACTAAATAACAGTATTAAGAGCTATACAAAGGATATTAGTTTAACTAAACAACTAAATAATAGGATTTGTAGTGTTATCTTTAACAGTTGGTTACTTTCATTTTCAGTACTTTTAGACGTATATGCATCGTATCATAAACTTGGACATTGGAATCTATTAATGTTTTGATGATCTATGATCGGATTTTAATGAATAATGGTTAATGCTTTTACATAAAACTATTAAAGGGCTTTTTATTTAACATTGAGATTGAAATCCCATACGGTGTATACCAAGAACTATCGATGTCAAACACAACACTGTTGAGGAGCCCTCGAACCCTTTCTTTATCTTTATTTTTAAAAAAATATAGTTAAATTTTATTCAACTTTTACCTAAAATATTTTATTATTCCATGCCCCCAAATTTTGTTGAAGTTATATTCCCCTTTGATCAAACACCGTATTTAATATTTATGAGAATTGTGAGACAAACTCTTATCACTGATACGAAAAGAAGAGCATACAACCACTCAATCAAGAGTTAATGCAGTTTACAATTTAGATTTTTAAATGGATCATAAATATATATAGCATTCTGTTGATTTGAGAATTACAATAAGAGTACTACTAATATTATTACATTATATTAATGTAACTATGTAATATCCACCGCTTTTAGAGAAAATCTTGAATGGGATGGTTCATGGATTAATATAGGAAGAACTAGAAAAAAGTGCCAACATTTTATGACGTTTTGACCTAGGAATTATTAAAGAAGCTATCTCTAGACCTTTCAAACAAGCTGTAATTGAAGAAATTTGGGTCTAGGATTATGAAGGGAGTATGGTTTATGGTGTTGAAGTTGTTTTATGATATTTCATATTTATTTGTATGATTGTTATTGTAATACAACATTGAATTTGAAAGATAAGAATTTGGTTGTATAATAATTGATTCATGTATGGAAGGGACCCACAGAATGATTAAGTTGAATAATTTTGAAAGTGCAAAGCATAATTTAGGTTGATTAATTATTGTTCATGGACAAATCATGTTTCCATACTCTTTTATTCCATTACAATTGCCAAAATAATAATAACAAGAAGCTGGGAAAGGGATTCTGTGTGAATTTTATTTTTTATTAACAAATTAATTTTTATAATTTTTCATGTTTCCAAAATCAAATTCTTCTTCTCTTTTTAGTCTTTTTGGTCGAGGAATTACTTGTGACAAAAAATGGAAATGAATGAATGTTTTTGCTCAGGTTGTTGCAACCACTCCAATTAAGGCCCTATTCACATGGTCCAAATAATCATTGTCCAATTTCCAGACTGGTAAAGCAAATCATGTCTTCTCTAACCTCAAATTCGGTCATTTGACATTTAAAAAAATAAATAAATCAAACACGCCAGGTCAGAAGTATATTGGGATCTAACGAAATCAACCACTACACGCTTTGCAATTTAATAGGTAAAAACGTCTCACCTATGTGAGAGACATACATGGAAAGGGAAGAGCCCAGAGTGAGTCATTTGACATGTTATAAACCGAGAAAAAAGAACCAAAAATCACACACACCTGCAATGCAATCATGTATAAATTCTGATTCATCATAAAAAAGAAAGTACAAAAATCATAATTTCCAAGCACAATTTGAACCTACCATGTTATCATAATTAATTATTCTATAAGAAAAAAAAGATACTGTTAAAATAAATAAGAAAAGGGGTTAAAGTAAACTTTTCTTTACCATTAAAGAAAATTGATGGTGAGATGAAAGCAGAGAAGTAAAGGATATGCTTTTGACATCACAAAGGAAGGAAGATTCAATAATGACAGCTAAGATGATGGAGAAATAAGCAAATAAGAAGCATGGTCCTCCATTCCATGTAATGTCAAGAAACTCTCTTTACAGTCACTGCTAAAATGACATGCAGCTAAGTATCACATTTAATGGGATGTTTGGACAACAGAGGTAAATACTTAATTCAGTATTCAAATCATTTACCAACTTCAATTCAACCACCAAGACAAGAGTCAGTAAAGTGCAAAATTTAATAACATAAGGAGATAATGTAAATCTTTAACATTGTGTTTCATAGCTAGTCTATGTAATTTCGACACGATCAGCAATGTATATTATGCAGTTATGCACATCAAAATATTTTCAGAAACAATTAACTAATTTGGATTCCATGTTGTTGTCCAAATAATCCAAATCAGACTCAAGTGTAATGATGGAGAATAAACATTTCACATTCATGTTCTATCAACAAGAATGAAATTTTGTAAGCAAAAATAGGGGCTGCCCTTTCGCCTTTTTTTTTTTTTTTAAACCATGCTCATTAAGTTTCAGAAAACTTTAATATCAATTATATTCCCAAACACAAATAGATTTAATCAACCTTTGAAGTCGAAGCTGAAACAAATTTATCAATCACTTCCATATTTTCTCAAAACTCTCTCTTTAGCTGACAGATGACCGTAGACTTCCTTCTTTGAAATATCATTAAAATCGGACTGACCATCAGGAGGTGTCTTTTGCAGGATTCTTGACGTTATGAAAGTGAACCCATTTCTTGTTCCCCTCAAAGCATACAACAGTGGATTGAAGATTACAGCTAGAAGCACTTCACCTTTTGTAACTATCAGATACTGTGAAGTGAGATAAATTATGAGGGAGTGAGAGAAAGGACAAAGCTCCAATTAAAAACATCAGCGTTTACAACCGTTTATAAACAAACCAGAAATCTGCTTACCATGATGAAAATGCCTAGCACAGCAAGACTTGTTTGTTGTGCTTCTTGCCAGAAATTGTCGTCATTGGACCAGCCAAACCGTCCACCCAACCCAAACCAACCTCCTCCACCAGCATCACCCCCACCACCGGCCTCCTCCCTTTTCTTAATCTCTTTGTCCCACTTCTCAAATTCATTCTTCTTTCCGCCTAGTGCACTTTCCAATGCTTTCCTGGCTTGTTCCTGCACCCACAGACATAAATACACTAAATCTAAAATTCAAAGAGGAAGGCTTTGCTAAATATCAGAACATGTTAAATTTTAGAATTCCAAGATCCAACTATCCAAGTAATCAAAACCCTTGTGAACATATATTACAACAAGTTGCTTGAAAGAAACAGATTCAAATGGTCAACCTCCAGTGCTTGACGGAAGAAAAGAATGGAATTGAGTCTATCTGATATCCGTTCTAAAAGCTCAGGGCAACAAGATGGTGAATATGGTTCTGTTAAACAGTAAAGCTTAATATCTAAATGTACTTCATAAACATTTGGATATCTTCAATTGAACAAAAAAAAAAACTCAATAACCAAATTATGTTCGCACTCTCCACATTATATTCAATCCTTGCTTTTATTAATGAATTACTAAACCGAAATACAAAAACTGCTAAGGCAACATCAAATTTCTTATGATTTCAATCATTCTGTGATTTTCTCATCTAGTTACAAGAGCACACAATTCAATCTATTACACACTTATAACCAAGGCACAAGTGAGTTCCAAAATTTCATCGAAAGCTTCATTTAGTCAATGTCTAATTCAACAGAATATATTTCGTGTAATAACACACCGTATTCAGGCTCCCAATTCCTCTGCTTACAAATAAAAAAAAATCCAATCAAAACCATGTTGCTCAACCTGTGTTAATTGCCCAAATCAGTTCACAATACAATAACTATCTTTTAAGCTATCACATCAATTTTCCTCTAATAAACAGATTGTGCATATTCTAGGTAATAAATTATACCTGCAAATTTTCTCAATAAACAAACACAAACTTTACAAAGCAAGCAAAAAAAAGATAATAATAATAATAAAAACCCAACTTGGGTTTTTCATTTCCAAACACAACAAACTCAAAGACACTACCTTTCAATGTATCCCATCAAAATTTTCACTAAAACAGCCAGTTGAAAGAGTATAAAGAAATTCATACAAAAAAGTTGGTACCTCTCTGCGATTGTCTGAGAAGAGGCAGGAAAACTTGCCTTTGCACTTGAGTTTTGCCAGCAGAAAGCTCCAGTCTTGGTGGGGAGTCGTGTTGGAATGCAGGAGACGGTGCAATTCGGGTCGGGTCGAGTAGGAGGAATTGAGAGGGTTTAGGTTGAAGACCTGTGACATGTCTGTTTTTGCGTATCCTCTCTCTCTCTCTCTCTCTCTAGACGTTTTGTTTGGTTACATCAAATTCAATATATCAATTTCTCCTATCGTTTGATTCTAAAGTAATTTGGTCGGACTTTTGAAAATTGTCCGTCCGTCCGTAAAAAAAAATCTACTAGTACTAAAAATAAAGTTTTCAAAATAAAAAAGGTAAAAAATTTATTTGGAAAAAAATGTAATTGGTTAGTTGACTTTTTTATTTTTATTTTTTAAAGGTCATATGGAGAAGCACTTCCCTATAAGCTTTTGCAAGCTTATAACAAAGGTTTAAACTCTATTATTGCTTGTTTGGTTGAGTTTTCTACGGCTTCAAAAGGTCTACGAACATCTATTTGAGTCTTTTAGAGTTGTTTAGTTGGGCTTTTGAGATTTTCAATTTTAAATTGAGTAGAGGCTGTATAATTTAAATCTCTACTCGGCAAAAACTCATGGGGTGGTGCTTCTCTAAATAGATATTTTCTTTAAAAAAAATCTACCAACCAAGCAAGTATAATTTTTTTTTTCAAAAATTATATTTCTAATAGATCTACTACAGTAGATCTTTTACCAATAGAGGTTTTTCAAAAGTCCAACTAAACAAGCTCTTAACCTCTCCTCAAAAGCCTAACAAAATAGAGTTGGTACAGTTCTGGTTCCGAATCAGCGGTTCCAGTTCCACGGTTAGGTGGAACTAGAGGTTCTAAACCTTTTTTTTTTTTTCTCTTTGTTAATAAAAAAAATAAAAAATAAATAAAACTTGTAAAATTGTAAATACTTGCTTGCAAGCTTATAACAAAGGTTTAAACTCTATTATTGCTTGTTTGGTTGAGCTTTCTACGGCTTCAAAAGGTCTACAAACGTCTATTTGAGTTTTTTAGAATTGTTTAGTTGGGCTTTTGAGATTTTCAATTTTAAATTGAATAGAGGCTGTATAATTTAAATCTCTACTCGGCAAAAACTCATGGGGAGGTGCTTCTCCAAATAGATATTTTTTTTAAAAAAAAATCTACTAACCAAGCAAGTATAATTTTTTTTTCAAAAATTCTATTTCTAATAGATCTACTACAGTAGATCTTTTACCAATATAGGTTTTTCAAAAGTCCAACCAAACAAGCTCTTAGCCTCTCCTCAAAAGCCTAACAAAATAGAGTTGGTACGGTTCCGGTTCCGAATCAGTGGTTCCAGCTCCACGGTTAGGTGGAACTAGAAGTTCTAAACCTTATTTTTTTTTTCTCTTTGTTAATAAAAAAAAAAAAAAAAATTAGACTTGTAAAATTGTAAATAAAATAAAATATATACTTGCTTGCAAGCTTATATCAAAGGTTTAAACTCTATTATTGCTTATTTGGTTGAGCTTTCTACGGCTTCAAAAGGTCTACAAACGTCTATTTGAGTTTTTTAAAGTTGTTTAATTAGGCTTTTGAGATTTTCAATTTTAAATTGAGTAGAGGCTGTATAATTTAAATCTCTACTCGGCAAAAGCTCATGGGGAGATGTTTCTCCAAATAGATATTTTTTAAAAAAAAAATCTATCAACCAAGCAAATATAATTTTTTTTAAAAAACTATATTTATAATAGATCTACTACAGTAGATCTTTTACTAATAGAGGTTTTTCAAAAGTCCAACCAAACAAGCTCTTAGCCTCTCCTCAAAAGCCTAACCAAATAGAGTTGATACGGTTCTGGTTCCGAATCAGCGGTTCTAGTTCCATGGTTAGGTGGAACTAGAGGTTCTAAACCCTTTTTTTTTTTTTCTCTTTGTTAATATAAAAAAATAGACTTGTAAAATTGTAAATAAAATAAAATATCTAAATGACAGATTACAAAATAAAATAAAATAAAATTCATTGGGTTGGATCGTCCGAAAATAAAATAAAATAAACAAATGACAAATTACAAAATTAAATTAAATTAAAACTAAACAAAATGACAAATTACAAATTACATTTCATTGGGTGTTTGGGTCACCCGAAAATAACATTAAATAAATAAATGACAAATTACAAAATTAAAATAAAACTAAAACTATAAAAAAAAAAAAAATTAAAGTTATTAGTCATACACTTAATTTTTATCACAATTAAATTGTCTATATATCTTTTTGGGAGGTTTAGAGGAATCAAAGGTCACGTAATTCTCTTACCTTTTATTGCAAGTTTGGTGGTGATATGGACTAATTGTTGACGTGATCCGCATCTGCTATTCCGGCTCCGCTGCTCCACTTTCAGGTTCGTCATCTTTGAAGAAATTGTATGGTTTTTCTTGCTCAATTTCTTATTGTCTGTATTGCGCCTTAGTCCAGTTATCTACACAAACTTCCATCTGTAGTGATTTCGGACTCAAGCACGAATGCTTATCATCAAAGATATTCCCTCCAGCGTTGAACTCTTGTTCCACTACCACCGTAGAAACTGGTGTTGAAAAAATATTTTTTGGCTATCAAAACCATGATTGGAAAGTACTTTCCATACTCCATTTGCCATTATAAGATATCAATTTTTTTCTCTTCCGTTTTTTTTTATAAATTCAAAAGAGTTACTTAGATAAGATTTAAGCTCGGAATACTTGTTGGAGCCTGATAAAGAAGAAACTCGTAATTTTTTGGATGACAAACTATAACCTAAATTCATAAATCTGGAGGATGATAGGGACCGAGATACATTTTATGTTCGTGTAACATCTAAGTTCAGTGAATGTCCATAAACTATAAGATATTCATCATATAACTAAAACAATAATTTCTTAACTCTATCACAACACGCATCAACATCATATTCTATTTTTAAACCTTGTGAATAATAACCAATTAAATAATAAGACAGATTTTCTAATTTACAATGTGGATCAAAACACATGGCAATAAATAAATATTTAGAAACTCTTTATAATATTCTAACCATTTTTCCTTCATAGCATAACGGACTCCGCTAATTTTAGGTCGGATTCACAATAAGCAAAGGCACCAGCAATATTATGGCTCTCAATAATAAATAAATGAGTTGCATGATAATAAACACCAAAAAAATTGTTAGTAGCATTATAAATGACTTTTAACAAATTAAAAATGTTGTACCAAACATCATAATGAGTTTGATAAAAAGTAATGTGACTAACATGAAATTGAATAAAAGAAACTAATAAATCTCTATAATCATAACTTTTAGCAAGCAATTTATAAGTAAAATTCCAACGTGTTGGAACATCACGAGAAAATCTAACGACACGTCTACCATTTTGTTTACAATATGTTGACCATGCTTTCATTGTAGAAGGATGTTTCCACAAAAAATTTAGGGTTTTTTTTAATAGATTGAATAAAATGTTCAAGAGTGCCTAATCCTTTTTTAACACATAAATTTAAAACATGGTATGCAAATATTTGATGAAAAAAATTTACCACTAAAATAAGGTTTGCATAAATCAAGTAAAGCAAGAGTATCAGCGGTATTGCTAGAAGCATTAACAAAACCAATTGCAAAAAATTTATTTTCAATTTTACACTCTGCAAAAATAATCCTAAGCTATCTAAAAATATGAGCAATGTGTGCATTATCAAAAACTCTAAATGCAAGAATTCTTTTCTGAATATTCCATGCATCGTCCGTATAATGGCAAATGACATTCAAGTATGAATGTGATCACCAATGGTAACTCCATATCTCGGCATATACAAAAACACGACCGTTATATTTTTTAAAATATTTTTCCAACTTTTTTTTTCATAAATATTTTCAAGTGTTGCTGTGAGCGTGGCTCTAGGAACACGATATGCAGCAGGGTTTAATGCTCGTCGACAATAATTAATAAAACTAACTTTTTCACCAAAACTAAATGATAAGTGTTCTACTGCTACCATTCTGGTTAATTCTTCTCTATTTTATTTATCAGTATAACGAAATAATTGTTGGTTAGGAGTAACATACCTTGGAATTTGTGATTGTGACCTTGATCCGGTCTCTGTTTCTAGATATTTGGTTAAAATATGCTTCCAATAAGTGTCATATCCTCAAGATTTGTGTCACTTATATACTTTTTTGCAGTAATTGCAAACCACTGCATAGTTCTCATCTTTTTACCTAATTTTCTTCATATGTTTTACGAAGAGATCAGATTTGCTCTGCTTCTGTAACAGATCTTCCTGCTCTTCTGGTTTTGGTGGATCAAATTCAAAATCTAGAGGTGTATCAATATCAGATATATTTTCTGACTGACTTGTCAATTTTGTGTGTGTGTGTGTGTGTGTGTGTGTGTGTGTGGGGGGGGGGGGGGGGGGGTGCGGTAAGGAGAGTTTAGGCCTAGATTTTCAGCATAAGCCCGACATTGCAAATACTCGCGATAGATGGTGTCATCATAACCGAGATTATTAGTCATTTGACCCTTACCTTTCATCGAAATGGAACACCTAGGACTGTCACCCTTTCCCCTTCCCCTTCCCCTTCCACTTCCACTTCCACTTGCCATTTAAAAGTTGAATTGTAAAATTTCTTGAACAAAAAATGTTAAAAACTTGATGGAAATAGATGGTTAGAAATAAATTTGGGAGAGAAACGGAAACTTATTAGGTAGGGGTGTGCGTTTTTGGTTTAGTTTGGTTGAAGCTCAATGTCAAACCAAACCAATATAGATCGGTTTGGCTATATTTCGACTCAAACCAAACAAATGTGAATTTTCAAATTGATCTAAACCCGACATCCAAACCAAACCAAAAAAGGTCGGGTTTGGATAGGTTTATTGCTTTAGATTTAAACTCAATTTTTTTTTTGGTATTATATTATAAAAAATATTTAAATAAAAAATCATAACATAAAATATTAATTATATATATACATGTATATATACCCTGATTAAAGACATGTTTAACAGTATCTATGCTTTTGAAACCCTAATATATTAATCAATCAGAAGAATTGTATCAAAACAAATAAATAAATTGTAAAAGCTTAAAGTAATCGGTAAAAGTTATAAAATTTGGACTGAATAGAAAACGTAGGTGGATTTTATATTTTAGTTTTACTTTCTAAAATATATGGTTTGGTTTGGATTGGTGAATTATGTCACTCAACCCAAATCAAACCAAACCACCTTTAATCGATTTGTTCAAAAGACAACCCGAACTACCCATTTTTTATATTTGTAATCGAACCAACTCAGACTTTATGGGTTGGGTTGGTCAGTTTGGTTTGGTTTGACGGTTTTTTGCACACCCCTATTAGTATGTAGTAATTGCAAATAAAATAAATTGTAAAAAATTAAATTGGAAACTTAGTAATTGACTAATTACAAATAAAATTAATTGGAAATAAAATTAATTGCAAATAAAACAATTGCAAATAAAATAAATATTAAAAACTTAGTAATTGAGGGGAACCGTTTGGCCTCCAACAATCATGCCAACATTTGAAAATAAATAAATAAATTGAAAATAACACAAGAACCGTCGATTCTAGATCGATTCGAAGTTCGAACTGGAACTGGAATCAGATTTTTCAGTTCCGATTTCGGTTTTTATGATTCGGTTCCGGTTAGATATTTATAGATAAGAAAAAAAGAAAGGGAACTGTTGGGTCTTCAACAGTCAGCCCAACATTTGAAAAAAATAAAAAAATAAAAAAAATGAAAATAACATAGGAATGGCCAGTTCGAACTGGTTGGTTCCGTGAAAATTGGAACCGGTTTCGGTTTTTACGGTTCAGTTCCCTAGTTCGAACCGGAACTGTGTCGGGTCTATAACCAAACAACTTTAAAACACTAAAAACAGTAAAGTTCAACCAAACAAGCACTAATTCTAATGTCTTTTACTCTAGCTAACCAAACAAGCACTAATTCTAATGTCTTGTACTCTAGCTAATCAATAGAATTTTATCTTTTCAAATGTATAATAATCTGTAATTAAATGAAAGAGAAACAATTTTTTTTTTAACAAAGGAAATTATATATTTTTTTTAACACCGAAAAAAACAATTGTAATATTTTAGTAAAAAAAAAACCTCTAACCTTTATGAGTTGTCAAAAAATTATCTAATCAAGCGGTCTAGTTTGATTTGATTCTATATAATAGGAGCCAAAAATAATTTCTAGTTAAATTCGGTTCAACTAAAAAGTAAGCTGAAAAATGGTTTTGCACTTTTGCCCATTCTTACAACCAACGGTTTTAATTTTTATTAATTTTATTTTTTTTTCTTGAACATTACATTAATTCGAGGTTTGGGGAGGAGGCACAACTTGAATTCACAACCTTATGGTGTGTGTATGACCGTATGAGAAGCATATCACTGTATCCACCTCATCTTCCAACCGTTCCAAAGTTGATGGATAGATTACGCACCAACTATTATTCTAACTCTATCTTGATGACCGATGATGGAGGTTCCACCGTTGAAGTAGTTATTGGAATACATTTATAGTGTTTGATTTTGGTAGGCGTGGACAAAATCCTAAACGGATGGTATAGATTTATTCGAATTTAAGCTTAATTTTTAGTTATCCAATTAATAAAATCATAACCTTATTTTATCTATTTATTTGAGTTCTGGGCCAACCTGTACTTGACCATTTGAACAGGTCGGCCTATATAAGTAGAACCAATCCAACACAAGCTCAAACTAAACTTGGGCCAAAAAGTGCAAGTATACAAACGATCTCAGCCGTTGTATTGAGGGCCCCACGTAGGCAGTCCCCACCACCAACATTAGACGGTTGTTGACCCACCCCATTGGACCACATCCAACGGTTCAAAGTCAAAATCAAAGAACCTTCTTTTACTCACCATTATACCTCTCAACTTCTATACTCTAATCTAGCCAACTCCATAGAAAATGGAAAATATTGATAGGCAATATGGTAATTTCCTTCAACCAATTTTCTCTCTGTTGCTAAAGACAAGACATTTTGACCTTTCAGTTCACCTCTCTTTATCTTTATCCTTCCCCATCCCTATCTATCTGTTCTTCTACCTTTTCCCAATATACAATTTTACCCCCTCTATTGAAATCGATTCGAAATCGATTCAAGATCAGTATAGGACCGAAAACAAACACTACTAGCATGGGATTTAATTTTCCTACACTTAATTGTTTTTTGCTATGGAACTTGAACCACTCCACCAATAGTTGATATATTGGATCCAAGATCTATACCTATCTGGATCTAACACTAATTTTTTTTTTTTTTAAATAACCTAGATCTAACACTATTAGCATGATATTAAAATTTTTTTTACAAGAGACTTAAATGTATTATAATATTTAATACTACTAGCCCGAGAGGATTTCCTAAACCTACTACTACTATTATTATTATTATTATTATTATTATTAATAATAGGGTATTGTTAATCTATGCTTTTACTAAGAAATGAAACTTAATCTTGCACTTATATCCTTAATATATAGGAATTGAATTACTCAACCGAGAATGATGTACAACAATGAAATTAGTGCCCACATCTTTCCAAGGTTGTTTCAGTAATTTCGATAGTTTTAAATTGAAAAAAAAAAAAATGCTTTTCTCGGACCCATTTATATCCTTACTGTCTGTATACAAATGTATGTTCGACAGGGAAAAATTATGTGAGACAGTCTCACCGTACATGTGGGAACACCATCAAATGAAAATGAAACATGAAAACAAACTGATCATGTATATCTCTTTTTAATGGAGGGTCTAACCTCCACATGGTGAGACCGTCTCACACAAGTTTTTCTCCTTTTACTCCTTCAAAGAAAGTTTGAATCACAAATATCCAAGGGGCGTTTTGGTCATTTAGAGGGAATATAAAGAGAGAGAAAGACAGAGATGTAGAGAGAGAAAGAGAGAGAGCACAGAGCAGAGAGTTTTAGAGAGAGAGAGAAGAGAGAAGAGAGAAGAGAGAAGAGAGAAAACGTTCGTGTGTGAGTCCGTTTTTTCAGTTAATTTTTAAATTTAAAAAAAAAAAAAAATTATATGTAGAAGAGAGAAGCGAAAGCCAAACACACGTATAAAACTATAACAAGGACAACAAACAACAACAATGGTATCGGACCAGGAGCTAGCAAAAAGCGTGGAGACCCTGCTCCGACAGTCCGACCCGAATTCCTTCACTTCGCTAAACGGCGTCGTGCAGCAGCTGGAGGCGAAGCTGGGTCTCGACCTGTCTCACAAAGCCGGCTTCATCAGGGACCAGATCAGCCTCCTCCTCCGCGCCCACCCGACGCCGACTCCGACTCACCAGCAGCAACAGCAACAGCAACAGCAAGTCACCGTCCAACAACCGCAACAAAATTTACCAAAAGACCATTTTGCCCTCCAGCAGCATCAGCAGCAGCACCACCACCCGCAATTCGCTCTGCAGCAACCACCACCGCATTTTTCTCCCCATTTTAGCCTCCACCAACAACACCAACTCCACGCGTCGATTCCTCAAGACCTCAACTTCCGCCAGCCCCACCCCGCTACGCCGCCGCAGCCCCAGTTGCAGCCGCATACGAATGTCGCGAAAAACGAGGCGTACGGACAGATTTCGGCCGAAGCGCCCAAAGAAAGGTTTTGTTTTTAATGTTTTTTTTTTTTTTTTTTTTGGTTTTCATTTCACAGCTTTCTTTAGGTGGAATTGATTAATTTATTTTATAATTTTCTACGAAAAATTGCTGGTGTTATTGGGGTTTTGGTTTTGTCAATTTTAGAGTTATTGTGTAATTGCATGTCGTCTATGTAAAAGGGTTCTATTTTGGAAAAGAAATTAGGGTTATGTTTTTGCAAAAGTGAAAAAAGAAATATTAGGGTTTCTTTTTAAAGGGTAGTCTTTTGTTTTTGTTCGGCTTTACTTTATCCTTTTCTTTTATGTTGTGGGGTAAAAAATTAATTTTTGCTGCAGAATTGTTGTTTTTGATGTAAAGACTGTGTTACTTGTGCAAAATGCTGGTGGGTTGCTTTGAAGTTAGTAATTTATGTGAATGCCGTGGTAGTGCTCATTTGTATATTTTTAACATTTGCAGTTGTTGTCCATTATAAAAACAAATAGCATAAATTATTCGATAATTTTCATTTAAAGTTAAAAGAGGGTTTCTAATTACACATGTGCATTTTGGAAACATATCATGTCTCTTGCATTCTCTTGTGAAGTTCTGTTTCAATTTTATTAAGCATTATTGCTATTACACTTGCTGCTGTATGTGTCTCTTATTAGAGATCACCGGCTTTTCACTATGTTTTAAGGTGTTAGTATTCGACTATTCATATTTCATCATAAGGAAATGTTCACTTCGTGGAGACAACTTTCTCTTTTCGAGATCACCAACTTTGGGTTTAAGTTACATTGAAGAACTTTCTCATTTCTTCTATAATGTTGTTATTAGAACCATCATGGGCGGCAAACTTGCATTGGCTGGCATTCTATGCATTGGATGGTATAAGCTTGATGAATGACCTGATGGATTTGTGTGTGCTATAATTTTATTGCAGTGCTCCGGTGGGAACCAAAAGAAGAGGTGGCCCTGGGGGTTTGAACAAAGTTTGTGGTGTTTCACCTGAACTTCAGGCTATTGTGGGTGAGCCAGCCTTGCCAAGGACTGAGGTTGTTATCTGCCGAGCCAAGATCAGAACAACATTTAGTCATTTGGTTAGTGTACTAAAATATAAATTTAATTTTTGCTTTGTTTGATTCAGATTGTGAAGCAGTTATGGGCATACATAAGGAAAAACAACCTCCAAGACCCAAGTAACAAGAGAAAGATAATTTGTGATGATGCCCTGCGTATTGTATTTGAGACAGACTGTACTGACATGTTCAAGATGAATAAGTTGCTGGCCAAACATATAATCCCGCTCGATCCTAACAGTATGTAATGTGGCATCATGTGCTACTAATTTTTGTTCTATAATGACTTTAATTTAACTTTTTTTTTTGTCCCGTCCCCTTGTCATTGTCTGCAGAGGGGTCTAGTCAAGCTAAAAGATTAAAGACAGATGCTGAATCCACAACTGAAAGTACTGAATCTGGTACATCTCCTATAATAATATCTGAAGCACTGGCTGAGTTTTTGGGCACTGGAGGAAGGGAGATGCTTCAAACAGAGGCAATAAAACGTGTTTGGGACTACATAAAGGGTAACCAATTAGAGGTGGGTCACCAGGGCATCATTTTTATTTTATTTTATTGGTTTTAAAAATATGAATGAATCAACCTAGGAAACTTAATTAGTTTGTGTAAAATTTTGGTATCTATCTGAGAACTATTAACCTTCTAAAATTGGTTTCAGTTCTTTCTTTTGGTCTAAGTTTGCTATGAATTATGATTCAATTTGCATCTTTAGTAAAGCTATCAGTCTTCCCATTAACCTGTTTGCAAAACTTGCATTTAATTGGATTTTCTGTGGAAATTTCATTTGATTTAAGTAGATTATTTGTTAGCATTAGCTTCAAGTCATTTTGTTTGTGTGCTTTCAGGATCCTCTAAATTCGATGGTGATACTATGTGATGCAAAGCTTCGTGAGCTTCTCAAATGTGAAAGCATTTCTGCATTGGGGATTCACGAGATGTTAGCACGCAATCACTTTTTCAGGAAGTCATGATGCCTGATACTGTTGACTGGTTAGTATAAAATACTGTGTTTACTCTCGTGTGATACACAATAATAATATATGTACATATACTTCTGTTTTTAGTGGTTTGAACTTTGTACACAATCATTATCTGAATTTCTTTACTGTTGTTTGACTAATTTCTCATCGGCCTTTAATGTATCTATTATTAAGTGAGGCCTTACTAAGGTTTAGACTTCTGGCTTGGCTAAATTAACATGGCTGATTTGAATGTGTCCAAGATTTTATTTTCTCACATAAAAACGGTTTCAGTAAGCTTTTGGCATCACCTTTCTTGCTTGACTTGAGATCCGTAGTTGTCTCTTCTTATTGCTTCATTTGAGAACCTCAATTATCTTTTTGGTGAAACTTGGTACTCACCTGTTCAATTATGAGCTGTTTGGTCTAGTTAGAGTCAGATTATGGTTCTACGAGTTCTCATTTCTTTCCTTGTTTTTCTATGAATGATTTGTATGTATGTTATCTTTTGAGTTTCCAGTATGTTGATTTAATTTACTTGCTTAAAAATGATGAAATACTTTTGTTGTTGCAGGTGCAGGGACCTTGTCACCTGGTCACTTCTGATGGTAGAACAGATAGTGAAGACCCTTTTCTTTTCTTTTTATCTTTTTCTTTTTTGTGCATCGACGTGGTTAGATAAGTTATGTTTTACACTACCTGTTTATTTGTGATTAGAATGACAATGTACCACGGGCCAATGGCGAGAATATGTTGTAGTTATGCCATTGCCATGGGTTTAGGCTTAAAATGCTTATCTACTAGTTGTTTTTCTCTTTTCCAAGCTAACCTTGAATAGTAGACTGAACTAAACCAGAACAGAATGACAAATTCTAGTTTCTTGGAACCAATTTGTGGATCTTATTTCTTGTTTCAGACTCTCGGTTTTAAATACATGATGCTTTTTATTTTTTATTTTTTTTATGAAGTCCAAAGAAGCTCCCAGCTCTCATCATCCTCATTGAAAATTTAAAGCAATTTATGATTCTAGTTTGATTTGCGGAGCCAGACAGGTTCATGTTATAATATCAGAATGATATGCAGGGAAGGAATCCAAGTGGCAACCATGGAGGGTAGAATTACAAAGGGAGACTTAAGAGAGATTTCTTTTAACAATCTAAAATAGCCTAAGAGGCTAAGATGTTTGGTGAGTAGGTACACTGTCTTTTTCCATATTTCAATTGCTCATATTGACTTTCGAAGGTTTTTTCTGTTTCAAGTAAGCTTATAAGTGAAGTAGGAGACCTGTCTATCTGATAATATCGATTGTGACAAGCACAGTTATTAGTACGTATAAAATATATCTAGTACATGTCGGTTTATTTTCGTTACAGAAATCAACAGAGATGGTCTACAATAGAATAATAACAATACATCATCTACATTTCAACAAGACACTGCGACTGCAAATATAGTATGTAAGACTCTACGAAGCTGATACGAAATATGTCCATAAAATTACCATCTTCTTCGTCATTGCTGATTGAAGCTTCTGGTGTGGGTGGGTTTGATCCAGTCTTGTAGCAGCTTTTTGGTAATGGCAATCCACAAAGAAATGGATTTCCCTCGTAGCTTGCTTCTCCAAAGGTTATAAATTGCCCAGTCATATAAGGGATTTCGCCTGACAAGTTATTGTGCACCACACTAAAAACAGCCAAAAGTATTTATCTCCACGAGTTGAGGAGGAATTCTCCCATCCAAATTGTTGTAGGAAAGATCTATCAAGTGCAATTTGTCTAAATTGTAAAGCTCTATCGGCACTTCACCTTCGAATATAATGTCTTCATTCCGTTATAGTCAAGGCCTTGTAATCTATTTCTGGACAAGTGAACTTGATGGAATTTTGGGACCAAAGAATGTGACAACTGACAACGACATGGTTTCTGCATAAATTTCACTATTTTCACCGTCAATATTCTTGAGTTTTGAAAGGTTAAAAAAAGGTTCAAGTGAAGTTGGGATTTGAAAGTGATTATAGTAGAATATCAAGTCTTCAAGGGATGTCAAAGCTGTAAGAGGAGACGTAGGAAATTTTACCTGTAAGTCGATTGGAAGAGATATCTAACACTCGAAGAGAAGTCAAATTTGCAAAACATGAAGGCACCAATTTGCATAAACCTGAATTAATATATATTAAGTTTGTGAAAATAGTGTAATTTTGTTTTTCTTACTAGCTAGCTAGTACCTTCTTCGAGGAACCCAAATTTGACCATCTTATTGTAGCTTTATGTCCAGCCTCTCAAGCTTGCTCAAATAGTGTAATCCTTGAAGAATTCAAACAGTACAATAAATTTTTAGAAATACGTTGAAAAATAAAAATAAAAAATATTAATAAAATAAGAAATCAGGGATTACCTTTAACATTAACAGCTCCTTTCAATCTATTTTGACAGAGATACAGAGTTGTTAATGAGGAAAGATTAACCAGAGATGTGTTGAAGAAGTTAAAACTTAAATCCAAAACTTTCAAATTGCCCAATCTTTATAGCTTTTCCAAACCTGAAAATAAAAACAAAAGTGGACAATTACAATCTCACATAATTATCATTCTTAATAAAACAAATAATGAAAATAAATATGCATTTTTACTTAATTTTTTTGTTTTCTTCTTATTAAGTGAATAGGGTGGGGTGCCTTCTCTAGTCCAATGGTTCGATTTTTTTCTTCTTCTTCGTAACCACCCTTTTGTAACGTTACATAATCAGGTTGTGTAATATTACAAAGCTAAAACAAAATAATTTGTTTAATTAGTTTATAACCGTAACGTTACAAAAAATGATTTGGACTTAAATCTTTTATTTGGGGTTCATACTTGAGAATAATAATTTACATTTTACAATAAAATAAATATACGTTTTTGTTTGTTTTTCTTCATGTTGACTAAATAGGGGTCTTCTCTGATTGGGATGGTCTTGATTGTTTTTAAGGACCACCCTTTTGTAAAGTTAAAATAAAATTGTTTGCTTTAACTATTCGTTCCAAAAAAAAAAAAAAAAGTACTTTGTAACTATAGCAGAGTAATGCAGAGCCATTGTTCTGGATTCCAATAGTTCAAATGCCAAAAGAGTTATATAAAATAATAACTATAAATATTGAAAATAGATAAACTCTAAAAATAAATACCTGATCCCAGATTAATAGATATTGTTAAAAAAAAAAAAAAAAACTATCCTATAAATAGTTACGATCCAGTGTACTAGTTTAATCTAACCCAGTAATAATATTTCTTATTATAACTAATTTCGTAGGAAATGAAATATATATATATATGTTGGTTTTCTGATAAGGACGTTCTGAAATTATATAGTCAGAACAATTACCCACAACCACACATTCACATTTGGTGTGAGTATTTGTTAATGTGTGGTTGTTGTTGGACGTTCTGAAATTATAAAAGAGCGGCGATATTTATACCCCTTTAAAACTGTATATACACCCCAAATTAGCAATTTTTTAAATTTCCAATATTGCCCTTAAAAAAAACTATTAAAAGAATTATAAATGCAGTCAATCTTTCATATTAATATAGTATTTAACATTTTTAACATGTAGAATATTTTTCGATTGATATATTATTTTTTTTTCAAGAATCTGCGAGATATTTTATCCAGACGATGAAAAAGATAAATAGATATTAAAAAGCTTTACATTAAATTTTAAATTTTATTCATCATGATATCTATAGTTGAGTTTTCAGGAAGTAAAGTAAAAATGCAAAGTTGATATTGATGATAATAAGTTAATAACAGACTGATAGAGATGAAGAGAGCATTATTTGCCCAGCAGAGGTATTGGGCAATCCAAGAGTTTTTCTGTGAAATGAATTGCTTTGCTTTGTAGAGAAGAAAAGCACTTAAATAAAGGCCATATAGTTTAATTTAAACAGTGGTTATTTAAATTAAATTATCAAATAACTATTATAAAATAGTTTTAAAGATAAAAAACCATACGGTTAAATTAAAAATAAGTTAAAATAAAAATTAAATAAAAAGCAAGGAGGCGTATCCTCCCATGCTTTTAATTTTAATTATTTTATAATTTGTTAGTTTATAATGGTTAATCAAAAACTAAAAGAAAGGATGTTTTTGGTAATAAGTGAGGTGCTTTGACAATTTATAGCATTTTTAAAAGATTAATGGGGTGTAAATATAAAAAATGGTGTACATACGATTTTCAAAGAGTGTAAATATCGTCATTCATTATAAAATCAAAACGTCCTGACTAGAGAACCATCGTGTGTGTGTATATATATATATATAAATTGGGTGTGGGTATTGTTTTCTTTGTTGACAATAGAAATATATATATATATATATATATGTATGGTGGTATTGGAAATTGGTAACTAACCTTCGTTTTGAAGAAAACCAGCTATAGAATTGTCAATCAAACAATGTTCCTGTAGCTCTTTAAAGGGAGAAAACAAAGAAGCATTTAGATACTACTCTCCTAATTCTGATGACCTTGCATAAATAAGATTGAGTTCGATAACTCGGCCTGTGGTGTTTTTTCACACAACTACTTCGCATTGACAACAATCTGAAATATCTACCCAGTTATGGAGACTACTATCAGGTTCATTGAAGAAATGTTTAAGATGCAAGAGAGCTAACCTCTCTTGCTCCCAACACCCTTCACTCCAAAACTCTTGTAGTGAAACAAACAACAATATCAGTACCCAAATCCACTTTGTCTCCATAATCTTAAATTCTGCAAGAGTGTGGATCTGAGCTATGATTTTTATATAAGGAGTTAACTTAACTGCCTTCTTTTACTATCACCGTGATTGACTCGGAGCCAAAATTTCTTCTTGGAAATCGAGTGCAGATAGAAACTTTTTAGAGTCCATTTTGCTCATCCCCTTGAAGGAATGAGCAAGAGTAAACTCAATATTTTAGGTATGGACAAGATGAGAGGAAAATAATTAAGTGGTGGGGTCCGAATATCATTATAAGCCTTAAAACTTGATATTGTAGGCATTGTTTTCACACACAAGGTTTGAATTTTTCTATGGGATATTATCAAAATCCCTCTGTAGTTTGATCTATTGGTCAAAATCCCCATCTGGTTCTATTTTTTTTATTTTTGTTGAAGTATTACAACTATTATAATAGGACTGTCGGAACTAGCCAAGATCAGATAATACATGTACGAGCCCGTATATCAACTCTCACAAACCGGGAAAAAAACTCTCCACACATTATTTTAAAATACGTATGAGACTCAAACTCCTAACCATCAATGTAGAAGGGAGGCGCATAACCACCCCTCTAGTTCTATTAATGGCTATTATACCTCCATAGTTCACACTATTCATCATTACCACTTATAAATAGTTATGTAACGATGCATATTGCAAAAGACAAATTGTACAGACTCCCAAATTTGAGAAAATATGTTTTACAACTATGTAGCGTTATATAACTTTTTTAACATATATATTCTCCTAACTCTTAAGGCATACGTTAACATAATACTTAAGTAAATAATTAAAACTAATGGGTTCGTATGGAGGAGTGGCTCCATCTTCCATAAACATCTCCACATTCCTGATTCATTTATCAAAAAAATGTAATTACAGTTTCCAAATCACCTTGGTATTTTTAGAAAACAGAATTTGTAAAATACATAACATGTTTTCAAATTTATATTTTAATTTTACTTTACAAGTTTGCTATTTAAAATTGAAGGTTGCATACCTTATAGACCTTTCCCCGGTAGATTTGTCAAATGTGGAAACTAAAACCCTTCACTTGGCAAATGCAGAAACTGAAACCCTTCGTCCCTTCCCTAATGACACATTTTTTTTCTTCCATTCTGCACATGATTCATTATAAACCAAATTATAAGAAATTTTGCTTTGAATTTGAAGCATAATCGTGGTGTCTTTTTGAAGGTTTGCAGCTTATTTGGAAGGCTAGTTTCAGGAAGGTTATTGTGGAATATGACTTTCAGACTATTGTGAATCTATTGAGTAAAAATACTCACTCGAATCACCCTTTATATAATCTTATATATTCAAAGCTGCAAATCCCTTATTGATGATGAGTGGTGTTGCTCTATTCAGCATGTGTATAGAGAGAGTAATAGAGTTGTTGATTGCCTTGTTAATTTGGGTCAGTCTCTTGAGCCGGGTGTTATTTTCTTTGAAGATTCCCCTCCTCAAGTTCTTGGTGTTTTGGAGGATGATGCTAAACGTTTGGCTTTCGCCAGACCTGTGCCTGGTCTTGATTAGCTTTTTTTTTTTTTTTTGTTGTTTTTGGGCTTCTAGCACTCCCTCTCACCAAAAAAAAAAATAATAATAATAATTTGTAATGAGACATTTTCCTCTTCGAAAACAAAATTTATTGTGGATATACAAAAGTACATGTCGATCATTAACATCTTTGAAATATCGTGATTTATTTATATTGTTATATAGATCATATTATATATAAAATTGTCGGCAAAAATGATGATGGCAAGGAATGTCTATGTAACATAACGTTGGGTAGATTTTTTGTAAATACCTCTAAAAGTGTCATATTCGTGTAATTATGGTTAACCTTGAAGGTGTTTATGCAATTTGTCCTAAAAGAAAATAGTCTTCCAACTTTTTTTTTCAACGTGTTCTTACAATTCACACTGACAAGACCTTACACTTTTTTTCCCCTTCTCTTTTGGGTTTTGGCCAAACCTAAATTTTTCTATCTGCACTGAATTTCCAAGAAGAAAATTTTGGCTCCGAGTCAAGCACGGTGATAGACTGATAGTGATAGTAAAGAACCCATTTGACAATTTTTTTTTAATTTTTATTCTTATTTTAAGAAAACTGAACTAGCTAAAATCAATCATTATATATACGGATCCGAATATTTACTACCATAATCAGGAGACAATTACTTCACAATATGGAGAGAAAACACATCACACAAGCTGTTAATGCGCACGGTGTGGGACTTGAACACCCGTGAATGGAGAGGTGCATTCCATTTGAGCTTAGAGTGCTCGACTCCTTATAAATCTAGACCCACTCTCTGGCCATGCCATATGCAATCTTGTCTAGTATATTAATTAAGATGGACTTAAAGTGGATTTGGGTGATATCGTTGTTTGTTTCACTACAATGTTTTTGGAGTGAGGGGTGTTGGGAGCAAGAGAGGTTAGCTCTCTTGCAATTAGAGGCGGACTCAGAAAATATTTACAGTCCGGACTAAAATATATATATATATATATATAGGGTTAGGCTATATAGAACACCAGTGTATCATACACTGTATAGAAAATATTGTGATCATAATTTGAAAAAGTATGATCTAACCATCAATCGCAATATTTTCTACACAGTGTATGGGTAGATCGGTGTTCTATAGATTGTCCCATATATATATATATATATATAATTTATGACTTACAAACACTCATAAAACATTTATTAAATTCAGTGTGGATTGTGGAGAAAATTCTTGTAATTTTCCTCATTGGTGCACACTAATATAATAAAATCTATACAAGACATGTGAGTCATTCAAATAAAAACTTTTTATATAATTCTTAATGAAAGCATTTTTATTATCTTTTGATTTTAATGTAGAATAGGTACATGAAATAAGTTACACTATCTGAAACCATTTTCAGATTTCTTTATATATATATAATTACCTATAATTTTCTATGTAAATAAAAAAGATTAACTAATTATATATATATATATATAAAGTTTTATGAAATTTTTTTGAAGAAATAAACAGGTTGAAAAGGTTCTGCACATTACCCCATACAAAAATTCCAACACATGACAAGTTCACACGTTTTACAAAGAACAATTTTTTTTTTTTTTTTTTTTTTGTCATTTCTTCAATGATCCTTCTGGTCTTCAAAATAGGGTGGACGAAGGAAAATCATCAAATTGTTGTCAATGGGAAGGAGTTGTGTACAAAAACACCACATGCCGAGTTATCGAACTCAATCTTATTTATGCATGGTCATATAATTTGGATATTCTAAATGCTTCTTTGTTTTCTCCCTTTTGTTTTCTCCCTTTGAAGAACTAGAGGCAGGGCCGGCCCTGACTTTTTAAAGGCTCGAGGTAAATCTCTAAAATGGATCCCTTATTCGTTTTTATAGTTCTTTCAATATATATATATATATATACACACATATATATATTTATATATATATATAACATGTTTTCATATATTTAGTCCGAAAATGAATAAATTTAACATTTCTCATATAAGTCTAGCAAAATGTGACTAGAAGTTTTGAATTATTTATTAATATCAATGTTATATATCAAAATTGTTTTTGATAATTTATAAAATTATAAAATATAGACTGATAGTAAGCATTTGTAAAGTAAATTACAAAAGATAGAACACGCGTAAGTATTTACAAAGTTCCAAAATATTAATGAAAGAGATGTCAGATGCTGCAGTTGCTTTTGGACGGTTTGGTGGAGAAAAAAAATTAAGAGAAAACAGATGATTGATGAATGAAACCCTAGAAAAAAGGTCTACAGAAAAAGTGAAAGAAATTGGGTAATGGACGTTTTTTATTTATTTATTTTTTTAATATTGTTGGGCTTGTTTTAAAACAATGCTTGGGCCTATTTTAATTGTCTACACCAAAATATATAGGATAATTGACATTAATACCTATAAACTCTTTTAAAATATGCAGTATGTCGTTTATATTTTTTTCGCCACTAAACCTCATAAGCTCTCATAAATTGGTAAATACTGACTGTAGATGTCCCCTCACAGCTTCACATTGGGTAAAAAACCTAAGTGTTTACCAAAAAAAATGAGAGTTCATAGGGTTTAGTGGCAAAAAAAAAAGTACCAGGGACATAATACATATTTTGGAAGAATTTAGGAGTCATCAGTACCAATCAACAAAATATATATATTGTACCAATTTAATTAAAACAATACTTCAGCTCATATACATATAACTCATTACATGTAATTAAGGTCCCTCTAAATGATGGGCCCTAGGTGGCCATCCCTCTAATCCAGTCTCAGGGACAGCCCTGACTAGAGGAACTTTGTTTGATAGACAATTCGATATCTGGTTTTGTTCAAAACTAAGGTCAGTTACCAATTTTCCAAACCACCCAGAAAGAGGAGGAACAAAACAACAAACAAACAAACCACACGGCACCCAAGATAACCAAAAAGCAACTAAAACAAAAACAAAGAGAGCATCAAAACATAAAACTAGACACCACAGAGCCAAAGAAGAAATAAAAAATACAGCAACAACAAACACCACAAGAAAATACTAGATTTATTAACAGTTAAAAACCGTCAAGAAAAGTTTTCTTGTCAATAATGCTAATGTTAAGAAAGGTCTTGATAATTTTTTTTAATGACAGTTTTTAATTGTCAAGATATGTTTATTTAATTAAAAACTGTCATTATTTAATATTTAATTAAATAACATTTTTTATATTTATACATCACCTCCCCTGCCACCACAGGCCACTAGCCCGCCCGCCATCCGGCCTTACCTACTTCTAATAATAATGACAATTAATCGTCCGCCGTTCAGCATTGCCCACTTCTGATAATTATCATTATTATGAATTGAACTTGAGAACTCAAGTCAAAAGTTGTAAGTCTTTACCACTTGACTACAAGATTTGATTTGTTAAAAATCGAACAATATTTTTATATAACCTATATGAGTTGTTAGAAATTAAAAAAAAAAAAAAACCGTATTAGATAAATTTAAATTTATTCAACTAATCAAAATTCTAATTTTTATGATAGACATATATTGAAAAAATATTTATTGAAACTTTTAATAAAATTATATTTTTTAAAACATATATAGTCGAGTTATTGGTCAATACCCTATGGTTAAATTTGGTTACATGGTGGAATGGTAATCGGAATAGTAATGAGAATGAGAATAAGAATCAGAATGAAAAAGAAAGGAAAACTAAGGTGCTGTTTGGAAGTGTTTTTAAAAATGGTTTTTTGTTTTTAAAAATAAAAATAACTTTAATATTGTTTGTTTATACGTTTTACAAAACTATTTTTGAAAACAAAAAATAACTTTTTGAAATGTATAACTAAAAAGTTAAAAACAACTTTTTATTATTTTTCACCATTTTTAAAAACATCATTTCAAAACAAATCAATTTTTCCCTCCAAATAACAACTTTATCCATTTTAAAAACAACAACTAAACACTTTTACATTATTTTCCGTTTAAAAAAACCATTTTTAAAAAACACTACCAAACATATTATATTTTTAAAACATGATTTCCATTTTTAAAAAAAGTTTTAAAAAACACCATTTTAAAAACGATACCAAACGCACCCTAAGTTTTTTGTTTGGTTGGAACTTTAGAATTAGTCTCTGAATCATTATTATTTTGTTTGGTTAATAATGGAATGAAATGGAGTTAATTGTATTTTGACAAAAATACCCCTAATTATAAAACATTCATAATAACATGATATATTATAATAATAATAAAATATAAAAATATATTATATATATAATTATATATTATTTAATATAATAATATATATAATATATAATATATAATATATAATACATATAATAATATATATTATATAATATAATATATATATAAATATAAATATATAATTTATAATATATATTATAATATACAATATATATAATAATATATTTATATAATATAAATATATAATATATATTATTTAATATATTAATATATTAATATATAATATATATATATATATAATAATATATATACACATTATATAATACATATAATACATATAATATATATAAATATAAATATAAATATAATAAATATTGTAAGTTCCTTAAGTTTTATTGTCTTATTTCGGTAACAAACCACAAGTGGGGTTTGATGTAAGGGTAGCTTAGGCTTGTGATGGTTGTTGCTTTGCACAACCAAGACCCTCTCAAGACCTCAAGAGAAGAAGCACCAAAGGTAAATTTCTAAGTGCTTACTTGCTTTGAAGAGATAGTTGCACACACCCAGAACCCACATAAGTCTTATTCTTGTATGTTGTGTGTGTTTATATTGTGTGCATTAATGTTCATTAATCTCTCTTCTGGCATGTGTAATTGATTGCATTTAGCTTGTTAAATGCCATAACATGTTAGACATTAGGATGCATTCTTTTCACTCACACACTTGCACTTATTGCATGGTCTGTGTGAGAAACTGCGTGAGAAGGCCTTGCCTCTCACTGCCGCAGTTGAGGTGTCTTTTTTACCAACCACTGCAAGCCAATCGACAACAATTAATTTGCTGTGACGTGGTTGATGTGGCGCGGTTCACAAACCGCAGCATGCAAGCGATAGAGATGTGTTCTCTCTACCACGCCACTGCTGCTGTTGGGATAACTGCGGCATGCAAGCGATAGTAATTTATTGTGTCTTGTCGCGGTTGACCAACCACGGCAGTTGGGACCGTGGCAGTTCGTTGAGCGCATAACGCCCAAAACGCATCAGTTTTGTTGAATGCCTATAAATACTCCACTTTTATTTTAGGTCGTCTCCAAGAGTTCAAAATCATATTTTTCAACAAAAGATATTTTCTAAGAGAGAAAAATCTTCCAAGAACTTACCTTTGATTACTCAAACAAATATCCATGTGCATCAAACATTATCTAGCTTCATCCATGATCATCTAGGTGCCATCTATGCTTGGTTTTTATTCAACACACTTAGCTTGGTAAGTTGGTCATTAATATCTTACATATTTTGTGTCTTTCTTAAAAAGCAATCTCATTTATCACTTGTATGCTTATAAAACATATTCTATTGACAAGATTGAGATAATTGTGTTGATTGTTTGAGAGTTGTATTTTGATAACTATTATTATGATTGCCTAATCTTTGATAGCTATGCTTTATGTCATGTCATATAGCAAAGATTGATATCTAGGATTGTGATTATTGTCATCTTTCATCCTAGATAAGCATTTAGTGTAACCTATCATTACCTGCTCTTTGAATATCATATTATTCACATTATGTTTTTTATTCTCTTTATTGAGAAGTAAGTCTTGTGACTACAGGTGAGTGGTGTAAGCAAATTAGACTAGGTCCACTTTTATAGACCCGCGGGTAGTAGTGGCGGGTTATAGACCGTGAGAGGTTGATGTCAACTTAGGTTGCAAACGTCATTGCAATTAGTGGATTCGAGGTTCGTGTGTGGCGCACAAAACAGCCCGTGGTTTTTCCTTGTTAAAGGTTTCCACGTAAAAATCAAGTGTTATTTAAATTCCGCACTTTACACTTGATTTATTGCTTTAATTAGTTTGGGGTATTTTCGTAATATTGACTAATCACGAAAGTTGGTAATAATAATTTAAAATCTATTCACCTCTCTCTAGATAGTTTTATATACACCATGCATTATTAGTTTTAAATATTATATCTAATAATAATATATATATTATATATAATAACATATATAATAATATAAATATATAATAACATATATAATAATATAAATATATAATATAATATATAATAATATATTATTATTTTTGGAAAGAAGGGTGTTTTTGGAATGGAGTTGGGGCATATGAGGGTATTTATGGAATATAAATTTTAGTTTAGAATGGAAGGGCATTCCATTGGTTTTTGGATGGATTGCCCATTCCACCAAAATGGTGGAATCCCTATTCCAATAGAATCACCATTATCACCATTCCATTGCATTTTAACAAACCAAACGAATGGAATGACTTTCTTTCCATTCCATCCAACAAAACATGGCATATAGGAGACTTGTGACATCAATTGTAATAAGCATGATTTGTAATATTTGCATTGATAACAATGTGACTTTTGACAATCTAAGGATTGATCAGTAAGTTTTGGATGAGATTTCAAGAAATAAAAGATGAAATACTAATTTGGAGAATATATCAAAAGACCAAGATATTCATGCTTAAAATTTTAATCATGGTCCAGTAGATCCCGTGTTTGACAATAATTGGATTCCTGTGGTGACGAATCAAAAAGAAAAGTGAAGCCAACTTTTAGGATTTTATCTAGTTCCAAGTCTCAAATGAGTAAGGGAAGTTCTAAGTGCCTCCTTATAACTGAGACTAAGATTTGCTTTGATTCTGCGGTGTCAGAGGCCCAAGCAGAATTAAGCCTTGTCGCTAATTGGGCCGCACTGGTTGAGGCAAAAAGGAATGGATCCCGCTGATCTGGATAATTAAGTTCATGCTTTTATTTTTGAAGCCTATGTGCCTTTTTAATTTATGTGTTTTAGGGTCTGTGCACCCCTTCTACTTTTGTTTTTCTTTTCCCTTTTTTATTTTTATTTTTATTTTTCTTTTTATTAATAAAGGTTGTTTTTATTTAATATATATATATACACATTGTAACAACTTTGTGGTAGACTGTAACAACTCATTTTATTTATAAAAATAAATAAATATTCATATTATGTATATAAAGCTATAAACATATTATTTATGGTAATAATTTCACGTCGTATAAAACAGTTCTATTATTTGTTTTAAAAGAAAAGTAAAACAATAGTATTTAACCTTCTAATTAATATTATAAATGTATAATGTAAGTTTCTTTGTTTTTATTTAACAATTCATTTTTTACAGAGCACTAACAAGATCATTTATTTACTTTGTCAGATTATATCTACTATAAATATATTATATAAAAAAAAAACTATTGAAAAGGTTTCAAGTTTTTACTGTAATAAAATATATTAATTTCAAATTTTAATAACATCCATTAGATTTGTTTTCACCTAATTTGATGGTAGTTATTAACTCCAGTATGACCCTGTATTATTGTATGAATTCTTCACAAGATTACGCTATTTGAGCAACCTTGAGATAAGCTGCAATAAGATTGTTAAATTTGTGAAGAAGGTACTAGCTAGCAGGAAATTTATTATTATTAATTTTTACTTTTATAGTTATAGTTTTCCCAAACTTAATATATATTAGGATTATTAGCACAGATACCCTTTGAATTCTTCAAAAAGTTACACTTTGCCCCCTAATTTTTTTTTTTGGCACTAAACCCCCTAAACTCTAGTAAATTTGTAAAAACTGACGGATTGACAATGAAAGCCACATTTCGTTTGTTTTCAAGTCATGTGCCCCTCACATGGGGTCATAGGAGGGGCAAATTAGGAATTTTCATTTTGAAATATTTGGGGTAACGTGCAATTCGAATCATTTGTGTGTTTTCTCCAAAATCTCCCAAAAGTTAGGGTTTGACCAATTTTTTCTCGATATTTTTCGTTCAAAAAGCTTGGGGTTTTCGATTGAAACTCGAAATTGTTTCGATCAAGTTTTCTTTCTTGTAATTTAGATTCAGAAGCCATTGAAGTGAGGTTGAAACTCAAAATTGTAATTTATATACACAATCTGACGGTGGTGGAAAATGGTTGTATCAAGGAAAACCGACGAAGAAGTTCCATAATATGGTAAGTCTTTGCTCATTTTCTTTCTAGGTTATGGTTGTGTTTTTTGTTTTGATGTAATGGGTTTGAGTAAAGGTTTGAAATATATGGTATTTGAATATTTATGTCTACTGCACAATAGACAGAGGTATTTAAATAAGAGAATGTAGGGGCCACATAAAGTCTGAATAGAACATAATCTGACATAGATTTATACCCCACTTGTAATATAATATAATCTCGAAATTTGACCCACATGCATGTTCAAATCGTTTCTTTTATGTCACTTGTTGGATTCTGTCTTCAACTTTTGTGTACAAATTGAATGTTGGTATGTTTTGACTGGGTGCCTTACAATTTTTTTACAAGTTGATTGCCTCATTGTTTCTTTTACTAATTGAATGCCTCAGTGTTTGTGCAAAACTTGAATGTCTCACTGTTTGTGTACAAATTCATTTCCTCATGCTTTTGTACAAATTGAGATGTATTTTGGTTGATTATGCATATCCAATTCACTTAGAGAATTACTTTAGCTTTAGGGTGCAAGGATTCCCATATTTTGATAGGCTTATTTCGTGGACAAACCACATATTGGGGTTTAAATGTAAGGGTAGTTTAGGTGATTGAGATTTAAGCTCAGAGTCTCTTTCAAGACCTCAAGAGATCAAACACTTCAAAAGTAAATTTCTAAGTGCTTACTTGCTTTGAAGAGATAGTTGCACACACCCACAACCCATGCATATGTCTTTTCTTATATGTTGTGTGTATTTATATTGTGTGTATTAATATTCATTAATCTATCTTCTTGCATGTTTAATTGTTTGCATCTTGCTAGTTAAATGCCATAACATGTTAGGCAAGGATGCATTCACTTCACTCACACACTTGCACCAATTGCATGATCTATGTGTGAGAAGCTGCATGAGAAGGCATTGACCTTCTCTGCCGCGGTTGCAGTGCCGCAGTTGGATCAACCGCGGCACGTAGGCGACAAAGATACATTCTCTGTGCCGCGGTTGACCCAACCATGGTAGTCGACAACCGCGGCAGTCCACCTTGCGTGAAAGTCCAAAATGCTACAGTTTTGCAGAGAGCCTATAAATATCCCACTTTCATTTTAGGTCGTCCCCAACAATTCCAAAAGCATATTTTTCTCTTAGAACACTTTTTAAGCGCCAAAAATCCTCAAGAACTCACCTTTAATCACTCAAATAATTTCCTTTTTGCATCAAACTTCATATTGCATCATCTATGCTCACATAGAGTGCATCCATGCATGGTTTTGCATCATCACATCTTGCTTGGTAAGGATCTCACTAACTTTATCTAATTTTAGTGCCTTTCTTAACTAGTCTTCTCTTTATTCACTTGTATGTTTTTAGAACACATGCTAGATACAAGATAGAGATTGTTTGTGATGAAATCATTGAGTGTTGTATTGTGATAGCCTTCTAGGTTGTGTTTAATCTTGATTGCTAAACTATTTGACATGTCATTTAGCTATTGATATTTAGGATTGCTTTTTATTGCATATTCATCATCCTATATATGGTTCCCTAGCCTTGTTTGTTCATTGAATATCATCATATATTCACTTAGGCCATTTTATCTCTTCATTGAGAAGTAAGTCTTGTGTGTAGCTTTCGGGAGTAGGTTGCTTAGATTGCAAGCAATTGGACTAGGTCTACTTATATCGGGATTAGGTAGGTGTGTGATTACTTCCGGGATTAAGTTGTAATCTTTAACACATTTAGTGGATTCGAGGTTCGTGTGTGGCTTACATAACAACCCGTGGTTTTTCCCGAAAGGGTTTCCACGTAAATATCACGTGTTATTTAAATTCCGCACATATTACACTTGTGATATTATTATGACTAGTTAGGGTATTTTCGGAACATTGACTATTAACAAAAATTTGGGTAAAATCGGAAATAATATATTCACTCCCCCTCTAGATTAATATTATACACACTATTATTTGTTTCATAGGGGTCTATCATGGTGGAGAGTTTTATAGTAAAATGGTTAACTATATTAGGGGTTCAAAATGTTTTTATGACTATGTCACTCTAGATGAATTGTCTATGTTGGACATTGAAGACATTGTCATAGAATTGGGGTATAGCTTACCTATGGTATATTGGATTCAGTTGGCAGGGTATGGAAAGCCCTTTATCCTAGCTTCTTATAAAGATTTGATGTGGTTTCAGGATAAGATTCCTCATAATAGAGTTATAGATTTGTATATTCAACATGTACTTCCATTAAATGTGGTAACAAGCAAATAATTGATTCCATATGTGTTATATGATGGGCTTGATGAGGTTGGAAATGGTAGGCCTCATGAGGGGGTATGTCATGGGCCTAGTGAGGTTGGTGATTTGCCTGATGAGGTTGGAAATGGTACAAGTAGGGTTACTGATATAACTGCTGAGAGAGTTATTGAGAGAGTTGTTGATAAGGAGAATGATGAACTAGTGGTGATTGATTACGAGCAAAAAGAAGAAGACATAGTAGCTGACACCTATGTATATCCTACAAGGGATTGGGATTCTTTGAGAAATCTAAAATACCAAGAGAAAAATATGGATCTGGTTATGAATTTGACTGTGAGGATGATGGTTTGAGGAGTTTTGATGAATTTGATGATGAGGAGGTTAAAGGAGGACAACCAAGGAATTTTACCAAGACAAAGTACCATGAATTCGATTCTGTACGTGACATGGCAAATCCAATCTTTAAAATTGGAATGGAGCTTGGTAGTGCATATGTGTTTAGAAATGCCATCGGGGCACATGCAATCAAACACAGAAGGAATATAAAGTTTCAAAAATAACGATGTTAATAGGGTTAAAGCAGTTTGCAAGGAGAAATGCTGCAATTGGTTTGTCTTTGCTTCTTGGTTAGGTGATAATAAGACTTTCAAGATAAAGTCTATGGTAGATGCACATAGTTGTGCTATGAGTTTTAAAAACACGTTTGTTAGCTCAAAGATGATTGTTGACAAGTATCTAGGCTAGTAGAGGGAAAATCCTGAATGGAATTTTGCTGGGATGTCTCGGCAGCTAAGGACTGACACCAATGTTGATGCTTCAATATGGCAGTCTGTAATTTATGGCATTAATAGGCCAATGATGTGGCCAAAAACAAATGACAAGTCTCTTGAATGTCCACTATTCAAGAAACCGAAAGGTATGCCAAAGAAGGCAAGGAACCTCCAAGCTGATGAAGTTAGAGTAGGAGGGTAAACTAAGCTTATGAGAAATTATGTTGTGGTTAAGTACAACAAATGCAAAAAAAGAAAGGCACAACAAGAGCACTTGTGATAGAAGAGGTGGAGGGAATTTGGAGGTCTTTGAAACAAGACAAGGAAGCACTTAGATTGAAGATCTTCAACCAAGTCAAAGATCCAATCAGGCTCAAGGTCTTCAAGCAAGTCAAGGAACCAATCAAGCTCAAGTTCTTCAAGCAAGTAAAGGAAGCAGTTTGATTGAAGTTTCACCAACAGCAACCAATCTAAAGAGGAAGATGATGAACAACAGCAGTACTTAGATTGATTTTAATGTTATATATGTTATTATCAATGCTTTTGGATTTGTGAGCAATATGACTGCTTTTGCTTTTGTTATTAACTGTTATGTACTCATATATTATACAAGAATTTGCTTTTGTAATGGTAAAGGGTTGTTAGACCTCTGCAATCCTTAACATATTTGCTTTTGAACACTTGCTGTTATATGGTGTTGTGATTGATGGGTTCCTTTTTGTTGGAATTTCTTGTATTACACAGGTTCTGTGTTATTGATGGGTGTAATCCTTGTTGTTATATTGAACCTTCGGTGTTGGATTTTCTAGTATTATAGATGGTTTTATAATCTTAGTATACACATTGTTATGTTATTTGCTTTTGCACACTTATATTTCATTTTTCTTACTAAACTGATGTACTTCTAAGTCATTCAATCAGGAATTCATAAATACAAAAACTGAATTAGTCAAAACATGAATCAAAAGTACCTTTCACATTTAATAAGGATTTTGATATAGTTGAAATAGTTTCACATTAATGCATTAACAACTAGACTTGTTACATTTGAAATAGTTTCTACACATTAATGCAATTACACACTTACAGACTTACTCACATGTTGTCAATAATTTTTTTCCCCAAAACAAACAACATCACTATTGCTAATAACAAAACACTACACCAATTTCTTCTTCTACTGTCAATATGAGGGTTTCCTCTCAATCCAACTATTGAACTACCTTCTTCATCAATGCCTTGGAAACCATCTATTTCCTCCAATCTCACCTCCAGCTCTCGTAATCTCCTAAGTAATCTAGGAATGATTTGCTTTGACCACAAATCGTAGGGTTAAACCATCGAAAAAATCCGTAATTCCAATCTCTCTAGTAACTGGTGCAAACTTAGAACCATCTTCTTGGGTTCGAATCAGTCCAAGAAGTGTAAATTTGAGCTCTTCTACCACAAACAAAGACTAGGTATAAATCCCCAAGATCCAAACCCTTATTCATGTTTACCCTATGAGTACTGAACAATATGAGAATAGATTAATGAAGAAGAGAAGAGGTTAGAGAAGAGATTACTGAAGATTGGAGAAGAAGAAGAATGTTAGGGCTTTATATAAAAGGATTTAATTTCTAGAATTCCTACTTTGCCCCTACTTACAACCCCATGTGAGGGGTACCTGACTTGAAAACAGACGGAATGTGGCTTCCGTTGCAAATCCGTTAGTTTTTACAAATTTATGAGAGTTTAGGGGGTTTAGTACCCAAAAAAAAAAAGTTTTGGGGGCAAAGTGCAACTTTTTGAAGAGTTCAAGCGGCATCTGTGCAAATTAGCCTAAACATTAATGGCGAAACACCCTTTTTAACCGTATAAACTAGGGGTGTTCTATTTTTATCTAATATTATGGTTTTGATTGATTTTATCAATCTTTTTTTTTAAACCGAAAAATTACCTCAAACTTTAATTTACTTTCCAGAGAAGTCTACTATAGTGAATTTTTTTTTAAAAAAAAAAAAATCTAAAATCATAACGTGTTTAATCTAAAACTCTATCGTGTTTAATACATGTAAGGAATTCTATGAGTATCCAAAGAAAAAATATTATCTTTTTCTTCTTTTTCCTTCTTCTTCCCCAATTTTTTTTTGGAGGTTTGCATGCAGCTCCATCTTTATTTATATATAAAAAATAAATTTAAAGGTATTTTTTATTCAAAAATTCATTAAAGGCGGTTTTGTCCAAAAAGTGGTTTGTTTGATAAAAACAATCAAACTATTGAAAATTGACAAATTTAGAAACTTCCCTAATTATATGGTTATTATTTATGAAATTGACCCTATATTAATTCATAAAATGTACTTTTAATTCAGGTTAATGCAAATTGGCGCATCTCCATGAGCTAAATATTGACCATAATTATTTGAGAAATACCTTGCCTTCGTGTTTTGCAAATTTGACTTCTCTTCAAGTATTAGATATATCTTCTAATCGACTTACTGAAAAAATTTCCTCGTCTCCTATTAAGGCTTTGACATCCATTGAAAACTTGATATTTTACAATAATCACTTTCAAATCCCAACTTCACTTAAACCTTGTTTTAACCTTTCAAAACTCAAGACGATCCATGGTGAAAATAATGAAATTTATATAAAAACTGTTAGGTTTTGACTTGTATTCCTAAGTGAACCCAATGTGAACCAAACGAGACTTAACTGATGTGAAACTTTCTAGAAACGTGGGATAATGTTTGGAAGATGAAGATGGTGTTTAAGGGAAGTTTGAAGACTGAAAAAGAACTGAAGAATTAGATTTTGAAAGGAACCGCAGCGTGGACCACGTTGCGGACAAAGCATATGGACCATGGCACAGGGAGCGGTCGATTCTAGGAGATTAGCGCGGTGTAGACCGCGACATAGGTAAGAGACGTAGACCGCGGTTACTGAGCGGTCCGTTCCAGAAGTATTCCGAGGTGTAGGGAGCGAGGTGCACGCCGTGACCTAAACCGCGGAGACGGTGGATTTTACTGAGATCAGGAATGTTGAGCAGAAAAGGAAAGTGTTCTCCTGGAAGTTCTTGTGCTTAAAGGAAAATGAATATTCTTTTTGTGGAATAAAAAGACATGTGCATAAAAGGAAAAAGTCTTTTGTGAACAAGAAAGTCTTGTACGTTTAGGAGTAAGATTTCCTTTTATCTTAAACTCCATGTAACTAGTATAAATAGAACCTTGTAATTAGGTTATTTGGGTGGAGCAAAATGAACACATGTAACATTAGAGAGTGGTGAGATCCGGGGGAGACCTTAGGGAATATCTAGGGAGGAATCCGTGGAATATCCGTGGATCAAGTTAAAGATCGATAGTGATATTCAGGGGAAACCTAGAGGATATTGGGGGAGTTCTTGGTGAGGATCTTGTGAGCATTGTGAGCTAAGAGTCATGATGTAAAGCTCAGTGTTGAGCTTAGGGACTTAGTAAGGCTCTATGGTTTGGGTTTGGGTTGAGGTGTGAGAGAGAATCCTAGAATATATGGTTGTAACAATTTATCATATAGTGAAACTTTCTCTGTTGTCTTGACGGCCCATGGTTTTTTCACTGATTTAGGGTTTTCCACGTATATCTTGTGTTGTGTGATTATTTATTTTCTCTCATCTTATTTGTCATGACGTTAATTGCTATGAGTTATGGGCAAATATTAGGCATGTCGCTTCCGCGTTCATCGATTCAAATTCCCAACAATTGGTATTAGAGCCATATGGTTTGACGATGGAGTTTTTCAAGTATTTATGGGAGATCGTATGGAGGGCTAGGTTGTATTGGAATGATGATTCATGGTTGTTTAGTATGATTTAGCAAAGGAGATACAATTTGAAAGTGATTTCAAACTCAATAGGGTTTGATGAAAAGAAGAATTCGATGGAGGAGAAGTTTGGCTTATGGTGGCAGGTACAAGTCATGGAGATCCAATCTGGCTTACACAAGTCAATCAAAAAAAAAAAAGGAATGCTCGAAGTCTCTAGTGTGGTGTAAGGCTTATCCGGCAAAGCACTCTAAGTACTAACATCAAGTATTTCATCGGGTTGGGTGTAAGGCTTATCCGGCAAGGACACGTTTATCCTTTTGACAAGTTTCTCCACTAGTCATGGAAGAGGATATATTGCTACTAGTGGGTCCATAATTGTGCACAAGGCATTGGTCAGAAAGTGATGTAAGGTGCATAGTGGACAAAGATGTCGATGACTGATGAACTTTCTAGAAATATGACGTGAGGAGTTGCAACACAGTTTCAACAAGGTATTTTTGACATGGTGCCAGAACAACGAACACAAAAAAGGGTGCAGAAGAAATCTTAGGATGGTTTGTTCCTAAGTGGTTATACCTTGTGGTGGGTATTTTGATTCTCGGTATGAAGCTATAGACAAAAGTCTTGAGAATTCAAGTCAAAGGGGAGAATTGTTAGGTTTTAGCTTGTATTCCTAAGTGAACCCAATGTGAACCAAAAGAGACTCAACTGATGTGAAACTTCCTGGAGATGTGGGATAACGTTTGAAAGTTGAAGATGATGTTTGAGGGAGGTTTGAAGATCAAAAAAGAACTGAAGAATCAGATTTAGAAAGGAACCGTAGCTTAGACCATGGTGCAAACAAAGTGCATCGACCGTGGCATAGGGAGTGGTTGATTCTAGGAGACCAGCGCGGTGTAAACTGCAGCATAGGCAAGAGACGCAGACCTTGGTTTACTAAGCAGTTGATTCCAGAAGTATTCCGCAGTGCATGGAACGGGGTGCACACTGCGACCTAGACTGCGAAGACGGCTTATTTTACTGAGATTGAGAATGTTACGCGGAAAAAGAAAGTGTTCTTCCGGAAGTTCTTGTGCTTAAAGGAAAGGAATACTCTGATGAAATAACAAAACTTGACAAGTTATGGTTAATAGGGCACATAAGTCTTTCGAAAGAAATCAGAGGTAGAAGTTATACTTGCTTGTAACTTCAATTTCTTTCGAAAACCTCCATGCCCATTGAACAAATGAAGATAACGTACAAAATAACCTATAGGCTTGTGCGTTGGTCATCAGATGTGGTGTAGAAGATGAAGATGTGTACAAGATGAAGAACTAGATGTGAAGAAATAAGAAGATAAAGAAGAAGAATTGAAATAGGTGGTCGGATCCATAAATACCTAATAACCCTATGGAGTTGTGTGATCCAGCTATGGTCCACTTTGATTCGTTAGTGGGATTCAGCTGTGTTCCACACACTTCCAAAAATGCAATAAATTTAAAGTCCAAATCAATAAAAGTGAAGCCCTGGAATCGGAATTGAAGCCCTGACTAAAAGGGACTAGTGGGATCCAGTTGTGGTCCACAAACTTCATTTCAATACATTGGTTTTGAAACCCAGAAACAATACAATTAAAGCCCTGGAATTAGAATTGAAGACCATGATCAGTGTACTGGGCTTAGATGGTATTCTTTTGCATTTAATTTAAATATTTCAACAATTTTAAAATTTTTTCTGATTGCACGGCATTTGTTACACAACATATGGCAACACCGTAGAACTTCGACACCGCCAAAAACGCATTCTAGATTGGGAAGTCTTAGTCATACAATATGTAGTAATATAAAGTAATGGTGTAAATGTCACACGTTACTTTACTAGGGTTAGAAGTATTACTAACCAATTGTAATGGACTTGGTCAATGGGTATTTTTGTGACTGTCCGATGCTCCTGCAAAAACTTTATAAAGTTGCCCACCTATGTTCCATCCATTTTGGACCGTCTCGATCGGGAAGAAAAAGATGGGACCCATATCATTAGATGCATAAACAAAAGACATTCAAGCCCTGGAATAATTTTTGAAGCTATAAACTGAAAAGGACTAGTGGGATACATCTGGATTCAATAGTTGGGCTCAATGTGGAATAGCAGGCTCAAGCCCATGTGAAGCCTGGTTTAAGCCTACAAGCCCATAAATATAACTGGAGACTTAAAAGCCCACCCGTTGAATTACCTAATAACCCTATGGAGTTGTGGGATCCAGCTGTGGTCCATAAACTTCCTTTAAATGCATTGAATTTGAAGCCCATAATCGATAGAGGTGAAGCCCTAAAGTCGGAATTGAAGCCCAAAATCACTGTACAAGGCTTAGATGGTATACTTTTACATTTAATTTAAATTTTCCAAAAATTTTAAATTTTTTTCCGATTGTACGGAATTTTTTACAAAACATGTGGCAACACCCTTGAACTTCGACACCACCAAAAACACAATAAAGTTTGGGAAGCCTTAGTCATACACTATGTAGTAATATAAATTAATAGTGCAAATGTCACACATTACTTTACTAGGGTTTGAGGTGTTACTAAGCAATTGTAATGGATATGGTCATAGGGTATTTTTGTGACCGTCCGATGCTCCAACAAAAACTCTATAAAGTTGCCCACCTATGTTCCTTCCACTTTGGACCGTCTTGATCAGGAATAAAAAATAAGGGACCCACATCATTGGATGCATAAACAAAAGACATTCAAGCCTTGGAATAATTTGTGAAGCCCAGAAATAAAAAAAGGAATAGTTGTGAAAGGCTGAAAGCCCACGTGTTGAATTACCAAATAACCCCACAACTGGAGATGTGGGATCCAGCTGTGGACCATGTTCAGAGCGTGGTGGGAGACAGCTGTGTTCCACAAACTTCCAAAAATGCATTGAATTTGAAGCCCATAATCAATGTGAAGCCCTGAAATTGTAATTGAAGCCCGGAATCACTGTATTGGGCTTAGATGGTATACTTTTACATTTAGTTTCTAAATTTTCAACAATTTTAAAATTTTTTCCAATTGTACGACATTTGTTATACAACATGTGGCAACACCATAGAACTTCGACACCACCAAAACCGCAATAAAGTATGGGAAGCCTTAGTCATATACTATGTAGTAATCTAAAGTAATAGTGTAAATGTCACAGATTACTTTACTAGGGTTATAAGTGTTACTAATCAATTGTAATGGACTTGGTCATAAGGTATTTTTGTGACCATCCGTGCTCCCGCAAAAACTCTATAAAGTTGCCCACCTATGTTCCTTCCACTTTGGATCCTCATGATCGAGAATAAAAATAAGGGACCCACATCATTAGATGCATAAACAATAGACATTCAAGCCCTGAAATAATTTGTAAAGTCCATAAAAAAAAAAGGACCAGTGGCAATACATTAGACGTTTCCTTATTGCACAACGTGTGGCAACTTGTGGCAACACATTAGACGTTTCCTTATTGCTATCTCACTATTGTGACATTCTTTATTTTTTTTAATTTTTCTTTCTTTTCTCTCTCTCTCTCTCTCTCTCTCTCTCTGTTCTTCCACACGACCAAATCTATGAGTAAGCATTCTTCAATTCTTCTGGATTTTTTTTATTTTTCTTTCGTTTTTCTTTTCTATCTCTGTACGCTTTCTGTTTTTCTTTTTTCATACATACATCTCCTTGCCTTGGTTGTTCAAACACCAATTTTGCTAATATATGTACTACCATTGCTCAAAGTGTATTGTATGAAATGGGGAAGACATCTGAGAAGGTTCAAGGTTCTGAGACTGTTGAAGAGAAAACATCTGAGAAGGTTCAAAGCAATGGATGTTATTAGTTATTGTCGTTATTTTTAAAGGAACAAAACCATATTTTTATGTTTATGTTTATTTAATTGTTGAAATGTGAACCCTAGAGTGTTCTTTGACCTCAACATCAGCGGCCATCCGGCGGGTAGACTTTTGATAGAGCTTTTCGCCGACACTACCCCATAACATCAGAGAATTTTTGGGCTCTCTGCATCGGCGAGAAGGGAATTGGCAGGAACATGATGCCACTCCACTACAAGGAATCAATCTTCCACTGCGTGAATCCCAGCTCCGTGTTCAAAGGAGGAGACTTGACTGACGAAACGGACTCGAAAGTGAATCCATATACGGCGACAGTTTCACCGATAAAAACTTCGTAAACAAGCACACTGGTCCCGAGATCCTCTCCAAGGCAAATACTGGCCTAGACACCAACAACTCCCAATTTCTCATCTGCAACGCGAAGAACGAGTGGCTCGATGGCACCAACGTTGTCTTCGGTCAGGTCGTCCATGGACTTGATGTCATGAAGGCAGTTGAGAAGGTTAGTTCCATTTCCGGTTTGACATTCAAGCCCGTAATGGTCGCCAATTGCAGTTAATTGTCTTTATTTATTAGCAACCATGGTTATAGAGTTTGATTGTTTTTTTTTTTTTTTCACAATTATTACTTGTATGCTACTTCGAATGGATTATGCTACTTGTATTTGTTTTTGTATTAGATATTGGTTATGCTACTTGGAATGGATTATGCTATTTGTATTTGTTTCATTCGTTCATTCGTCCCACCAAACCAAATTTCATAGGCTTCAAAACATAACAATTAATTTCATTTTATTTCATTGGCCGCAAACACATAAAAAAATTGGGCTCCAATACCAAATATCATGGGCTTCAAAATAGAAATAGTGGGATGATTTGTGAACACATATCTTGGACCCAATTCATGGGATGCATAAACAAAAGACATTCAAGCCCTGGAATAATTTGTGAAGCCTGAAACTAAAAAGAACTAGTGGGATCCAGTTGTGGTCCACAAACTTCCTTAAATGCATTGAATTTGAAGCCTAGAATCAATACAAGTGAAGCCTTAAAATCGGAATTGAAGCCCAGATGGTATACTTTTGCTTTGAATCAGAATTTGTTACACAACATGTGACAACACCCTGGAAATGGAGTACACCACCAAAAACGCAATTTAGTATGGAAAGCCTTAGTTATCTACTTTGGACCGTCTCGATCGGGAAGAATAATATGGGCTTGAGTTTATTTTTTATTTCCAGGTTACTCACTTACACCATATTTTTTGGTCCTACAGAATGTTTTTGGTGGGGCAATGTATTTTAATTAATAATATTAATTTAAAAATATTTATTTAGTAGTTAAATGAAGTAGCAGTAATGGTAAAAGTAAATTTAGGTGAGGTAGGAAGTCTTTACATTACATTAATGGTGTCTTTTCAGTTTTAAAAAAGCATGCATTGTATTGGGTGGTGAAAAGGCATCCCTTGACCTTTCAATGAAAAAAGACGTTTACAATTACCATTTTGACTTTTCATTTATGGAACGAACCCAATGTTCGTTTTCATTCATTTTAAATACCATGTCCTTGTTACAATTTTTTCTTACTTCACTTCTATCTGTTTATTATTTTTTGCTCATACAATGGCAAAAAACAATAACAACAGGAACAACGGCAGGCAAATGCATGAAACAGACAGGCTGGAATCCATCTTCAAAAGTCTAAGGCAACAGGTTGCAAGTGCAGAGAACACCATCCTTGAAGAGCGTACAAACGCTGGATGCCTGACTGTCGACAATGCAGTTTTTATAGGAAAAGTTGATAACCTGGAAACAGAAACTATCAATTTATATGTGTAGATGGAAGCAAGAGACAATGAAATGAATGGATTGTATAGTGTTGTCGAAAAATATTAGAAGAAGATGTTGGACTTCAATATTCCACCATCTCTCTAGATAAATGTTTTATGATTATGTTCACAGCTTGATGTTTTTTTTTTTTTCACAAATGAAATGAAATTTTCTGTTTTTTTTTTTTTTTTTTATCTCTGTTTGTGTTCAATACTCTAAGTACTATCATTAATATCATATTTCCTTAATCCCTGACACAATATCTCAAAGTTGTAGAAAACGTTATCATTAATTCATAAAAAGGCAAAGAGAGATGCCTTGAATATACAAAAACAACCTTATATTCTGTGGTACCAAAAGTATGATTTGAAAGTTTATCATGCTGAACTGCACGAATACAGATAGCTTCATATGCTTCATCCACCGTGGTTATAAAATTTATGGTAAGAAGCGCCCGTAATTTCTGCACCAGTTTTCCTGCCTTTGAAAACAACATACACCGATTTCTTTGCCATTTCATACAACACAATGAATATATGTACAAAAACCAAGTAACTAACACACTAAATCAAGATATTTTTTTTAATGACAAAACAACAAACAAAATGAAGACATTAAATCCTGCACACACAAGGCATTTTTTTTTCAAAAGAACTAAATCCAGTGTTCAGTACACCATTTTTTTCTCACTTCTTCTAAACAAAATGAAATAACAAAAACTAGTAATGGTTAATGGGCCATAGAAGTCTTTCAAAAGAAATCAGAGGTAGAAGCTGTACTTGCTTGTAACTATGATTTCTTTTGAAAACCTCCATGCCTACTGAACTCATTTTCAAACTCAGATCAGAAATTAACAAATCAAAAACGAAATAAAATGAAGATGAAGATGTGTAGAAGAAGACCTGTGAGCGTGGGCGCTGGTCGTGAGGATTCAAAGAAATAAATCAGTGTGTATAATGTCAAGATGTGTAGACGATGAAGATGAGAATAAGAAGATGATAAGGAATGAGTGGAACCAACCATCAATATAAGTGAAAGACTGAAATGGACCTAAACCCACCCGTTGAATTACTTAATACCCCATGGAGTTGTAGGATCCAGCTGTGGACCACTTTCATTTGTTAGTGGGATCCAACTGTGGTCCACAAACTTCCTTGGGCTTCCAAAACCACACCGACATCAGTATAAAACCTAACTTTCTCAATTGTAGTTGGTGGAGCCGGAAGCCCTATATCGGAATTGAAGCCATTAAGGGCGTCGAGAAGGTCGGTTCCATTTCCGGTCTTCGAATGGATTATGCTACTTGTATTTTTTTTTTTTTTGTATTAGATATTGGTTATGCTACTTGGAATGTAATGGATTATGCTATTTGTGTTTGTTTCATTCATCCCACCAAACAAAACAACCAAACTCCCCAACACACTAAATCAACTAGGCTCCAAAACCAAATTTCTTGGGCTTCAAAACAGAACAATTAATTTCATTTCATTTCATTTCAATCGCCGTAAACACATAAAAAAAACTATGCTCCAATATAAAATATCATGAGCTTCAGAACAGAACAATTCGTTTCATTCGCCCCTGACGCACTCCGAGCGTACCTCTACAAACTACTGATGGTACACACAACTAAAAATAAGACGAGTGCACGAGTCTACAACCCTCCGCAAGTGTACGTATCGTTGTCGAATATAGCGGACACAAGTAAGGGTTATTGTTCCCACGAGGATTGGTATGTTATCTAAATTGCTCTAGAAAATCTCATTAAAGGTAATCCAAAATGATGTAGATACTAAAATATAACTAGATGTGAATATTATAAAAAGATGTTATGGAAACAATTATGTAAAATGTTGCTAACAACCTCATAATTTAATAACTATCAATTTTAAATCCATTAAAAAGGAAAGGTCAAAAGTATCTAATGCCCTTTTTATCAATTTACATCCAACCTAGATCTAGGTCAGTCAAGACAAAATTAATCTCTCATAGAGTTTCAAGCAAAATCCCACCAAGTTTGTTCATCTAAGGTATAGATCTACTTTTCATGCACAAATATCATGCTTGTAAACTTAGAGAAAAGTTCCTACTCAACATACAACATGAAGGAATTTAAGCATAAGTGCAAACTCAATAGATATAAAAGATAGCTTAAATCATTTCAAGGAGTGTTCACATATTTACAATAATTGAATCCCTAACAAAAGGACTCATAATTGAAATAAGACAAGGAAAGGAAAAAGAAAGAGAAAAAATGCTCATGATGATCTTGAGGCTTCCCCTTGCTTGCTCAACAAGACCTTCCTTGATCTTGAAGATAGATCTAAAATATCCTTTTAGTTAAAGTGTTTAATCTAAAGTTTTTTTTATCTAAAAGAGAGTGGCTGTGTAAAGATACTTCTAACTTTTTACTTCTACTTCTGTTTAGTTCTAACTACAACACAACACACTTTTTACAAAAGTAAAATATGTTTATATAGTGGAGGATAAGAATTGGAGTCAATCACTTTAGTTCTGACGTGGAGATGGCATTTGCGACCAAAATCTGCGAGTATGTACTCGCAGCTTGATGTCGCAATTCATTCTGCTCATGCACTACTACTTCTGACTGCTGGATGTGTCTCGCAAAACCACTATACCTAGATACATTGTGACATAAATATGCGAGTATGTAATTGCAGTGTAATATCGCATATCTCAATTTAGGTTGAACTGCTAGGACGAGTTCGCAGGATTGACGTCACAGAAAAATATATGGTTTGGCTGCTAGGTCTGTCTATGAGAATGTACTCGCTGTTCATGGTCGTAGTCCCTTCTTCTGCTAGTTCTGACTCACAGGATGGTCTTCGCAGTGTCGTCTGGGTCTGGGCTGCCAGTAAGATCTGCGAGTATGATCTCGTAGTCTAATGTCACAGTGTACTCTGGAAAAACATCTGATACTTGGTTCTTCAGGCTGACATCGTAATCCTTTCTTAGAGATTTCTGTGACTCGTGATCTGCGAGTATGTACTCACATATGTGCTAAAAATTTGGTACTTCAGCTTCAATTTCTTCACTATTCTTCACCAAGTGTTCATTTCATCCCTTGGATCATATTATTCCTGAAAATAGCTCAAAAGTGCCATACACAAATGCTTGGAAAACTAACAAAAAGGGATGGATTTAGGCACTCAAAACATATACATATTTAGAGTGATCAACCCCACCAAAAGAAAACAACCAAAGCAAAGCCCCCAGCACTAAAACAACTGGGCTCCAAAATAAGAAATCCTAGGCTTCAAAACAAATCTATTCATTTCATTCATGCCACCCAAAATAAAACACAACCAACTCCCACCATGGATTACATTACAAGGCTTCAATTGGAAATAAAACAAAATAAAAGAAAGCAACATAACCAAAGCACAACACTACAATAACAATTGTCAGAATGTCCCAATTTCAGCACAATTGACCGTAGTCAATGACCATTAAGGGCTTGGATGTCAAGCCGGAGCTGGAATCGATCTTGTCAACGGCCTTTAAGACGTCAAATCCTTCTACCACTTGACCGAAGGCGATTTGCTTGCGATCGAGCCACTCGGTCTTCATGGTACAGATGAAAAATTAGGACCCATTACCTCTTGTGCCGGTTTTGGCCATTGGCAGGATACCGGGACCAATGTGTTTCTTCACGAAGTTCTCGTCGGTAAAATTAGGGTCGTATATCGATTCACCTCCGGTAACGTTTCCATGAGTGATGTCTCTTTCATGGACCATGTACTCGGGTATCACACGGTGGATGGTTGAACCCTTGTAGTGGAGTGGCTTGCAAGCCGTGATGATCCCCTTCTCTCTGGTACAAAGAGCCCAAAATTTCTCCACTGTTATGGTACTGTCTGCAAAGAGCTCTATCACAATTCTACCCACAGGGTGGCCATCAATGCTTAGATCAAAGAATACTCTAAGACTCGCTATTAGAGTATCTAGGGTAACAGAGAGAAATTGAGGAAGGAGAATAAAGAGTAAGGAGGAAGAATAGGGACTTACAATTTCCATTAATGCAAAAGGTAAGGCCAATTTTCTTTACTTAGTTGGGTTGGGGTTCATCATTCATGTCATGTGTTTTGGATTTGTTATTCTTATTGTTTTAGGGATTGTAATGCAAAGGGTCCAGACCCAATCTTATTTCGCTTCATGTGATTTTTTTGTGTGTTAATGCATGATTAATTAATTAATTTCCCTTTTAGTATTATTATTATTATTATTATTATTATTATTATTATTAATAAATTAAGTGTATGATAATCAACATCCATGTAACCATCCTATGATAGCTTCACTCATTGTATGATAATGAAGAACTGTAATAATGCCAAAAAATAATATAATATATTATATTAAAAAGGCATCAGGCCATAATTCGATATTACATATGTGCAATTCTTGGGATATTTCTGGGCTGCAAATCTGCAATTTAACTAGGCTTTAAAACAAAGAACACACCATCTCCACAATGTAAATGATCATACATCTAATACAGCAAGGTAAATCAGGAAAGTAAATGATCATACACCACCTGATACAGCAATGTAAGCACCAATTTTAAACATAATCAACATTGATGTAACAATCCTATGATATAAGCACAACACAATAATGTCATCCACTAATGTAACAAGCCTATGGATGAACGGGAAGTAACATCTCGCCGTTACTGAAAACATCGAGTGCCATTGCCTTCCGAATGCTTGGTATATCCTTTTGTCCAAATTTGTCCTTCCATGGTAAAACAACTCCAGATAGTATTAATTCGGTGAACTTTAACATGAAAACATTGCAGCTTAAACTGCACCATATGAAAATGCAAAAAACAATAAGGGTATGATAATGATTAAATGTAAAACCACTAAGTTATATTGGAAATAAAATTAACAACCCATCGTCTTGTTAAGGAAGATTGATTGGCAACACATTTTCGACAATTAATGGAGTGTTACGCACAGGTATTTTCACTTCTTCGTAGTAGTTTGATTCCTTCAAGATGGAGGGTAATAAATATAGTAAGCATCAGATTTCACCTATTCGATTATTTCTTTCTTGTCTTCCCCACCATGAATCAAACATCTGCACTTTTCCTTCTTTTAAAAACACTTCACAAAGAACCCAATGATCTTCGACGTTGCAAGGAATCAAAACCTGTAAGGAATCAACACGGATGGTGAAACAAATTTAAGGTGTGTTCACTATTAATCTAGAGGGGGGGGGGGGGGTGAGTAGATTTTAATCAATTTAACCCAATTTCCGTGATTAGTCAAGTTTACGAAAATGCTCCTAACTAGTCAATTTATATAGCAAGTGTAATATGTGCGGAAATATAAAAGACACTTGATATTTATGTGGAAATCTTCAACAAGGAAAAACCATAGGCTGTTATGTGCGCCACACACGAACCTCGAATCCACTAATTGTAATGACGCTTACTTCTCAATGAAGAGAATAAACAACCTAATGTGAATAATATGATATTCAAAAAGCAAATAAGGCTAGGTAACCTTAGATGCTTATCTAGGATGATGAATAACAATTAATGCAATCCTAGATATTAATAGCTAGATAACATGTTAAAAAGCTTAGCTAAACATAGATTATGAAAACCTGGATAGTTATCACAATACAACACTCAATCAATTCATAACAAACAATCTTTATCTTGTATCTAGCATGTGTTCTAAAAACATACAAGTGAATAAAGAGATGACTTGTTAAGAAAGACACTAAAATTAGAAGAAGTTAGTGAGAATCTTACCAAGCAAGATGTGATGATGCAAAACCATGCATGGATGCATTCTATGTGAGCATAGATGATGCAATAAGAAGTTTGATTCAAAAAAGAAATGCTTTGAGTGATTAAAGGTGAGTTCTTAAGGATTTTTTAGCTCTTAAAAAGTATTTTAAGAGAAAAATATGCTTTTGGAACTCTTTGAGTTGACCTAAAATGATAGTGGGATATTTATAGGCTCCCAACAAAACTGAAGCATTTTGATCATTCTTGCAAGGCGGACTGTTGCGGTCGTCGACTGTCGCGGTTGGGTCAATCGTGTCGCTTCAACCGCGGCACAGAGAATGTATCTCTGTCGCCTGTATGCTGCGGTTAGTCCAACCGCGGTAGAGAAGGGACATCTCTGTCTCTAGCATGCCACTGTTATCCAACCACGACACTGCAACAACGGCAGAGAAGGTCAATGCCTTATCATACAGCTTCTCACACATAGATCATGCAATAGGTGCAAGTGTGTGAGAGAAATGAATGCATCATAATGCCTAACATGTTACGGCATTTAACTAGCAAGATGCAAACAATTAAACACGCATGAAGAGAGATTAATGAACATTAATGCACATATAATAAAGAACCACAACATACAAAAATAAGAATCATGCATGTGTTGTGAGTGTGTGCAACTACATCTCTTCATAAGCAAGTAAGCACTTAGAAATTTACTTTTGAAGTGCTTAATCTCTTGAGGACTTGAGAGGGCCTTGGTTGTGCAAAGCACCAACCATCAAAAGCCTAAGCTACCCTTACATCAAACCCCACTTGTGGTTTGTCACCGAAATAAGCCAATCAAAACTTGAGGAACTTACAATCTCTCCCTTTGGCTATTTCGTGATAAAACCACCACTCTCATTGATCCCTATAAAATTGAAACCAAAGATCAACAATGATATTCTACATTACAAAAAGATATAAAATATAAAACTTCAAGTCTTCAATCTCTTGTAGAACTATCAATCCTTCAAAACAAAAAATTACTCTTTCCAAAGCAAGTGTATTGTGAGATGATCATGTGAAGTTAAAACAAACATTTGCATTAATGAATTTAAGTACAACATCATGCAATGTATGTGAATACAATGCTCCCCCTCAACGGGTTACTCCCCCTCAATGTGTATTCTTCCCAACATGTAATTTTGCTACTACAATTAGCATAATTAGCATACTCCACTTACCATATATTACTCCCCCTTTTTGTCATTAGATGGGCAAATGAGTATTCCCCCAAACGGGTCACTTGTAGTAAAGAGAGATAGAAGCATACATGTCATTTGCATAATCATAAAAGGCACTTTATGTAACTCAATCAAATGGAGAGAAACAAGGAAATTTATTTTCAATGAAAAAATGTGATTAAAATGCTTTGCATGCTAGACATATTGCATTCAAGTCCAAAAATCAATGGATTTTGGCAAAGCAAATGACAAAGGTTTCCTATATGAATTCAAACAAATTTCACCATTTGTCATGAATTAAAGCAAGGATATAGAGAATTTATTGATTTAAATTTTAGAGAACTATATCCAACTTTATAAGCAAACCATGTCATGAGCAACTTTGCACTCTATTTGATTTTTCCGGATAAGATATCCGTATTTTAGTAGACATGATCAACAAATAAAGAAAGAGAGACATTTTGGATTTTAAAATCCTTAGAATGGATACAAGATCCTTTGTTCATTTTGAGTCTCATAAGCTTTTCACACATTGTTTAGCATTTAAGAATTGCAATCATCAAATCATGCTTTTTCATTTGAGCATGTCATTAAGAATCATCATGTTATGGAGATCATTATAGGTCAATCAATACGTACTTCCTATGTGAATCTCCTAGTCCAAAAGTGCATGTTTGAACATAAAAACAACATAGATTGCATTCAAGGCATGGTTCACACTTTTGAGATAAAAGCATATATACATTTGTGCAACCAAGATACTCAAGCAATTAATAAAAGAGCATAAAATTTTTCAAATTTTTGCATTCAACACATATGCAATTGCTCTCTTTGCTTGAGCTCCCCAAATGGGGTTAATCACTAAACCACATCACTCCATAAGACATATCCCAATAGATCTACTAAGTGCATGAATCCTAGTTGCATCTAAGGGTTTAATGAACAAGTCCGCTAGTTGATCATTAGTACCTACATGTTCAAGTACTATGCATTTGTTCTCAATTAGTTCTCTTAAGAAATCATGACGGATGTAAATATGCTTAGTCCTAGAGTGTTGAACCAAATTCTTGGAAATATTAATGGCACTCATATTATCACAAAAGAGAGGGAGTGTACCTTGGTTAAATCCGTAGTCTACTAGCATTTGCTTCATCCATAGGAGTTGTGTGTATCCACTCCCCGCGACTATGTACACGGCCTCGGCCGTGGACAAGGAAATCGAGTTTTGCTTTTAACAAAACCAAGACACTAAGTCGTTGCCTAGAAAGAAGCAACCGCCCGATGTGCTCTTCCTATCATCACAATTTCCTACCCAATCCGTATCACTAAAGCCAACCAAACTAGCATTAGTGTCAAAAGAGTACCAAATCTCATAGTTGGATGTCTCATTCACATAGCGAATGATTCTTTTAACAGAAGAGAGATGAGACTCCTTATGATCCGTTTGGTACCTAGCACACACATAGAGATGCACATTTTTCCCCGGGCCACCAATTCCCCGCGTCCCCATCCCTATTTGGGGATTTTTTTTATAGGGAAAAATGGGGAAATGGGGAGGGATGGGGATGAAAAACATCCCCAAATTGAAATGGGGGAGGGGTCGGACCCCTCCCCATCCCCATTTTACCTACAATTATATTGAAATGGGGAAGGGGATGGGGATGAGGTCCCCCATCCCCATTTCCCCATTTCCCCTAAACATATATAAATATAATTATAATATATAATTATTATTTTTTTTAATTCTTTGAAAACCCTAACTCCCTAAGTATATATACACATTTACTCTTTAATTTGTTTGTTTTTTTAGTTTAATTTGTAATTTTTAGTCAAATGGGGAAATTGGGGAACGAGGAAAACAGGGAAAATGGTGAAAAACGGGGAGAAACGGGGAAAACAGAAAATTGGGGATGGGGATGGATATAGGTCCCCCAAAATTCCCCATCCCCATTTTCCCCAAATGGGTAAATGTGGGGTGGGGGGGGATGGGGGAAGGGTTTGGGAAGTGGGGATAGGGATGGGGATAGGGGGACCTATATCCATCCTCGTTCCCCAAACGTGCATCTCTACACATACACTCACACTAAAAGATATATCGGGCCTACTTGCGGTCAAATAAAGCAAGCTACCAATCATGCCTCAATATAGAGTTTGTTCCACACTTCTTCCACCGGCATCCTTGCTTAGCTTCAAGGTGGTACTCATGGATGTATCACAATGTTTGGCTTTTTCAAAACCAAACTTTTTCACTAGGTTTTTGGCATATTTGGCTTGGGTTATAAAAATCTCATCATTTAATTGCCTAATTTGCAAACCTAGGAAGTAACTTAGCTTACCAACAAGTCTCATCTCAAACTCTTGAGACATGACATCAACAAATTGTTGGACTTTGGTGTTGTTGGTGGAGTCAAACACTATATCATCAACATTTATTTGAGCTATGAAAAGCTCATCATTGTTTTTCTTGATGAATAGGGTCTTGTCAACACTACCTCTTGTGTAGTCATTGTCAACAAGAAATTGAGTGAGGCGCTCATACCAAGCTCTTGGTGCTTGTTTCATCTTGAGGGGATAGACATGGTTGGGGTGGTATGCATCCACAAACCCCTTGGGTTGTTCTACTAATACTTCCTCTTGCAAGAAGCCATTGAGGAAGGCACTCTTCACGTCGATTTGGTGCAATTTGAACTTGTGCACCTAAGAAATTGACAAGAAAAGCCTAATGGACTCTAAACGGGCAACGGGAGCAAATATCTCCTCAAGGTCAATACCCTTAATTTGAGAGTATCCTTGTGAAACAAGTCTAGCCTTGTTACGCACTATGTTGCCATCCTCATCAGATTTGTTCCTATATATCCATTTGGTACATATGACATTAGTGGTCTTAGGCCCAGGAACTAGAGTCCAAACCTCATTCCTTTCGAATTGGTTTAGCTCTTCTTACATAGCAAAAACCCAAAATTCATCATTTAAGGCCTCATCAACCTTTTTGGGTTCTATTTGAGATGTGTAACAAGTGTAGCTAATAAGATTAGCTATTTGACGTCTAGTCCTTACACCCTCATTCATATCTCTAATAACATCATCTTTGTTATGGAGATGTCTAACCCATGGAGCGGGTTCTTTAGAGTTCAAGAAAGGAACTCTATCAAGAGGTTGTGTGTCCTCTTCATCAAGGTTAGACGTTCCAACAATATGAGTCTCCACAACCTTCTCTAAGGGAGAATCATCAACTACAACAACCTCCTCCTCATGGTCACTAGACTTGAGCCTATTATCATCAAAGACAATATTTGATAATTCCATGACACTCCGAGTCTTCAAATTGAAAACTCTATAGGCTCTACTATTTAAGGCATAACCAATAAAGATACCCTCATCACTCTTCGCATCAAACTTGCCATGTTGATCACGGTCATTTAAAATGTAGCACTTGCTTCCAAAAGTGTGGAAGTAGTTAACATTTGGCTTCCTACCTCTCCATAGCTCATAGGAGGTTTGTCTAATACCAGGCCTTAAGAACACTCTATTCCCTATATAGCAAGCCGTATTAACAGCATCGGCCCATAGGTTCCTAGGGACATTGTTGCTAAGCAACATCACACGGGCCATCTCTTGAATGACCCTATTCTTCCTCTTAACAACTCTATTTTGTTGAGGTGTCCTATGAGCTGAAAACTCATGAGAAATGCTTATACTATCACAATATGTTTCAAAGGAAACATTCTCAAATTCCCTCCCATGGTCACTTCTAATCCGTTTAATGCTTTTAATGTTAGAGTTTATTTCATTTTGAATTTTAATACAAAACATTTTAAACTTGTCAAAAGTTTCGGATTTTCCTCTAAGAAAATATGTCCATGTGAACCTAGAGAAATCATTAACACAAACAAAAATGTATCTTTTTCCACCTAAACTCTCATTTTGCATAGGACTTATTAAATCCATGTGGAGAAGCTCTAGGGGCTCCTTGGTGGAGAGATATTTGCCCTTTTTGTGCAAGCTCTTGGTTTGTTTTCCTTGTTGGCAAGGTCGACAAACACTATTGACTTTCTTCCCAAGCTTGGGAAGGCCACGCACAACATTGAACTTGTCTAGGATTAGTAAATCCCTAAAGTTCATGTGGCCAAGTCTTTCATGCCATAACTCAATTTGCTCATCATTGGACATATTACACGAGACAACTCTAGCCTCAAGACAATAGCAATTGTCGCTAGATCTCATACCTTTCAATAAGGTTTGTCCATCGGGCTTTAGGATTGCGCAATCATCTTTAGAAAACAAGACGAAAAATCCTTCATCACTAAGATGAGAAATGCTTATTAAATTAGCTTTCAAGCTATCAACATATAAAGCATTGGACAAGGAGAGTAATCCGGGAATGCAAATGGTTCATTTCCCTACAACTCTCTTTTTGGATCCATCACCAAAGGTGACACATCCTCCTTCTTTCATGACAAGAGTCTCAAAGAAACTCTTGTTTCCCGTCATGTGCCTAGAGCACCCACTATCTAAGTACCAAAAGTTAGAAGAGTTTGCCTTCAAAGCAATTTGAACAACATGGCAAAAGTATTCATCTCTTCTAATCCACCTAGGTGAAACACTTTTCTTCCTAGTGGTCAAAGGTACTTGAGCTCTAGAAGTCCTAGGATCATGCATTTTAGAATTATCCTTCCTAGAAACATGCAACTTGGCTCTTGTATTTCTCTTTTCAATCATGTACATAACTCTACACATATTAATATAATGAAAGCAATTTGGTCTAATATGACCATCAATACCACAAAAATGACATGTAGGAGTGTAGTTAGGAATTATACCATGTCCTTGTATATGCACATGAGCCTTCCCTTGTCTTTGTGGTAGTCTTGGTTGTTGGATAAGATCTCTCATCCTTTGTTGTTGACCAAGACTAGATTGCTTCCTTTGTTGAGCTTGCATGATTGGTCTCTTTCCTTTGTGAGCCATTTGTTGAGGAAAGCTAGCTTGAGGAGCTCTTGAGGGTTGAGCTTGAGGTTGTCTTCTTAAATCTACCTTCATTTGTGCACTATGTGAACATTGTCATAGATCTATCTTCTTCCTAGGAGTTTGCACCGGTGAGGCTTCTTTATAGCTCAAGCTCTTGACAAACACAGTTTTATTAGGAGTGGAGGTTTCCTTGTCATCTTTAAACCCAATACCTCTCTTGTCACAAGGATTCTTGCTAACACAAAGCATGTGGTCAAGCTTCTTTGTGCTAGAGGCCATCTTAATCATTGACCCTTTTGCTTCTTCAAGCTCCCTCTTCAAACCTTCTTCATTCCTCATAGACAAGGCTAGCTCATCTCTTAGCTTGTCTTCATTCTTCTTAGATCTCATCACTTTTTCACTTAAGTGATCAACTTGTGTTGAGAGCTCTAGGTTTTCTTCCTTTAAACTCCTAAGTTCTCTTATTCTTTAACCTTGAACTCTCAAACTTGACTATGTAGTCTTAGAGATCCATCATATCCACATTTCCATTTGTGGATTGTGATAAAGAGTCATCATCACTTGAGTCAAATTCCTCTTGACTCTCATTCTCTTATTCATTAGCACATTTGCTGTTGTGGGAGGAGGCAAAGAATATGAAGTTAGCCATGAGTTCTTCATCATCCGAAGACTCATCTCTCTCACCGGAGTCATCATTTCCACTCCAAGTGGCGGTCATCACTCTTCCTTTTTTTGTTCTTCAAATTACCACAATCAGGAGCGATATGTCCTATACCACCATACTCATAGCATTGGATCCTTTTCTTTTCACTCTTCTCTTGTATAGGCTCAAACCTTTTGAAATGAATGATTTTCTTCAAGTATTGACCCTTGGATCCAATTCCCTTCTTCTCAGTCTTGACAAACCTCTTGAACCTTCTCATCAACAAGACCATGTCTTCATCCGAGTCATCATTTTCTTCCTCCTTCTCAACTTTGGAGGCTTTCAAAACAATTCCCTTTTTCTTTTTAGGAGGTGTGGAGATAGGACCTTTCCTAGACTCATAAGCTAGAAGTCTCCTAATCACCTCACTCGGCTTTATATCTTTGTAGGTGCTATTCTCCTCTAAAGCCATTACCTTAGATTCAAATCTTTCGGGAAGTGATCTCATAATCTTTTGCTTGATCTTTCTATCCGAGTAAGGGTCACCAAGTTGACGGCTTTGATTGACTATATCCATCAACTTGATCTCAAAGTCGTTGAAACATTCATTCTCCTCTATCTTGAGCATCTCAAATTGAGTTTGGAGGACTTAAAGCTTAGAATCCATCACCACTTCAGTTCCCTCATGTGCAACCTCTTGGATGTCCCATGTCTTCTTAGCTATCCTAGTGTTTTGAATAATTTTATATTGATTTTCGTCCATTGCATATAGGATGGCATGCATTGCCTTCCTATTCCATTTTGATGCATCAAACTCTTGCGCGTTCCATTGCGCCTTAGGTTTGAGTACATCCTCTCCTCCTCCCGTAGGAGTCATCATTGGTGATTCGTTAGTGAGAGATGACTTGTTAAGAAAGACACTAAAATTAGATGAAGTTAGTGAGAATCTTACCAAGCAAGAAGTTTGATGCAAAAAGGAAACGCTTTGAGAGATTAAAGGTGAGTTCTTAAGGATTTTTTGGCTTTTAAAAAGTGTTCTAAGAGAAAAATATGCTTTTAGAACTCTTCGAGCCGACCTAAAATGAAAGTGGGATATTTATAGGCTCCTAACAAAAATGCAGTGTTTTGATCATTCTCGCTAGGTGGACTGCCGCGGTCGTTGACTGCCACGGTTGGGTCAACCGCGGCATAGAGAATGTATCTTTGTCGCCTGTGTGCCGCGGTTGGTCCAACCATGGCAGAGAAGGGACATCTCTGTCACTATCATGCCGCGGTTATCCAACCACGGCACTGCAATCGCAGCAGAGAAGATCAATGCCTTGTCATGTAGCTTCTCACACATAGATCATGCAATAGGTGCAAGTGTGTGAGAGAAGTGAATGCATCCTAATGCCTAATATGTTATGGCATTTAACTAGCATGATAACCATTCTTGGTTACTAACCCACCATTACTACCCGCAGGCCTTTTATAGTGAACCTAGACCAACCCTAGACAACCTCTATATGAAGAGAAGGTTACACTCTCAAGTGAGCACCTCCTAATCTAAAGGGCAATATGGTCCTAAATGCTAGCTATCACAATACAAACCCAATCATGTCATCATTCATCAATAAATGCATTCAATAAAAGATTTTTACAAATCATATGCAATAAAAATGAACTCTTGGACTTTAAGAACAATAAACAAAGATGAAATGATTGTTCTTACTTATCAAGTAAAGAATGATGAAGACCCATGGAAGATTGATGCATGAAACATATTAGATGTACATGGGTTTTGGGTTTGGAGAGTTAAAGAACACTTCTCGGAGCTTCTCTCTCTAAGGGAACTCTTCTTCTCTTTAAAATATGAATTTTGGAGTCCTTGATCGGCCAAAAGAAGAAGAGAATGCATATATACTAGGGCAAGACGAAACCACGACGTTTTGAAAAAGAACAGCCCAAATCTCATCAATTGTGCTGGTCTGGCACTGGTCGACCAGCGTATGACCAGCATAGACCTGCTATTCAAGTTGCGCTAGTGATCTATGCATGACGACCAGCTCTCAGTTTCTGCTCGAGATTCAAGCTCCCCAAACCATGACCAAACGACATCGAAACCTTTTGTATGATATACCATTGGAAATGTATGGATGTCTACTTTCTACTCTAATTCACAGAATGACATTTCAATGTCTATAGAAAAAGTTATGGTCATTTGAGTGACCAAATGTCAGATTTGGATAACAGCTGTGATGCGTTGTTTTAGTGGTCACTTTGGAGATTTCAAAACTAATCCAAATAGTCATGAAATATTACGAATAATATACCGTTGGAAAGGTATGGGTGTCTAGTTTGTCTAGAATTTTACAAAACTCAATTTTAATCTTTTTATAAAAAGTTATGGTCATAAGACCATACAAAGGTCAGTTTTGAAAAATATTTAAATCATTGAAATCCAATCTTTTGAAACTAGACACTTTACTCCAAATCACCAAACCGAATCTAACACTTATCCAAGAGAAGATGAGACTTTCTCAAGTGGTCAACCATCAT